>JARFJB010001382.1:1712500-2160000 GCA_036346205.1 Vesta saturnalis | reverse complement strand
ACTACATGTTCTCCTATTAGTCCGCCGTATACGTTTAGGGACCAACGATTTTGTCGATCTATTGTTTTAAATTGATGAGGATTCTCAGTGGCGTAATAGTGAAAATTATGCCTATTAACCAGTCCATTATTGTGAAATGTAGCTTCGTCAGTGAATAACAAATTATGATAAAAATATTGATCTTCTGCCGTATGGTCGAGAAACCATAGACAAAATTCCAGTCTACGTTGAAAATCCACTCCATACAAATGCTGATGCATTTGTATATGATACGGATGATAGTTATGTTTTCTTATTATTCTACTTACGCTGGATTGACTTATATTGAGTTCTCGAGAAATAATTGTAGAAGTGTTATTGTGATTTTCAATTACAGATTGCAAAACTGCTAGTTGTAAATCTTCATTTTCCGTTACGGGCTTTGCCAGTTTCAATAAATCGGTTTAAAAGTCTCTCAAACACTTCTTTACGAGGATGGTCTTTTTGAGGATATCTTTCAGCATAAACACGTGATGCTAATAAGCAATTTTGAAAACATTCACCTAATATAAAAATCATATTTACTCGATCTTCAATTGGGTATTCTTTCATTGTATTAATTATGTTAAATTGTAAAATCAACACTAAATAAGTTTTTACTATCTGACATAAGAAAATGTTTTATTTGTTAATTTTCTCAAAGCCTACTTAGAGTTTATCATAAAATCTTCAACATTTACGCATACTGATAAAATAATGCAAATAATTTGGAAATAAAGAAAATTCGGATAGGGAAAATAATATTAAATTTTCGTTTTCTTGCAGGGATAAAATACAGGGTGTTCCATTTAATAATAACACTAAAAACTTGATGCACATCAAAGTTAAAGTTTGGAACATACAATTTTACTTATTTTATTAGAAAGTTCAAGGAGCGAATTACTCAAAAAGTCTGTATTAAATTGCAATTAACTTTTTTTGTTACACTACAGTTTTAGAAAAAATTCGTAAAGTATGAAATTTGAGTATACGGTGACCTAAATAAATACGTTAGTTTTTTAAGGACAATTAAAAAATGTAACAAAGTTCAGGGGGATTCATTTAAAAAAAAATACTTCTTTAATATGTAAATTTTCAAATTATAAATTTTTAATTTATTTCCTTTTGTATTCCAAGGCTATCTTGTCAGTATTTGCTATAAAACCATCAATATTTATGCATACGGGTAAAATAATGGAAATATCTCGGAAAATATTGAAAATTGGGATAGAGAACCCTATATCAGTTTAAAAGAGCATTAAATATCCCTTCTCAGGAAGGAATAAAATACAAGGTGTTCCATTTAAGATAACAAAGTAATAGCACCAAATACTTGGAGAAAATCAAAGTTGAAGTTAGGAACACCCTGCATATTATTTTACTATTGTAATTATTCTGATATACAGTCCAAGAAGTGTAGAATCGAAATCTAAAAGCAAATTAATTAAAAAAATTCTGTTAAGTTGTAATTAATTTTTTTCAATTACTCTACATTTTTAGAAACAATTGAATAACTCGAAAACTATCAAACTTAGATATAGGGTTACTTGAATAAATACATATTATTTTTTAAAGTAGGATTCAAAAAAGTAATAAAATACAGGGTGATCCATTTAAAAAAACATAACTTTGATATGTAACTTTTTTTTGAGTAACCCTGTATATTCCACACTAATTTTAATTTGTAGACCAAATAGTCCTACATACTTGTGTCAAACGATTTTTTGATATCATTTACCGTTTTACCGCTAGGTTTCGTCCCGTTGAGCGTGACTAACCCTGTATATATATATATATATATATATATATATATATATATATATATATAAAGGGTGGCCCACCCATTGTCACTTAGAAAGTAACTACTAGGCTAATAAAGAAAATAAAAAGGTTTCATAGTTAGTGTATATAGTCAACAAGATCCAAGTTATTAAATTATTTTCAAATATATAAGCATATCGTAACTTAGTAACAAAAAAAAGAGGGCCGTTTTTTAAATGACACGCCCTCTATAATATTGCCTTTTTAGAATCTATGGACGTCTATTTTACAGTAATGTACAGTTTTTAGTGCAATGTTGCCAAGTACCGACGATTTAAATAATTTTTTGGAAAAATCATAGTCAGAGAAAGTAAATACTCAAACTTTACATTTATAAACCCAGACTCAAAGTTTCTATCCTGTATCTAACTAAGGTATGTACAACAAATCTCACATTACTTGTGCATATATACAATACACAAGGTGTTTTAAAATAATGACCCCATTTCATCATTTTAAAATAACTAAAATCCGTTTTTCACACATGGAACACCCTGTATATTATTTCATATTTTAGAATTCCATTAGAAGAACTTTCTAGCAGTACCATATAGTATGTTCCCAACATTTTGTTTAATGACTAAAAAAATGAAAACTAAACATAACATTACATGAACATGCTTCATTAAAAAAAATAATATTTGAAGTTAGTAATTAAAACAATTTTATTTTAACAAACGTTCAAAATGCCGTCCATAACCTCAATACATTTTCGAGCTCGAACTTTCACAGAATTTCTTGTAGCACTTAATATTTCTCGGGTTATAGACACGGAAGATTCTGTAATTCTTCTCTTCATGTCCTTCCTCGTTGTAACAGGTTTAGAGTAAACTTTTTTTTAACGTATCCCAATTTAAAAAATTACATAGTGTCAATTCTGGGGGCCTTGCGCAGGCCAAATTATGGAACACCCCCTACCGGTTCATCTGTCTTGAAATCGAATATTTAGCCATTGGCGAACAGGTGCTGTAAAATAAACAGGTGCACCATCCAAATGGAACCACATAGTATTTAAAATATTTTGAGGAAAATTCTAAAGCAGAAGTCCAAAATGATTTTGCAAAAAATTTTGAAATACCGCCCCAGTTACTACATCATCGAAGGAGAAATGGCCAATAACGTAATTATAAATTATACCTCCCCAGACATTTAATGATCATCTTTGTTGCAATATAGTTCTGAACACTTTGGATTTTCATTCTAATAATCGAAGTTGTGACGATTCACAGAAGTGTGTCGTCAGTGAAAAGTATCTTAGAAAATTTCCTTCTGGGTTAATTTTATTAATTATCCATCCACAATAGTTTAGTCTGCAAGCATAGTCCCGTGGTAGAAGTTCCTGACACAGTTGAATACGAAATGGATGGAATTTATTCTTTTTTAAAATTCGTTGTACAGTTAACATTACTCTCGTTTCATTATCTTCGGTTAATGTGGAAGCAGATTTGTATATTTGTATATCATTTCAGTCATTTCTTCTTTAGAGTAATTCATTGTTAGTATAATAAATTATAACTCGCTAAGTTTTAACTACTTTTGACATAATACTAAACAACTGTCAAGAGCATAATTTTTTAACTACGGTTATTTATTTTATTGGATTCTAAAATATGAAATAATATACAGGGTGTTCCATTTGAAAAAAATGACATCTTTTTTGCTACAGAGTTACGACACGCCCTGTATATTTGAAAATAATTTTAAAATTTGGTCCTTGTTGACTATACACTCACCACGAAATCTTTTTATTTTCTTTGTTAGTCTAGTAGTTATTCTCCAAGCAAGAATAGGTGGGTCACCCTGTATATACACATGTAGAGAGTTCACTAATAAGCGAGTTAATCTGACAATGGGAAAAAATTATTAGGAATGTGGCCATGAGAAAATGCTGGTAATAATTTCCATTCCGCTAGGGGGCGCAATTTTTTGCTTTGTTTACATCGTTAGAAAGTCTAGACAATTCTACATAATTTTGGTTTAAGGTTTATTGGCGTACTGACCATAATACCACTAGGGGAAGCTATTGAAAGTGTAGTCATTAAAATTGCTGTAAATTCTAAACCACTTATTCAGTTTTAGCGGAAAAATCTTGTTTGGAAGACATATGTAGGTATTTTAAATTTCCGTTCCTATTGTAACACAATAGTTCCTAATAAAAATGCTAGAGGGCGGAATTTGTTATATCAGTTATTTTTCATTTTACTCCGAAAATTCAAATCACATGATATATTTTTGACATCGCATTCGAAAAGTGGATTAAATTTGCAAGAAAAACGTGATGTCTTTACTCGTTTTAAAGTTATAGCGAAATGAAGATTTTTTAACACTTTAATTGACGAAGTTTTGCTGGGCCGAATTGGATGAAGGTTGATCTCATATTCAAGAGATAGTTGTAGTTAATCGAATTAAGAAAAAAAAGTTATTTTTAATATCTATCACCGTCGCTAGGGGGCGTTAAGAATACAAAAATAAGGTTTTTACGCTTTTTGTATAAAATTTTAATTGCAATGATGTAGGGATTTATTTTGTCACCATCAAAAAGTAGATGTGTGACGTAAACGAGGTGCACCAATTTAAGGGTACGATCTAATAAAATATTGAACATTGTGTTTGGAGCGTTATAGTTGCAGGTTTCATCATAATGGGTGGGTATGACACGTGATGAAGAGGGGTGTATTCAAGGTAAATAAATTATTTATCCCTATCAGTGTTCAAATCTTGTATGTACGTACTTTTTACTTTGTAAGTTAGGGTGTGTATGTAATTATCCCGAATACCACGGTGTCTGCGAAGGCGAATTTTATGAACATTGCAAGGAGGTATACTAAGACTATTTCGTTGAGTTTAGCCCGACTATTGCTGGTTTTCCTGTTAAGAATCTTAGTATCCATTTGATACGTGGCAGGGTGATTGTTTCAACTTTCGAGTGACCTTTTGATTCCCTATTTAGTCTACAATGGGACACATTTTTAGGCTTACTCATGCAATATACCGATACTTCAGTAGAACATACTTAATTCGATTTAAGCTTATATTCATTTTCCTTTTTCATTTATCAAATATGAAAATCAAGTTTATATTAAAAGTTAAGTTTTGGTTCCGTTATTGACCTACACACATAAGATTTTTAAGTTGATTAAATTAATGCTTAAAGCTTATTTAGTTTCATATGAAAACTGTTATAAGAAAAACTTATTAAAAAATTGAATTAAATTTAAGCATTATGTTTTTTTTTTGCTTAAAGTTTTTCAGATTGCACAAAAAGTACGTTAGATGACTTCTTTAATGTCTAAAACTTACCTAGGATTTCATCAAGAAAATGTATGTAAAATTTCATTATCTCTAAAAAAGTAAGTAAAAATGGACCAACCATAAATAAAAATTTTATAATTATTTTTAAAGATCGTAAAAATTTGTTCACCTTTTTTCTCAATCAAAATAAACTGTAACTATTGATTTTCAACTAAATCGCTCTATAAACAAAAAACTTTAATACGGTGGAATAGTTATTTTTGTATTACGTGTGCAAAATGAGTGTTTTGTAAATGGCACATGAGAGTGTTAATTTTTGGCCGAGACTTGTCGATGCCAAAAATTCATTCGAATGTGCCATAAAGCATGAATTTTACCACGAAATACAAACAATATTTTTTCTATAACTATTATATTTGAGAATTTCTTCGAATTTCTTTGTTAAATATTTTAAATCAATTGCCCCGTATTTCCAAATGTTGCAACATAAATCGTATTTATGTAGACATCATATTTAACAATGCTAGTTTTATTAATATCAATGTGAAAATAGCTATTTGTGTATTAAGAGCACAAAATGATATATTGTCGATTGAAAAAGACAGTTAAGAAATGAAATCGACAATGAATTTGCGCTCGAATTACACACAATCGAGCAGTTCACATATTTCCAAAAATTTATTTAATTTGATGAATGAAAATTAAAAGTACAGTTTTTACAATTTTTTATGACAATTCCAGACGCTGAAGAAAGTCTAGATGAGTTTGAAATTGTATGTTCCGCCATTGTTACTGAGTCAACAATTTGCACTTTAGATGATTCACCTTTACTCAAGATTTTCTGTGCCGTTTCAATTTTATTATTAATGCTTTCTTCAATGTATCCCTCGGCTGTAGAAGAACTTTTCCAACCTCCATGACGTTTCAGTTGGATGATATCACCTCCTCCATTAACTAAAACAGTAGCTGACGTGCGACGAAAACTGTGGCCTGTATATAATTTATTATCTGATAAATTCAAATACTGGGCGATTTCACAGGGTATTTTTTCAATTATATTAATTCCCACCACTTGTTTAGAGCATTTTCCGTTACAATATCGTAGAAATAGACGATATGGGGTGTCGTCATCTGATGGTCTCAACGCAACATACCTTCTGTAGAATGTAAAAAATCAAGTTTTTTACTATTAGTAACAGTAAAGACACGACTTTTTCTTGTTTTTGAGTCGGGAATGTTTACTATTAATAGCGAATCTTTGTCTTCAATGTCTTCAATGGTCATTTTCACAAGTTCATCTCGTCTACATGCACCGAAAACTCCCATAATTAATACTACCTGTCAATAAAATAGCTTATTAATATTTACAGAGTAATGAATAGTGTTATTTACCTTTTTCATTAAAAATATTTCATCTGGCGCTTCACAGAGGAACAATTCTTCTTTGGTGAAAGTTCTTGATTTTTTTGGTTTGTATCCTACAGATTGGCGTTTTAGGTATGCGATTAACTTCGTATATTGGCTGATGTCAATATTGTTTCTTACAGATAACACAGATCGTAGCATTGAGTACACCGACCAAAGTGTAGCAGAGTTCATAGTTTTAGCTTTTTCACTAAAGTAAGCCATCATTACGTTTTCAGTGTACCTTCTAACTTGCCTTGAATTACACCATGTGATGAAGAGTTCGTACTCCTTTTCATACTTCTCCCGCGACTTTTCTGGCAATAGGTTTAATGTCGCGACTTTAGCGGCGCTTGCAATTTCAGGTGGTGTACATGAAAAATCACTACAATCATTTTCTTCTTCCATTTTTGCTGCTTCACGCTCACATACGATTATTATTTAGGAAATTTTTCATCCAAATGAAAGATGTGATTTACTCGTTGTCATTGGATACTGTGAGCAATGCATATTTGATTTATAGTTAATCATTGGGAGAGCGAGCGTTTTTTTTATTTAGTCGCTTATAAGCGACATAAGTGACATTCCTCGAAAAAGATGATGTTTGCATTGTCAAATACGAGCGCAAATGCCTACTTTGGATATCGATTGTAGAAAAAATAGTTTGCAATTAAAAAACTCACATTTCACACACTGACATTAGTACAAAAATGTAAACAGTTTTTGACAGTAAATAGTTATTTTTGTACTGGGTTCCCCATATTAGACTATACAATTTAAAAGTCGAATAAAAACTTTCTAATCAAAGTAAATTAACTTTTTAATGGACTAATATGTAGCTTATTCTAAAGTAAATAACAATTCAAGTTTTAAAGATCAAGGAGGCGCCTGTCTATAAACAACGACTTAAGTGTTTCTGTCAAATATGCGTTATACGCAAACGATATAATTGCTCCAGTTTAACAATTTTCATTGCATTATGAATTATTCGATTCAAGAGGGTGTGTTTTCTGTGGAAGTTTACATTAGAACTGGTTCATTTGAACAAGTTCGGCGTGCATTTCGACGGCAGTTTGGAAACAATAATAGGGGCGATGCACCAACACGCTTCACAATTGCGGCGTGGGTTCGTCATTGGCGTGAAAATGGCTCTGTGCAAAACATTAAAAAACCTGGACGTCGAAGAACGGTGCGTACGCCTGAAAATATTGAACGAGTGAGAGCTGCCTTTACAAGAAGTCCTAAGAGATCGGCTAATCGGCAATCACTTGCCCTAGGAATATCTAAGAGAAGTATCCACAGAATTCTGCATAAAGATATAAAATTTCACCCCTATAAATATCAAATGGCGCATAACCTCAGTGATCTAGACAAAGGAGCGAGGGTGACATTTTGTGAAGAATTTTTACATCAGCATCGTGGAGAAATTCATAATTTGCTAATGAGCGACGAAGCAAATTTTCATTTGGACGGTGTTGTTAACAAGCAAAACTTTAGATACTGGGGAGTAGATAATCATCACGAACTGTTTACCAAAAACCTCCACAGTCCAAAAGTCGTTGTTTGGTGCGGTGTAGCATCATTTGGAATTACCGGTCCTTATTTTTTTGAGGATGAAAATAACCGTTCTGTTACAGTTAATTCCGAACGCTACATAAACATGTTGCAAACGTTTCTTATCCCAGAACTAATTAGACGAGGACTAAATGGCGCCATATTATTCCAGCAAGATGGAGCAACGGCTCACACAGCCAGAAACACTATGAGAAGTTTGCGAGATTTTTTTGACGACCGTATAATTTCCCGATTTGAAAATTTGAATTGGCCCCCGAGATCTCCCGATTTAACGGTCCCCGATTTTTTTCTCTGGGGATACCTAAAGCAAAAAGTTTTTACAAGTCGTCCCGCAACAATTCCGGAGCTGAAGGAGCAGATTCGAAATGAAATTGCAGGAATAAATGGAGATTTGCTTCGCCGAGTGATGATAAATTTTGAACTTAGAATTCAAAAAGGTATTGAAGTCGAAGGAGGGCATTTGGAAGACATGATCTTTAAAACTTGAATTGTTATAAATCCCAAAGAATAAGCTACATATTAGTCCATTAAAAAGTTAATTTACTTTGATTAGAAAGTTTTTATTCGACTTTTAAATTGTATAGTCTAAAATGGGGAACCCTGTATCTAGTGTGCGAAATGCTACTTTGGTGATCGAGAATTGAATTTTTTAACGAAGCGCAGCCGAGTTAAAAAATTAGTCAGGTTTACCAAAGTAGTTCGCGCACGTGTTACAAACATCCCTTAAAATTGTTTTAAATAATTTTTGTCTTGGACTTTTGCTTGATTGAGGACCACAAAAGCTAAAATACAAGAATCTCATAGAGTTTACATGCAGTGCGCAAAATATGTATTTCGCACACTATTTCGCACATGTTGTTATAGTAACGTAGGAAAATAAAAAAAGTGACATTTCACATATTGTTATTAATGCACAAACCTCGTCATTTCTTGATGTTTGTAGAAAAAAGTATTTTTTTAGTAAACTTAATATGTTAATTAATGACAGATATGATAAAAAAATTTATATTGATCCAATGGGAGGTAACATTAATCGTTCCCTAAAAATATATACACTGTTGTCTTTAACTTTTCTCTTTACGTATATTTGTTCACTTTTATAGAATTTCACGTATTTTGACCTTTATCCCAACTACTAAAACTAGTGGGAGCTGTTTATTATATAATAACAGCAATAGCAGAGTTTTATAGTATCAGCACTGTATAGTTTGTTGCCTATACGCAAGGGATAAATCATGTAGTTTATGCTGTGGTTGAACTTATTCATAATAAAATTAGGAATTTGTGTTTAAATTTAGTTATAATTTCTTTATAGTTCATAAAATACGTTTATTTCAAAATATTAATGTTTATATTACAAGGTACGGGTAATATGGCTGAAAGCCATGTCCGTTCAATTTTATAAATGAGAGTTTCTTCGGTTTCAATTTTCCAAATACGCTTCTCGACAACACTAAAGTAATTTACTTTTAGTTTATACGATATTTTCTTGAACCTTTTCATGTAGCCCAACTACTAAAGTGCAATACAGTAAATATCATGAATCTTACGCGCTTATTACTTTGGTTGTACCTTAGGCTATAGAAAAGTAATCTAAGGGTTTTACCAACTAAATGAAAACCTTGAAGGAATAATTTTCAGAAGAACAATTTGAATATACGTAAATATGGCTTTATATTGTTTGCGTTCGAATAATGATGGTGTTAAAACTGTCTCTCATGGCTTTATAGTAAAAAAAGTTTAGCATTAAATAATTTACGCAAAACTTTCAACTTCAATGGCGCACAATGGTGTATAATTGGCGCCTAATTACTAATAAGTCAATACTAATGCGAGAGAAATGGTTGAAGCACCACGGCTTGGTGCTGTTTGGCGTGTCGAGTAATTTTTGTAGTAACTTATTTCATATAGTCGCATAAAGGGCACAGAACGGCGAATAGTTGGTGTCGAATTACAGAATTAGTAAGAATGATGTATGCGTCGTTGTTCCGTGATTATAGCCGTGCTTATTTATTTTTACAATAATTATTTGCTATAGCGCCAAAAAGCGTAATTTTATTGGCAGAGATCTACCCGTAGTATACCTTACATGGTCATACCGCAGCTTGCGCCGCGTATACTTACTAAAATAGGAGGGTTGCCAAGTTAACTCACTGGTGCGGACCGTATGTTGTCGTAAGATGTAAATAAAATTCAAATATCTACACATACCAAACGAATTCTCAAAATCTATAATAAAAGACAAAACTTATTTTGGGATAATCACGGATGGTAATTGAAACTCAAATGTACATTTTTACTGTTGCCCTCAAATTTAATAGAAGCGATATGATTAGTGTAAATCAGCGTAATAACTTTAATTAATACCAAAGTTACTAAACAATTTCAAAACAATAAATCTAGAATACGCAAAATATGGAAATTAAATATTACACATGTGTCTAATCAATTTAACTAAATTTCAAATTGTAAACAAAAAGTCGTTAATTAAAGTTGTAAAAGTGTAAGAGTTCATCAAGATAAAGATCAACGTTACTTAATATCATTACATATATGCACGGTTGTGGGATATACTTATTAAATCTGTACAAAAAATATTTAAACCGGTTTCTTATTGAATAACCCTGAGAATGTAAATTAATAGACGTTAAATGTGAAATTAGTTTGGTTCCGTTTGCAGAAAATACAAAATATTCTGGTTCTAATCGCGGCGTAATATTCAGGTGGTTTTAAAATGTTAATTAATTTAATAAATCCCTTTTACGAATTTCAAAAATCATATCACTTTGTAATTTTGCTATTAATTGAATACAAATTCAATCTACTAAAATACTTTCAAATTTCGAAAATGATTCAACAAATGATTAAATTGCATTAATTATTTATCTGAATGGTTAATAACCTGTAAAGCCACTTCAGTGCAAAAATTTAATTTAACCAGACTTTATTTTTCTTGGAATTCGGTATTAAAGAAAAAAAAATTCATAGCTCTATAGTAAAAGTAACCTTTCTTAGAATTACTTTAATTCATAAAATACAACTGCAAATCCTTTAAGTATAAAAAATACCATTTAAATTGAATAACTTGATATAAGATACGGTAATCAGGTGCTTGTCGCAATAAAGAAACCAAACGCGTAATACATATAATGAATAAGATGTATCCTTGTATAACTAACTGTAACTTTGCAACCAAAGATGGATCCCTTGCTATCTACTTAAACCCCCTGCTCTACTTATTTATAGTAATGCAAAATTTATATCTATCCATATAATCATAATTAGCAGCCAAATACCAACCCCTTTTCTAAATGTGACAAGTTCATGTTACCCAAAATTCTTACTCTATAAAATATATCCAATTAGTGTATCCAAAAGTGGTTTAGGTACTAAACACTTTTTGAATTGTTGATGCATTCGTAGCCTAAGCGCGTGTGTGGACGATTGACTTACATTTGCTAGCGCCACAACACCTGCTGGTGCAGTAGTCGGGCTTGGATTTCGCCAGTAGTATAGCCATGGCTCAAGATCATGCGGTGTTGCCAGATTTCGCGTTGTTGTCAAGGTCGCGCCATATTCATTGATTGTTTCAATGTCAAAGTTTATTATGTTACAATTCTAAAAATAGTATGTTTGTGGAAACGAATCCAAAGTACATTGACCTCTTCAAAGTCAAAGTTCGTTGACCTATTGACGTAACACATTACAGTTTTTAGAAGTCTAAAAGTAGAATTAACGTTCACTGACCTCTCCAAAGTCAAAGTTCATTGGCCTCTAGAGATGTATTTGAATGCTTAGAAATCTAAAAATCAAATCAGGTCGGGGAAACGAGAGAGTCCAAATTTCACTTTTTGGCAGGGAATTTAAATGTCATTGATCTTTTCAGGGCCATAGTTTATTGGGAGTCACATATTACAATTATATTACAATTCTTCTTAAAATTCTTAAATTCGTGGAAACGGAAGAGTCCAAAGTTTATTGACCTCCAGGCATGCCATTACAATTCTAGCAAAATAAACATTCATAATCAACTGGCGTTGCGCCTGCGCAGATCAAGGTAGTATTTTAAACTTATTCTGATAGGTACTCAAGTCAAGCACACGTTTTTCTTATATAAACTGCAGTGTGATGTATTGAAATCAGTCATTTAGCTACTTGTAACTATTAAACATGGAACTAGCAGGGTTAAATCAAAGCACCCATTGCAAACCCTTTAAAAATGTGTGTGACGTTTAAATATCTAATATCTAATTTTAATGTTTCCCGTCAGAATTCAAAGCTTTAGGCCACCAATCACAAAGCTTCAAGTTAACAACCGATCAAAACGTACCATTGGGTAGGTGACGGGATTACAACGACCAATCAGGATGCGATAGTCTTAAGTACCAGGTACCAACCAGAATATGAAAATGTTAAGGACCAATTAGAAAACAGAAACTGAAAGTAAGCGTGGCCTCTTAAGTGGATCAGAACCATCAGAGCACACTGCCTAAGACTTGGGCGGGGCTAAGGAACAATCCGAAACCAGAAGGTGAATATGGATGCGGGATATAAGTGGAGGCTTCAGACTACCAATCATAGTTCCAAAATTGCAGTTAATTAAAGTGGGCCCGGTACGCCGTTTTTAATAAGAAGTCAGGATAAACGTGGCGTGGAATAGGTGTCCTACCACCGAGCTAGTACAATAGTGGTGACACGATCTGCTTAGCATTCGGGAGTTAATGGGTTCGATTCTCGTTACCGTCTACCCTGTATGAGGTTTTTTCAAGGGGTTTATCTCATACACATATAGCGGCATGTCACTGCGTATACGTACACCATGTGCGGCTACTTAGGTGAATGTTGGGGTCGTATATTCCCCCTCCGTTCCTCCCGATCCTATCCTGACCACACCCATCCTTGATTTCACCATGCATATATACGTAATGTATGTATGCTGGGAATGCGTGATTGTGGCTGAAGGAGCTTGGAAAGCTCAAGCAGCCCGCCCTCCCTCTTGGGGAGGGAATGAAATACGTGGCGTTTTCCATTCCCTTTTTGGCCCGGTGTCCTGTCCTACTTATGTCTATCTTCGTACCTTTAAGGGTGTCGCTCACTAGAGCGGAGCGCGTCGGAGCGTACAGCATCGCAGCGGAGCGCATTTTCTTGCCTATGCGCACATAGAGGTCGCTGCACCGAAGCGACGCCTAGCGTTCTTCTATATTTCTCTGTTTGTATAGTGTTGTCGTCCGACGAGGAAGATGTTTTTATAATTCCTCCTTTGTGCGAGCAAGCAGAAACAAAAATAAAAATAAAAGTGCTGGGTACATAATATACGCAAAAAACGTAATAAAACGGAGTGTGAATTTCATAGTTTATTTTTGGGATTTTGATATAAGTACTTAGAATATATCAAAGGCGATTAAAAATGAGCCCCGAACATGTAGGCAAAGTTATTTTAGTAACCTGTTGTTTACATAACTTTTTACAGCCTGCTCTAATTCGATTACCATCAGTTGACAATAACCTTAACAATGATAAAATTCAAAATTTACGTCGAGTGGGAGGAAATGCAACTGTGGAGGCCAAGTCTATTAAATCGACTATACACGTTCCGCTATACCGGAGAGGTTTACCTGAACAGGTCACCTGTGCCGGTAAACCAGAGCGTGTGTGCCAGCCGCTGCAAACATACCTGTGCAGGCGTAGCGACCTGTGCAGGCGACCGAAAAAGAATCGGAATTCAATTCTTTCTACCTGCACAGGCGATTAGACCTGACCGTGTATGTGAGTCACGTATACTTGTACATGTATAAGGTTAGTTGTAGCTGTTCCTTGAGCAGAGAGCACGTCGTTTTTGTCTGCCAGTAGTGCTAGTGACTTTTGTAATCATCATGACAAGCCGAAAAAGGAACCAAGTCATAGAAGAGTTTATAGAAATATATAGATCGGAACGTTATCTGTGGCGTGTGAAAAGCAAAGAGTACCACGTCCGTGAAAAGAGAGATGCAGCCTATGAAAAGCTTGTCATTAAATTAAAGGAGTTAAAACCCGATGCTACAAAGAAATCTGTAGTTAAAAAAATAAAATAAATAATTCAAGAAGTAATGTGCGTAAAGAGAAAAAGAAACACCAAGTGTCAATGAAATCCGGGTCTTCCACAGACAACATCTACAAATCAAAATTGTGGTACATAGATTTGTTTGATTTTCTTTGCGATCAAGACGTCTGAAGCAAACTTGGATGACGAGGATAAAATTGTGGTCAATGAAGTAAGTACCCTATTAGTTAACTAATCATATAATCTAATTAAACTGAATTTATTATTTACAAATTGAAGGTTTTCATTTAATTTTCTTGCCATGAAACTTTGCTTTCATTCATGAAGTAGGAAGTGAACTCATTTCTAAAGTTTTTAGGAGCAAGAATTACGTTCCCTTGGTTCAGACGTTGTAATGCGATCATACTTGATTCCGAGGTATCCAAACCTCCAAATACAGTGGTACCATCGGAGTTCTCCTGATAAGTACTGTTTGGAGGAGAGTAGAAGGTTGGATGTTGTTCCATCAAAAAATTGTCCAGTGCACATGTTGCCTTCACCACTTTTATTATGTTCTCTGGTTCCAAATTTATTTTAATATGAAATATGCGAAATCTGGTAAAACTATTTTCCACAACGTGTCTTGCTCTTAAAATGCGGTAGTTGTAAATTTCTTTACTAGCTGAATCTAATTGCGCTTCTGGGAAAGGCTTCATAATATTAATTGTAAGAGGAAACGCGACAAAAACGAAAGGGACATTTTTGAAATTTGTTGTAACATTGCATGGCTTGGAAGTTTGAGCTCATTACGCTCTAACTTTTCATGAAATGTAGTATTCTGAAGAACACCCCCATCAGAAACACGTCCATTAGTACCAAATTCACTAAAAGGAACCGATACCGATAGTTAGCATCTACTATTGCAAGAAGTGCCATACTGTGTCTGCGTTTGTAGTTATAGTAAAAAGATCTGGAATTTGCTGGAGGAACTATGTCTATGTGTTTACCATCCATGGCACCAAGACACTCTGGAAAATTCCACCTGTCTTCAAATTGTTTAGCAATAACTTCCAATTTTTCAGTGGAATCACGAAACTAAAACAAAATCAAATTAATAATATTTTTTACAATATGGTTGTATAGATATGATGATCACAGCAAGTTTTATTAATTTTTATTTATAAATAAAATTAAAATAAAATTTAAAATAACATCAAAACAACGCTTGTTGATCTGAACAATAAAACCACGGTAAATGACTTTTTAGGGTTTAATGATATATTTGATTTAAGAGGAAATCTATGACCCTGCCCCACATACACCCCGTAATGAAGAACCCTCCGAGAAAAACGGGAATTTTCCAAATCAAGCAAGGCAGAATCCAGATGAACGTGCGGTACTCCCCAAAACACGACCTAATTTGGCAAAAGAAAAGGAAAACTGAGGAATTGACTAACTATGTCCTTCTGTCAGTAAGAGATCATTTTAAAACCCCTTCGCTCCAAGATGACAGGTATGATCTAATGGAAAATCTTTTGCAATGAGAATTAGGTCATCGGAGAAACGTCTACACCCCGTAATGAAGAACCCTCCGAGAAAAACGGGAATTTTCCAAATCAAGCAAGGCAGAATCCAGATGAACGTGCGGTACTCCCCAAAACACGACCTAATTTGGCAAAAGAAAAGGAAAACTGAGGAATTGAATAACTATGTCCTTCTGTCAGTAAGAGATCATTTTAAAAAGCCTTCGCTCCAAGATGACAGGTATGATCTAATGGAAAATCTTTTGCAATGAGAATTAGGTCACCGTTTGATTGTAGAAAAAAAAAAATTAATGACCTTCTATTTGAAGCTGAAATGGGAATGCTTAATGTGCCAACCAGTTTAAACAGCTCCAAATATGTAACCAGTCCCAACGCCGGAACGAGAAGCATACCAAGTCCTTATAATTAATTTACCCAACAAACAGCGACTGCAGGATTCGTAACCAATGAAGAACCTCACACCATGGCTATCTACTTTTCCAACTTTAATAATCTTTGATTTTGAGGCATATTTAATTTAACTTTCTATACTCGTAATTTACCAAACTACTTCCAGGTTTTGAATTAATGTTCTTATTTCATTTATTATTGATTATTATGCCTCAGTTAAAAATTGGCCTTTGAACTATAAAAATGGTTATTAAGAATAAAATTTATAAATACATACAACATTTTTTAAAAATTGTGTTTATTGATTATACGTACCTGAAGATACACTTTTTTCAGCACATTGTAGATAGCTTCACGTTTCAGGAATAATTTTGCCAAGAGCTTGGACTGATATTACAGTTCAATACTTGAGACCCGTTGCAAGAAACCTCAAAGTAGCTGTCAGTCTTTCATGGGGAGAAATAGAAGTTCTCATAACTGTATTTTTCTTTTGAATTAGAGGAGTTACAAGTGATAATAGTTTTTGGTAGATTTCTTCATTCATCCGCAAGTAATTACGGTAATCTGATGGATCTAAGCTTAACTCTTTTAATAATCTTGTGTGATTATATTCATTCCTCTTTGTAAGCCGGGTTTTACACCAGGTTTTGCGTTTTCGCTTCTTTTTACACTTCATGGCCGCTAACAAACCGACTAAAGCGATCCCGTTGTCGTCTTCTTTGCTTGCCATGTCTCGACTGAGTAGAAATCTTCCGGTTTACCGTAGCTTGTGTGTGATCTATCCTGCACAGGTATACTTTCCGGTTTACCTGACCGGTATACATTTGCAAATTATTTTTCTTCCCCCGAGGATGCGGTTACTTGGCAAAATGCAATGATAAACAGAGGACTAATAGATATAGAATATGTACTTAATTATTATGTACAATGTAGTTATTGTAGTACGTAATGTGTGCATAAAATAAATATACGTTTAACTTACCTGATAAATTCATTTGTTCTTCTATCTGCTTCCAAATATTGTTTTTTATTTCAGTGTTAGAATAATTTTTATTTGACAGTAGAACCTGGACACCTTGGCCGCCATTTTGTTTTTTTGTGACGTCACCCGTGGGGCACCTTGGTCGCCATCTTGTTTATCCCCACGTGGGCATCGTATTTTTTTCACCTGAGAATAAAAAGATTTAATCTGTTATTAATTAGGATCCGTTTTTTGTCAAAGAAGATTGCATAATTATTATTATATTTTTCTTAATCCCATCTACAGATTGTGACCTAATTTATTTGTGCATTGTCTTGTAAGACGGGAATCTGTTCGCGGGCTTCTTAATGTGTGTTTATTATTATTAAACAGTTATACAATTTCATTTGTATAAATTGGAAAGTAGAAATCAGTCGTCGACGTTTCGTTAATTAATGTGTTTACAAATATTTAGAAATTTGCTTCTGCAAAAAAAACATTAAGGTCTAAATTAAATATTAGATGAAATAATAATAATCATTTCTACACTGATGCAATAGCGCTTTTTTATACAGGCTGATTCTCTATCTAAGTGGTCGTCTCCTACACATTCGAGAAAATTATGCCTGATTTATTTGCATGTTCAATTACTCACACACACACACGTACGCACGCAAGCTTGTACGCACACTCTCACACTCGCACACACGCACACTAGCACACTCGCACACACGCTCACCGCACACACACACAAAATTACTTTAAAATAAATAAATGAACGGCAATTAAGTAAGCAGGTAATTAGACATTATAATTAGATATACATCAAACTACAACAAAATAGGGTTATCTTGATGTTAAAAGATAAGCACGATACTCCAGAGTAGATTATACTTGTGATTGCACATTTTTTTCACCAAAAATTTGTCTGCAATAGAAGTTGATTATGCACGCCTCTCTCTTGTTACGGAACTCTTAATTAAAACAATTAAACTACTAAAAACGCGTTTATTTATCAGAGTAGAATGGTTGAAAAACAAGCATTACACTGTAATTTGATTATCTCATCATTTATAACTAAACATGTAGCGAAAAACTTCTTGTGGCCGGGGATTGATTTCGAACACTTCAACACTTGTACCACATACATCTTTGGCGTTGATATGCGCCTAGTCTTGCAGTAGTAATGTGTTTTCCAGGGCGCATATAGGCTCCTCGATCTTATGGTTTAAACAACTATACGCCTTTGCTTCCTTTTTCAATTTTTTAATCGACGGACAGCCAGTTTCGTCCCAGTTTAGTATTAGTCTGTTAAGGAGGTATTTACCTAACCTAAACCGTGCGTTTATTAATCTAACCTAATATCGTACGAGTATTGACCTAACCTAAGACGTGAGGTGGGAGTTATACATAGTATACGTTTCTTGTTTCCGTAACCACTCTCTAATACCTTCCCTAGAGGTATGTTTATAAATCTCCTTTTTTGGCAGAGGTATTTTCTCCTAAGTCAGCTGCGAAGGCTATTTCGGCGACCCCCACACTCCAAACTTCCCCGAAGATAACCGATTCTATCCGAACATTAACGAGTGCGCCCGCACACAGGACCCAAGGCCGGTAACATTCGCGTTTGTCGCGCGTTTCGCTCTTTAAAGGTAATCTAGTGCGCTTTATCTAATGTATCCTCTTGTTTATGAGCCAACATCAGCGAACATTAGGGATTTTACTGACTTGTTAATAAACTATTACAACATAACGGTTCAGGATGATGATGGAAACGATGACGTGGATGAGATGAATGTATCTCACATCCAAGATGATGGTGATGATTCACAGAAGAGGAAGAAGTGCGATGAGATAAAGGAGAAGGATGAGTCTCAAAATCATGATGATGATAGGGACGAATCTGCCTGTATAAAAAAGCGCTATTGCATCAGGGTAGAAATGATTATTATTATTTCATCTAATATTTAATTTAGACCTTAATGTTTTTTAGCAAAATAAACATTCATAATCAACTGGCTTTGCGCCTGCGCAGATCAAGGTAGTATTTTAAACTTATTCTGATAGGTACTCAAGTCAAGCACACATTTTTCTTGTATAAACCGCAGTGTGATGTATTGAAATCAGTCATTTAGCTACTTGTAACTATTAAACATGGAACTAGCAGGGTTAAATCAAAGCACCCATTGCAAACCCTTTGAAAATGTGTGTGACGTTTAAATATCTAATATCTAATTTTAATGTTTCCCGTCAGAATTCAAAGCTTTAGGCCACCAATCACAAAGCTTCAAATTAACAACCGATCAAAACGTACCATTGGGTAGCTGACGGGATTACAACGCTAATTAGAAAACAGAAACTGAAAGTAAGCGTGGCCTCTTAAGTGGATCAGAACCATCAGAGCACACTGCCTAACACTTGGGCTAAGGAACAATCAGAATCCAGAAGCTGAATATGGATGCGGCATATAAGTGGAGGCTTGAGACTACCAATCATAGCTCCAAAATGGCAGTAAATTAAAGTGGGCCCGGTACGCCATTTTTAATAAGAAGTCAGGATAAACGTGGCGAGGAATAGATGTCCTACCACCGAGCTAGTACAATAGTGGTGACACGATCTGCTTAGCATTCGGGAGTTAATGGGTTCGATTCTCGTTACCGTCTACCCTGTATGAGGTTTTTTCAAGGGGTTTATCTCATACACATATAGCGGAATGTCACTGCGTATACGTACACCATGTGCGGCTACGTAGGTGAATGCTGGGGTCGTATACTCCCCCTCAGGACCCTAACTCCGTTCCTCCCGATCCTATCCTGACCACACCCATCCTTGATTTCACCATGCATATATACGTAATGTATGTATGCTGGGAATGCATGATTGTGGCTGAAGGAGCTGCTCAAGCAGCCCGTCCTCCCTCTTGGGGAGGGAATGAAATACCTGGCCTTTTCGATTCTCTTTTTGGTCCGGTGTCCTGTCCTATTTACGTCTATCTTCGTATCTTTAAGGGTGGTGCTCACTAGAGCGGAGCGCGTCGGAGCGTACAGCATGGCAGCGGGGCGCATTTTCTTGCCTATGCGCACATAGAGCGCGCTGCACCGAAGCGAAGGTAGCGGTCTTCTATATTTCTCTGTTTGTATAGTGTTGTCGTCCGACGAGGAAGATGTTTTTATAATTCCTGCTTTGTGCGAGGAAGCAGAAAAAAAATAAAAATAAAAGTGCTGGGTACATAATATATGCAAAAAACGTAAAACGGAGTGTGAATTTCATAGTTTATTTTTGGGATTTTGATGTAAGTACTTAGAATATATCAAAGGCGATTAAAAATGAGCCCCGAACATGTAGACAAAGTTATTTTAGTAACCTGTTGATTACATAACTTTTTACAGCCTGCTCTAATTCGATTACAATCAGTTGACAATAACCTTAACAATGATAAAATTCAAAATTTACGTCGAATGGGAGGAAATGCAACTGTGGAGGCCATGTCTATTAGGCCGGCTATACACGTTCCGCTATACCGGAGAGGTTTACCTGACAGGTCACCTGTGCAGGTAAACCAGAGCGTGTGTGCCAGCCGCTGCAGACATACCTGTGCAGGCGTAGCGACCTGTGCAGGCGACCGAAAAAGAATCGGAATTCAATTCTTTCTAGCCGAAAAAGGAACCAAGTCATAGAAGAGTTTATAGAAATATATAGATCGGAACGTTGTGGTGTGTGAAAAGCAAAGAGTACCACGTCCATGAAAAGAGAGATGCAGCCTGTAAAAAGCTTGTCATTAAATTAAATGAGTTAAAACCCGATGCTACGAAGAAATCTGTAGTTAAAAAAATAAAATAAATAATTTAAGAAGTAATGTGCGTAAAGAGAAAAAGAAACGCGAAGTATCAATGAAATGCGGGTCTTCCACAGACAACATCTACAAATCAAAATTGTCGTACATAGATTTGTTTGATTTCCTTTGCGATCAAGACGTCTGAATCAATCTTGGATGACGAGGATAAAAGTGTGATCAATGAAGTAAGTACCCTATTAGTTAAATAATTATATAATCTAATTAAACTGAATTTAGTATTTACAAATTGAAGGTTTTCATTTAATTTACTTGCCATGAAACTTTGCTTTCATTCATGAAGTAGGAAGTGAACTCATTTCTAAAGTTTTTAGGAGCAAGAATTACGTTCCCTTGGTTCAGACGTTGTAATGCGATCATACTTGATTCCGAGGTATCCAAACCTCCAAATACAGTGGTACCATCGGAGTTCTCCTGATAAGTACTGTTTGGAGGAGAGTAGAAGGTTGGATGTTGTTCCATCAAAAAATTGTCCAGTGCACATGTTGCCTTCACCACTTTTATTATGTTCTCTGGTTCCAAATTTATTTTAATATGAAATATGCGAAATCGGGTAAAACTATTTTCCACAACGTGTCTTGCTCTTGAAATGCGGTAGTTGTAAATTTCTTTACTAGCTGAATCTAATTGGTCTTCTGGGAATGGCTTCATAATATTAATTGTAAGAGCAAACGCGACAAAAACGAAAGGGACATTTTTGAAATTTGTTGTAACATTGCATGGCTTTGAAGTTTGAGCTCATTACGCTCTCACTTTTCATGAAATGTAGTATTCTGAAGAACACCCCCATCAGAAACACGTCCATTAGTACCAAAATCCACTAAAAGGAACCGATACCGATAGTTAGCATCTACTATTGCAAGAAGTGCCAGACTGTGTCTGCGTTTGTAGTTATAGTAAAAAGATCTGGAATTTGCTGGAGGAACTATGTCTATGTGTTTACCATCCATGGCACCAAGACACTGTGGAAAATTCCACCTGTCTTCAAATTGTTTAGCAATAACTTCCAATTTTTCAGTGGAATCACGAAACTGAAACAAAATCAAATTAATATTTTTACAATATGGTTGTATGGATATGATGATCACAGCAAGTTTTATTAATTTTTATTTATAAATAAAACAAAAATAACATCAAAACAACGCTAGTGGATCTGAACAATAAAACCACGATAAATGACTTTTTAGGGTTTAATAATATATTTGATTTAAGAGGAAATCTATGATCCTGCCCCACATACACCCAGTAATGAAGAACCCTCCGAGAAAAACGGGAATTTTCCAAATCAAGCAAGGCAGAATCCAGATGAACGTGCGGTACTCCCCAAAGCACGACCTAATTTGGCAAAGAAAAGGAAAACTGAGGAATTGACTAACTATGTCCTTCTGTCAGTAAGAGATCATTTTAAAAAGCCTTCGCTCCAAGATGACAGGTATGATCTAATGGAAAATCTTTTGCAATGAGAATTAGGTCATCGGAGAAACGCCAGCGTTTGATCGCAGAAAAAAAAATTAATGACCTTCTATTTGAAGCTGAAATGGGAATGCTTAATGTGCCAACCAGTTTAAACAGCTCCAAATATGTAACTAGTCCCAACTCCGGAACGAGCAGCATACCAAGTCCTTATAACCAATTTACCCAACAAACAGCGACTACAGGATTCGTAACCAATGAAGAACCTCACACCATGGCTATCTACTTTTCCAACTTTAATAATCTTTGATATGGAAGCATATTTAATTTAACTTTCTATACTCGTAATTTACCAAAATACTTTCATTGGGAGAAATAGAAGTTCTCATAACTGTATTTTTCTTTTGAATTAGAGGAGTTACAAGTGATAATAGTTTTTGGTAGATTTCTTCATTCATCCGCAAGTAATTACGGTAATCTGATGGATCTAAGCTTAACTCTTTTAATAATCTTGTGTGATTATATTCATTTCTCTTTGTAAGCCAGGTTTTACACCAGGTTTTGCGTTTTCGCTTCTTTTTACACTTCATGGCCACTAACAAACCGACTAAAGCGATCGCGTTGTCGTCTTCTTTGCTTGCTATGTCTCGACTGAGTAGAAATCTTCCGGTTTACTGTAGCTTGTGTGTGATCTAGCCTGTACAGGTATACTTTCCGGTTTACCTGACCGGTATACCGTAACGTGTATGGCCGGCCTTAGGGATACATTTGCAAATTGTTTTTTCCCCGAGGGTGCGGTTCCTTGGCAAAATGCAATGATAAACAGAGGACTAATAGATATAGAATATGTATATAACTAATATGTACAATGTAGTTATTGTAGTACATAATGTTTGCATAAAATAAATATACGTTTAATTTACCTGATCAATTCATTTGTTCTTCTATCTGCTTCCAAATATTGTTTTTTATTTCAGTGTTAGAATAATTTTTATTTGACAGTAGAACCTGGACACCTTGGCCGCCATTTTGTTTTTTTGTGACGTCATCCGTGTGACACCTTGGTCGCCATCTTGTTTATCCCCACGTGGGCATCGTATTTTTTTCACCTGAGAATAAAAAGATTTAATCTGTTATTAATTAGGATCCGTTTTTTATCAAAGAAGATTGCATATTATTATTATATTTTTCTTAATCCCATCTACAGATTGTGACCTAATTTAGTTGTGCATTGTCTTGTAAGACGGGAATCTGTTCGTGGGCTTCTTAATGTGTGTTTATTATTATTAAACAGTTATACAATTTTATTTGTATAAATTGGAAAGTAGAAATCAGTCGTCAACGTTTCGTTAATTATTGTGTTTACAAATATTTAGAAATTTGCTGTTGCAAAAAAAACATTACGGTCTAAATTAAATATTAGATGAAATAATAATAATCATTTCTACACTGATGCAATAGCGCTTTTTTATACAGGCTGATTCTCTATCTAAGTGGTCGTCTCCTACACATTCGAGAAAATTGTGCCTGATTTATTTGCATGTTCAATTACTCACACACACGTACGCACGCAAGCTCGCACGCACGTACGCACACTCACACTCGCACACACGCACACTAGCACACTCGCACACACGCTCACCGCACACACACAAAATTACTTTAAAATAAATAAATGAACGGCAATTAAGTAAGCAGGTAATTAGACATTATAATTAGATATACATCAAACTACAACAACAAAATAGGGTTATCTTGATGTTAAAAGATAAGCACGATACTCCAGAGTAGATTATACTTGTGATTGCACATTTTTGTTCACCAAAAATTTGTCAGCAATAGAAGTTGATCATGCACGCCTCTCTCTTGTTACGGAACTCTTAATTAAAACATTACACTGTAATTTGATTATCTCATCATTTATAACTAAACATGTAGCGAAAAACTTCTTGTGGCCGGGGATTGATTTCAAACACTTCAACACTTGTACCACATACATCTTTGGCGTTGATATGCGCCCAGTTTTGCAGTAGTAATGTGTTTTCCAAGGCGCATATAGGCTCCTCGATCTTATGGTTTAAACAACTATACTCCTTTGCTTCCTTTTTCAATTTTTTAATCGACGGACAGCCAGTTTCGTCCTAGTTTAGTATTAGTCTGTTAAGGAGGTATTTACCTAACCTAAACCGTGCGTTTATTAATCTAACCTAATATCGTACGAGTATTGACCTAACCTAAGACGTGAGGTGGGAGTTATGCATAGTATACGTTTCTTGTTTCCGTAACCACTCTCTAATACCTTCCCTAGAGGTATGTTTATAAATCTCTTTTTTTGGCAGAGGTATTTTATCCTAAGACGGCTGCGAAGGCTATTTCGGCGACCCCCACACTCCAAACTTCCCCGTAGATAACCGATTCTATCCGAACATTAACGAGTGCGCCCGCACACAGGACCCAAGGCCGGTAACATACTCGTTTCTCGCGCGTTTCGCTCTTTAAAGGTAATCTAGTGCGCATTATCTAATGTATCCTCTTGTTTATGAGCCAACATCAGCGGACATTAGGGATTTTACTGACTTGTTAATAAACTATTACAACATAACGGTTCAGGATGATGATGGAAACGATGACGTGGATGAGATGAATGTATCTCACATCCAAGATGATGGTGATGATTCACAGAAGAGGAAGAAGTGCGATGAGATAAAGGAGAAAGATGAGTCTCAAAATCATGATGATGATAGGGACGAATCTGCCTGTATAAAAAAAGCGCTATTGCGTCAGGGTAGAAATGATTATTATTATTTCATCTAATATTTAATTTAGACCTTAATGTTTTTTTTGCAGTAGCAAATTTTTTAAATATTTGTAAACAGATTAATTAACGCAACGTCAACGACTGATTTCTACTTTCCAATTAATATAAATGAAATTGTATAACTGTTTAATAGTAATAGAACATGTTAAGAAGCCCGCGATCAGATTCCCGTCCTACAAGACTACGGCCCCTTATTAGAAAGCAACCCCCCAGTGCATAAATAAATTAGGTCACAATCTGTAGATGAGATTAAAAAAAATGTAATAATAGTTATGCAATATTCTTTGATAAAAAACGGATCCTAATTAATAACAGATTAAATCCTTTTATTCGCAGGTGAAAAAAATACAACAATTCGTATTTCGATACTAAACCTACGAGTTTTTCTTCTTCGTCCGACATTTTGAAGACATGTTTGGAAGACCACACTAACTTACAAGCACAAACGCCTTCTGCAGGCACATTTGCCGGCACACGGCGCAGCGTGGCGCGCAACAACTGAAACATATTCCCAACAAAGAATTCCGGCCGCCGTGCTGCTGATCGGTGCGCTGCTGATCGGTGCTCTGCCGACAAGTGAGCACACTCCCGTTTAAAACTATGTATTATAAAAATTCCTTTCCGCATTGCGCTCCGGCGCGCTCCGCTCTAGTGAGCGACATCCTTTGTAAGTCGCAAGAGCAACGTTGAGTGAACTAAACCTTTAGTTAACCTTCAACAAGCATTTAATTTTTTAAACTAACATTCTGTGTATGTTATTATATTATATATATATATATATATATATATATATATATATATATATATTATATTTAGAATTTACATCAGTTCTACATACATAAAGACAAAATTTACATCGATTGGGGCTTGAACCTTGGTGTCGCAGTTGGTAGCGCGGTACTCTAGCAAAGTACAGGTCGTCGGTTCAAATCCTACTCGAGGTAAACTTTTTATTTATGTATTTAATAAAATTAATAATAATTTTTAATTCTGTGTATGGTTTGAAAGCGATTAGTAAGTAATTTTAAATCTGTCTAACTTTATATTACAAAAAAAGGTGTCGTAGCTGTAATTCATTACAATGTATTACGAACAATTCTGTCTAGAATTTTGAGATAAAATTAAATGCGCAACTTGCTTTAGTAAAACTAAACATTAGTTCCAAAAACTCATTAACGATATTCTCGCATAACTTCATTAATTAGATTCTTGACGAAACTATCGCATCGTTACGAACTGTCTCTTGCTTTAATTAACCACTTTATGGATCTTATAGTCAAATGGAAATAACAAAGCTCATTGACTAACTTTATTATTACTATTACCTCTTACCTTTTACTAACTTACTCATAACTTGTTTTACCGCTTTCCCCCTGTTCTCGCTTAAAACAATAAAACCATTTCAGACTTTTCCCGGGCCAGTAATGATAGTTTAACTATATCATTATTCTCAAAAAAAAAGAAATTCCTTTTTTTTACTGGGACAAATATCAATTCGGAATGATAAAGAACACTAAGATGGAATAGAACAACAAACAGGCTCAAATCTGGATGATTGAATCACAAAATCCCGAAGGATATCTTCTAAATTCAATAGAAAGAAATACAACTATAAGAGAGATCCGCCTCCTTATTAGATTAAATTCAATTTCTCAAGGGATCGTTTTCTCATGAAGGGAGAGAGGATTTAATTTACTATAAGTGAAAAAAAATACTGATTACTGGAATTAATTACTGTATTTATCTTTCATATAAAGATTATAATATGATATCTGTAAGATATACGATTGGATTTATCTTAAAGCAGGCTCAATTACGTTATTCGAGATAGTAAGGTAAGTGATGTTAATTATATTCAGACAGAATTATATTAAATATTTTTTTTGAAGAATTGTGACACGCAAATAGTGCAGTGGAATAGAATGAGGGAGTTTTAAATCAACTTAGGGGTTATTCATTCTATTGTATCGTACATGTTTTGTGTCTTTATCCGACTTTGGTTTAAATTATGCATTAAGCGGTATCATGAAATTTTGATCGTTCTCTAATTTTAGTGCTTACATTACCACAGTTGGAAGTTTTAGTTTCTCAATTGTACGATTTCTGAACTTTTTATTTTTTATCAGGTCATATCTTTAGATAAAGTTTCGAATGAAAAAATGTGTACAAAAAGTCCGGTATGGTCCAAATACAGAAAAATATGAAATACACTGTCCTCGACTTATTCAATTAATGTTTGAATACATCATTTGTATCACAAAATTACTATTGACATAATCTATAATTAAGTTACCTCTATTTGTTGTCTTTTCTCACTCCACTTAACTCAAACGTAATGAATAAATTATATTGTAATGTACTATTAATGAACTTTACCTTCCTTCCTTTGATTTAGCTTAGCCACGTGTTAATAACAATCCATGTCAACAATTTATCCTTTCTGAGAAGGGTACAACATCGGTTGTTTCTTTCCGTTGGAATAGATCACCCACATTACTCACTTGACTTATTAATAATTTAACATTACTTATTGCATTATGTTTTTGTCTCTTATAAGGAGTTTGAGCAGTTCAACAAGGTAAGGTTTTTCGATAAGATGCGTAAAAATATACTTATGTACGAGGGTAAGTCAAAAAGTATCCACAATGTTGACATAACTCTTCTTAACATTAAATTACGCTTTATCTGGGAAAAAATGGTGTGAATTATTTATTTCTTCACAAACTTTTAAACAGAAACTCTGCCCTTCGTCAGGCGTAATGGTCAAACTGACAAATACTGACAGGGTAACATCAAAGTGACAAATATTAATAAGGTAACTAGAGAATTAAAATTAAATCACTGTTGTGGACTGTATACCTTCAGTTCATATTCATTAACCCCTGTTCAAGTCAATGTCGAAATTATAAATTATTTTTGAGCGCCGACATCTGAAATTTAGTATAAGCTTCATGCATTGAATTTGTTAACTGATAAATGTTTGGAAAGTTTTGGATTGTAACGTTTTTATTTTGTCTTTTACGTATTTGAAAAGTAGTTGAAATTTTTTAGCTAGCAATCGCGTTTAGAAGCCGTTTTTTTTACTGAAAAACGAAATATAAGCTTTGGTTTATTAAATTCAGATGAAAGTTTAAAATGAGAATTTAATTTTTACGTATTATTAGTCAAACCCTTTCTTTGATTTGGGAGGGAAAATTAATTACGTTTTTTTTTGTGAACAAGAATAGTTTGCAATTTTATACATACCTATCGTTAAAAGTTACACCACGGGAAAATTACAGAACGCATTAAAATTATTACATTGTCTTTAAAATGTAGAGTAGAAAAGCATAATTCGCATTTTGTTCAGACGCTTTAGACGGCTATTTGTTGGAGAACTTCGATAAGAATTTTGGTTTTAAACAAAGAATTTAGCTTTATATGCGAGGTATTAACGTTGAGTGTCGCTGTGAAATTTTAATTTACACGATATCAGTTACATAGATAAGGACTGGCGGTTACGAAGGGTATTTTTTGATTATGCATTTTTTCCGGCGGTTTTCGAGTTTGATTCGGGTAGCGCGTATACGAAATTTTATGTAATAATTTTTTATGATTGGCTATTGAAGATTTAAGTAAGATGGAAAGGGGTAGAAAGGAACATGGCGAGATCTGAAATTAATCATGAAAGAGAACTGTTTTAGATGTAGGAGCATGCAGAAGTTATCGCTTCGGTGACGAGCTTGTTATCGCGGAACAACGTTAACCCCTATCCGTGTTGAAGGAAATTCCGTTAGTAGGGGCTTCATCCCCGAAACAACCCTTGTCGGGATCGTTTAAGTTGATCAACCATTACGAGATAGATTTATCGTTAAGTGCAATTTGCCCAAAGGAACAATTAAGTGTTTTTCTGAACTGGTACATAATTAAAGTTAACGTGTGAAGACTCAAGCTTTTGTTGGGCCAGTAATAAGTGCTATTCATTGCTGGGAAATTATTCGAGTGAAGTTAATTATTAGTGTTTCATACAACCAATAGAAGTAGAACTCAACAGCAATTTGGTACTTTGAATCATCGCACTGATTTCCGTTACAAGAGAGTCGAACGTAGTTACATCAATCATATTGACGAAACCAGACTGTTTCATGATAAGGTAAACCTTTTGGTGCATATTTTTAATTATTGCTGTAGATGACGAATGTTAATAAATTGTGTGTTTTTTATTATTGTTCATTGTATGTACAAACGGTTGAGTACGCTGTTCTTTTGAGATTAACTTTTTTTTATCGTTGAAATTATAATACCCATCCGTATTATATCCAAATTTATTTTGAGCGTTGTTTATTTTGTTGTACTGATGAATTTATAACGAAATTGAGTGTGACGAAGACATTATGAGAACGCGGTTTATTTTTTAAAACCAGTTATTGTCTTGGCATATGAATCAGATGTACAATAATTTTTAGTAAAGGCAATACCGAAACTAGCTAGTATGTCCGCCTGTTAGGATAAATTAAACGATTTAACTTAATTAAATTAATTAAATTAAATTAATGTAATGGTGATATCTCAATGGTTTTGTTTATTTATTTATAATACATCCCTCAGATTAATGTACTTGTGTTTTTTTAAGTGTGAACACATTTGTTGTACAGCCAAATACCGACACACATATTTAGTGTTTGTTTTATTTGAATTAGATCATAGCATAAACGTCACTATTTTTGGTGGTGAGTCTAAGTAAAAAGGTAATTACGTTCGAAAGCTTTATTTATTGCTTATTTAACTATAATGTAACTTTTAAAGGTTGATGAGTTAAAGCCTTATTTTTATGAATTTGAGCGCATTTTATAGCGGATTGACTAATATAATTTCAAGTGGTTGTAAACAATTAAAGTGAGAGTTTTTTTTATTGAAGTGAAAATTCATTAAGGATCAGATTTATTGAGTAACGTAACGTAACAATAGAATTATTGTTTTTTTTTATCACAATAGTGATTGATTTTTGCGGCACGCAATTATTTTAGTTAAGCGTGCAAATATATTTGAAGCCTTCCAGGTTATAGAAGATCTGCTGGTCCCAGGACACTCTACGGAGATTACGGTCAGGTAAGCGAGTTATTTGAGTATTTTGAGCAAGTTGTGAACTGACGTAATTAGGCATTTCAACCTCTATTGTAACATTTGAAATACTATGGCGCCCTTTTCCGGTTTTTATTTCATTTCAACCCTTACGTTAACTTATTTACGGTAAGCTACCCTATTGAGCTCAAAATTTAGTACACCGAATCCATCCCAGCCGCTGACTAGTCGAGCAAAATCCAATTTTACGTATTATCCCGTTTTACTGCCAATTTATACCGTAACAAAATTGTTAGATTGTTTCAGAATTTCAATAGCTTCTCGATTGTTCCTTATATGCCAGTTCCTATCGTTGTGTCTTCAAATTTTATATTGGATGAAGTAAAAAGTGTTCTGTTAATCTGGTGTTAATGCTTTTTCCGGTTTCACCAATGTAGACTTTACCGCAAGAGCCTCGTACTTCGTAAACACCATATGTATGTAATGGTATTTTAATACTGCTTTCGTAAGCATACTTTCATATTATGTTTTGGTAATATTTTACCAATTTTATACGCTGTGTTTGCAAGGAAGGGAAAAATGGCAAACTTATTTGAAGTTTTATATTTATTATCCGTAGGCGTCGTTTGTCTCGATTGAAATGACACTTTGATTTGGTGCTTGTTGAAGCCATTATTTATGATGACCTTTTCAAGATGATTTTATTTATGTTGTCGTTTATTTCGATGACGAATCTTTATGACATGGTTGTAGAAAGTTCGTATCGTACTAAACTTTTGTGGTGGCTGATGTCGTGATGAAGCGGAATGTTAGGCTTCCACGAGTTTTCCTTCAATTAGATCATCAAGGAATAAAAGACAACCATCCTTTTCTTTTTCTGTTGTAAATTTAATGTTGATTGTTAAAATGGTTTAGGAACACCATTAATTATTCATCCCCAAAAGCAAAAATATCGTCAACATATGTAAGCCAAAGTTTTGGTTTCTTGAGTACATTATTTAGCACGTGTTCTTCGAAATGTTCCATAAAATAATTTGCAACCGAAAGTGAAATTGGAGATCCCATAGCCACTCCATCTAACTGTTGATAATATTCACTGTTAAATGAGAAGAATGACGTAGTTACACAATGTTTAAATAATTTGATCTCTTTGTGGTTGAAATCTCGTGCTAATAGTTCTAGTTTGTGAACAAGGAATTCACATCAAAACCAATTAAAAAATCATCTGGTATTTATGTTAGTTCAGCCATCAATTCAATAAAGTATACTGAGATCTTTATAAAGGAATTGTTTATACCAATGAAAGGTCGGAGAAGAGTATTTAGGTATTTAGATAATGCGTAGGTTGTTGAGTTTATTGAGTTCACAGTTAGTCGAAGTGGAGTATTTGGTTTGTGTATTTTTGGCAATCCATAAAATCTTGGTATTGTAAGATCTTGTGGTGTTAGTTTCCGATTATTTCAGATGGTAAGTTTGATTCCTTTAACAGTTTCCTAGTTAATAATTTGAACTTATTAGGATTTTGTGATAGTTTAGTTTAAGCAGACTATTAGCTTGGTGTGTAATTAGTTTTGTCTATTAAAATAGTAGCTCGTCCTTTATCTGCTGGTAAAATTATGCTGTCTTTATTGTAATTCTTTTAAGGCCTAGTAATCAGCGTAAATTAAATTATTTTTTGGACGTTGTGCTCTACGTAGTATTCTTGTACTTTCAAATATGTTTTCGGGTGCTTCAGGAGCTGGAAGAGGGTCTAATACTCGTTTCAACTGTAGAGATGATTTCAGGTACGTTGGAAGCAGCGCAGCACATTTCAACTCTTTAGACAAAACAGAGCGAGCAGTATCGTATAAATTACAAGAACTAAGACTCACTACAAGATTGTCAATGTACGATTTGTAAGGTCTTTGTAAGGTGTACGTGTGGAGTTGTGTTGTCAACCAACCTCAAATAGTTTCGTCTGGATGTTTGTGTGCCTGTCTGTCTGTGTGTCTGTGCGTTGCACAGGCATAGGAAATTCTTTGCTGATTCCAAAGCTCTGGTAGATTTTTTAATCTGATCACCTGTTCGTGGTAGGGAGTCCGTCAAAATCAAAATTTTTAATGCTTTTAATAAATAACATTATTCTAATACGTTTGATATAACAATCGAAACTTTTACCATTTTTTTTCGAGACATTGAAAAGAAAGAACATAAACTAACTTGATAACCTAACCTTTTTAAAACGATGTAGGTCCAATAACTTAATACGTCATACAGTTCATTATATTAATGGTTCATCACACATCACCCAGCACATAAAGTTGGGTACAATACGAACTTTGTTCAACCATTCCACAAAGATTTGTCATTCAGATAAACTACACATGGATTAGATCATCTTGAAAAGGTTTTCATAAATAATGGCTCCAATAAACAACAAATTAAACAGTCATTTCTTCCGAGACGCCTATGGATGATAAATCTAAAACTATAAAATAAGTTTTCCATTTTACTTTCACAACGAATTAAATTGGTAAACTATTACAAAAGCATAATATAAAAGCAGTATTAAAATTCGAAACCTGAATTCTGCTGAAGGCCAAATACCATTACATACATGTGGTGTTTACGAAGTACCATGCTCTTGTAAAGTCTACATTGATGAAACTGGAAGAAGCATTAACATGGGTTTAACAGAACACAAAAGACACTTACGTTTAATTCGCCCTACTAAATCAGCAATTGCTGAACATGCGTTGAACGCTCTGCGCAATATAAAATTTGAAGACAAGGATTCTGGCTAATGATTGGAATTGGTATCCAAGGAAGTTTGGAGAAGCTATTGAAATTCTGAGACAGCCTAACAACTTGAACAAGGATAATGGATATGAACTGTTCGATGCCTGGGAGTCTATTTTCAAGAATTGAAAGTTATACAGTGTACAACAGTGATTTAATTTTAATTCTCTAGTTACCTTGTCAATATTTGTCACTTTGATATTACGCCTGACGAAGGACAGAGTTTCTGTCTAAAAGCTTATGAATAAATGGGTAATTCAAACTATTTTTGCCCAGATAAAGCGTTATTTAAATCATGTTGAAAGTTGCTGACCTCTATTTTATGGTTATTATGCTGTGGTCCTGCTATGGAATTTCTATCCTAATTCCTCCATTTGATTGAAAAATTAAAAAAAACGGCCGCATAAGTGTTACGTATGGGGAAGGATCCTGACGACCATCTACTTCCACAAACGAAGAGAACACTGAGCGTGCGCATGGTTTTTACAGACGAGTGGCACATGGTCTACAAATTAGTCATGGTTCTGCCTATGAAATCGCAGTGCATACGTGGCTCGTTGCTCAGGCGTAAATCTTCTTTTTTTCTTCAGGAAGCTTGTACAAAGGTGGACCAAGTGCTTTGAAAAGCAAGGGGACTGTATTGAAAGATGTTAAGTTCAGTTTCTTATTTGTATTGCAATGGAAGTTATAGATACATTGCGTATAATTTTGGGCTTACTTTCGTACATTTTAAAATCTACGGATTAAATATTTCAACCGTTATACTGCGCTGCGTACACGCAACACGGCAAACAGTACTTATAGCTTCGCACTTAAGAAAGTAAAAATAGACCTCCAATCCCGTATATTCGTGTTGGGAAATGGTGCATAAGTCGTGGTTTACACATAAAATTCTTCTGCACGTGCCGTGTTATGTTAGCAAATAGGGGCATAGTAACGTACAGTGAATGTGGCGCTAGGACTCCGAAACTTGTCACTGCAAGGCTTCCTTGTTTCTAATGAGTGTCAAACTTGAAATTTGAAATAGCATTTCGAAACTAAGGTCCCATTTCATCTGATCGGACTCTACTGGGGACCTGCAACCTACCCCAGCACCCATGGGGAATCCATGTGTTTGTGTATCGCTATCTAGTGGTGTATTTTTAAAACTAATGATATTTTCCTGTGTAAGATACGCTGATCATAGTTCCATAGCGGTATGTTTTAAAAGATACCAGATGTAGCCACAAACAATCAAAGACGACCAATGCGGTCTTAATCTTTCAACCAGCATGCGGTGGTCGTAGGCCTCCATCCAGGTTTCAGCCAATCTTCCAATTAAAACAGAGTCTGGGGCTGGATGGAATCCAATCAGAGCCAATCAGAAACCAGAATCTATATGTTGGCGTCGCCTGTCCTTGATTCAATTAATTTCGTCTCTTAATTTATAAGTAAATGCAGAACCCTTTTGTGGTATAATTAGAAGCTATGGCTCTCTTGTAGCATAATTAGGAGTAAGCACAGAAGTCGATACACCTTCATGTAGTATGAGTCCTATTTCTAGCACTAGATGATTTCTAACAACTTGGGATTTGCCTAAGCCCTATTTATGTTTGCATTGGTTCTCATTACGTATACTTGTTTCAGTATCTTGATGTAGAGGTTACATCTTGAAAAAGGTTTCAACATATAAGGTTGTCCATCTTTCTTACTTCTTCTTAAAGGGGCAGTTAGTTGTCTCTCTTGGATAATAGGTTAATTTAGAGCCCTCTTATGGTATAATTTGAAGTTAGCGTACAGATTGCAAAGCCATCTTGTAATATCTATAAGCTATGTACATCTCGTAGCATAATTGAAAGTATACTGCTTGCAGCACCCTCTTGTGGCAAAATTTTAAATTAGCACACAAGCTGCAACGCCATCTTGCTGTATAGTTAAAAGTTACAGTTTGAAACAACACAAGATCCTAAGCCCCATTTTCAACCCTAGATCATTATTTCTAACAGCTTGGGCTTGGCCTGGGCTCCATTTACGTTGGGATGCTCAATGCGTACAGCGCATCAGCATCTTGAAAAAAAAGATACATCTTAAAACATGTTTCAACATCTAAGGTTCTCTCACTACCTCTTAAAGGGCAATTAGTTGTCTCTTTTGCAAAATCATGTTGTAGTATAATTAGAATTCAGCATTGAGTTTGCAGTGCCCTCAGGATTCCGAGCCCCATCAAGATGGCAACACGAGTAAACAAAGGGGCTCTGAAATAGGGCTGAGACTCAGGGACAAATTTCGAAGCCCCAGCGCTGTTTTGTAAGGTGGTATGGGACCCAAGTTTTGGAGTGCTATTTTAAATTTTAAGTTTTGGTGTATTATACGAAACTTTAGCTTTTTAAAAATACGACACCAAACAAACAAGTTAAACAGAATGCAGAGCCTTAGGCTTGCAATCAGCCTGCGTTACTCTAAGGCCGCCAACCAGACCTAACCTGAAGCTTTGTGTGAATAAGTGCAATCACGCAATTTCTTAAAGCAACAATACATGAAGACAACTTCAAGAAGGCTATGTGGGGATTTTAATATGAATGTAGATTTAAAATGTCCACATTATAAAAAATTAAGTAACTACTAACAAGCTTTCAATCGATAAATGTTGTAGGATGGCCAACCCGAGTGACAGAGTTCCTCTTGTATTATTGATCATGTATATACTAATTTTAACAATGCTAACACTGTAACTTGCGTCGTCTATATACTGAACTGGTTTAATGTCGTTAGCAAATGCACATGTATTTACATCAGCATGAATTATACGAGAAATTCTAAGCTTTTGTATGTAGTGTGTCCTATACCTAAACTTAATAGATTTTGACTTACGGAGGTGTCAAGTTTGACCTATTTTGACATTTATTTGAATTTTTCAAAAAAGCGATGTGCGCTACGATCAAAACAAATGGTGCAATTTGTACTTTAATTAAGGCACTCTAGGATGGCACAATAAAAACTGAAGTTAACAATTTTTCAAAAATCGATTTTTTTGATATGACGATTTTAAAATTTTCATCGCTTTTTTGTGTGATAACGGTATAACTTATCCTCATTTTTTATTTTCAAACAGCGGATATTATTTTTTTGTTATACTTATTAGGTCCATTAAAGTAACAAAGTACTCTGGGTGTTTATTCTAATGAATAATCAAATCATATTAGTCATACCATAGGTTGCTATGGTTTTTAAAAACAATATGACAGCTAACTTGTTTACTACCTGTGAATTTGAGCAGATTGTTCAAAGTTTACCCTATTTTGATTCATGTGGATTTTACAAAAGAAACGAAGTATGCTGATGCGAAAATAAATGATTCAATTATAAAATAAACTAATTCTTTGAGATGACCCCTGAAGAAGAAATCTCGGGGCGTCAAATCTGGGGAACGGGCTGGCCATCCATTGGTCCTCAAACCTGTCATTTAAATAGTTCACACAAATCCTAGCATTATAAAACGGCGCGCCATCCTGTGCAAATAAATATTGGGAATTTGGGCAAGAGGTAAATTATCCATAAAATCATTAACTGTTGTTTTCAAAAAATTCACATAAACTTGCAATGTAAGGGGCTCATTAAAAAATATTGGCCCCAAAATTCTCGTCCCTAAAACACCTAGTCATACATTAATACCGAAGCGTTCTTGAAAAGATCCTTCCCTGATCAGATGTTGATTTTGATTCGCCCAATATCTCACATTGTTCCTGTTAAACATTCCCAGATTCGTGACGCGGGACTCATTAGAAAGTATTATCATTCTACTAAAGTTATTATTATGGTTATAATTTTCCATAAACCATTGGCAATATTGAACTCGCCTAGCAAAGTCATTAACACCCAAGTGTTGGTGGATTTGGTATTTGTAGGGTTTATACTTATGTTTCTTTAACAGTATTCTTGCACTTTCTCAGAGACTTAGTATTTTATTAATTTAAAAGATCCAATAGGTATAACAATGACAATATCCGTTATAAATGGATAGTGGACAAAGCAGTAGGATTGGGTAGTGCAAGGCTTATGTTGTAAATTATACCGTTTTCATACAAAGATCGATAAAAATTTTAAAATCGTCAAACCGAATATATCTGTTTTTTAAAATTGTTAACTTCAGTTTTTTTTTTTATTTTGCCATCCTAGAGTGCCTTAATTGAAGTACAAATTGCACCATTTGTTTTGGTCGTAGCGCATTTAAATGTCAAAATAAGTTAAACTTTAGGGCTCCATAAGTCAAAATCTATTAAGATTGCCATAGTGTATTTATCAAGGCATCGTAAACTTTTGCATAAATGCATACCACATCCCGTATCTCTTCATGGGAGTAAAATTATGTCGGCATCGTGAACTTGTGCATAAATGCATAGCATATGCCGCATCTTATCGCAGGAGTATAAATGATGTCGCGGCATATTTTAAGTATATTAATAATACTCGTACTATACACAATCTAATTACATACATCAAATTAAATCGATAAATGTCATCAGTACTTACGATTTTGTTTCATAAAACACCATGCTGCTATGTTTTTGCGTTGTTCTATTCATTCAAAAAAAACTAACAGACACACACACACACACACACACTCACTCGCTCACTCGCTAATAATGTGATATCCGGAGACTTGGAGGCCAGGAAACTGGACCTGATCTGCCTATCCATTTCCCCGGAAAATGATTGTCCAACCAATTTCTAACATTTCGTCCAAAATGCGCAGGACACCCATCCAACTGAAACCATGCATTTGCTCGTAAATTTAACGGTATTCCATCCCACATGTTGTGATGTTCCGTTTCTAAGAATTCCAAGAAATTTTCTGCATTTAACCGTTGTGGTAGAAAATACGGCGCAAATAAATTATTAATAATAAACTATTTTCATGTGCCCACACATGTTGATTACGAAAATTAACAATACCGCGACGGATAAAGCAGGACTCATCAGTCCATAGTATGTTCCTCAAAAAATCTCTATTGTGAATAGAGTTAAGAATCCAACGGCAAAACGTCAATCTTCGTTCTTCGTCTCCATGTTGTAAACCTTGAACAGGCTGTAAATGATATGGCTGCCTCTGATCTCGTATTAGGGTTCGAAAAATATTTGATTTAAAGGTATGGAGAATATGAGATCCTCTTTGACAACTTTGGGTTGGATCTCTATTAAACTCATGTAATATTCTTTGAGAAATTCTTCTTTGCTGTCCAGTTTGATTATCATTTCGAACGCCCTATAATTTCCCAGCCATTCTCTGTAAACTCCCTGTGAATTCTTACGAAAACATGACGCGCAGGATGCCTCCTATTTGGATATCTTCTTATGTATTCTCTTAAATAAAATGGATATCCGCAATTTCTTGATTTGCAAACATAAAAGGCATTTTAAAGATGTTTAATTAAAATAATAAACCCTTTTAGTATTTAGTACATATTAGTATGTTACAACTGTCAAAACGTATTACTACGATTGTTTGTTGCCATGGAAACACCAATGCATAGCAAAATTTTTTCATTTTTTTTGACGTTTTGACAGTTGTAACATACTAATATGTACTAAGTACTAAACGTGTTTATTAATTTAATTAAACATCTTTAAAATGCCTTTTAACTTTACAAATCAAGAAATTGCGGACATCCATTTTATTTATGGATTTGCTAATGGGAATTCAAGAGCAGCAGTTAGAGAATACATAAGAAGATATCCAAATAGGAGGCATCCTGCTCGTCATGTTTTCGTAAGAATTCACAGACAGAGTAGGTCCAGTTTCGTGGCCTCCAAGGTTTCCGGATATCACACTATTAGACTTTTTCGTGTGGGGTTTTATAAAGTAAATAGTTAATGCGACTCCAGTGAACATACAGAATGAACTTATTGATCGCATAAGAAATGCTTCCAATGAGATGATACCATATTTAGTGAATTTAGATCGGTCCATTGTTCGTCGATGCGAGTTATGCGTTCAGAGCAACGATTCTCATTTTGAACAATTTCTATAAATTTGTATGTGTGTATTTTTAATTAGTGTTATTCAATGTTATGCCTCTTATATAAAATAAAATAAATTGACTGTTGTTAAAGTCAGTGGCGTACCATTTTTTCCCGAAAAATTGGTTGGACGCACGGACGCCACTGGTATAGGTAGAAATGTTCTGACTACTCCAGAACATGCACCATAGCATGTCCCAAATTGCAAGCCCGTATCTCAAACCGTTTATGAAATATTACAAAAAAATGTTTAAAAAAATTAGAAATTGAATACTCTGTATCTTGTAAACGAAGCATTTTCGGGCATATGTTTATTTGAACTTTTCTTCACATTTTTCGTTGTACAATTAGCCCTTAAAGTTTGGCACAAAAAATGTGGGACACCCTGTATATATATATATATATATATATATATATATATATATATATATATATATATATATATATACAGGGTGAGTCATTAGTGCGCCGTCGGAAGATCCTGGTTTTATTAAAAATAAAAAAAATGTTATAGCGCCGATCTATATCAGACTTAGATGTGCATCGAATAAAAATAGTTTCGTCCCTATAGGGTGTTCCATAATTGCAGGACCGGACTCAGCTTTGTTTTGTTAAATGGAACCCTATATTTATTTAATTTTATTATTATTTGTCTTGTTGAATGCTAAAAAACGGTACTTCGTTTTTAAATTTATTTTGTGGCGTTGCCAAGTTAGGGCGAAGTTGAAAGAAATTTATTTCTTGCTTCCAGAATTTATCAACAACGATTTCCTGAGCGCAGGCATCCTGATCCAAGTATATTTGAAAAACTCAAAGAAAGATTTGAAAGAACAGGACATGTACAATACGAAAGAAAAGAACGTGAAAAAAGGGTTATAAACGAAGAAAACGTATTTGTAGTACTAACCAGTGTAGTGGAAAATCCAAACGTTAGCACAAGAAACCTCAGTGCTGATTTAGGTATTAGTCAAACTAGTGTTTCTAAGATTATTCGAAATAATAAATTTCATCCATACCATTTTCAACTAGTCCAAGTGCTGAATGCAAATGATTTTCAAAGGCGCTTGGAATTCTCCCAGTGGGCACTGGAACGATTAGGACAGGACAATGATTTCTTTAAACACATTTTGATGACCGACGAAGCAACCTTTCACAAAAATGGTTTTGTGAACAGGCATAATTTCCATTATTATGACAATACAAATCCCCACTCTATTGGAAGAATAGATCATCAGCATCGCTGGTCTTTGAATGTGTGGGGCGGGATAGTAGGGAGCCATATAACTGGACCTCACTTTTTTGAAAGAAACATTAATGGTCAAACCTATCTTGAATTTCTTCAAAATGAGTTACATCCGCTCCTTGAAGAATTGCCGTTAGACATACGTCAAAGGATGTGGTTTCAGCAGGATGGTGCGCCTCCCCACTATAGTCGCATTGTTAGAGAACATCTAGACAGAACGTTTCCCAATAAATGGATTGGAATAGGAGGGTCAGTAGGATGGCCAGTTCGGACTGATCTGACAAAATTAGGTTTTATCCTGTGGGGTTATATGAAAAGCTTAGTATACCAAGAATCTCCTACCACCAAAGAAGATATGAAAATTAGAATACGGAATGCATTTCAAATGGTTAACCAAAATATGCTGCGAAATGTTGAAGATTCTTTTTTGAGGAGAATTTACACCTGTTTGCAAGAAAATGGTGGACACATCGAGCATATGAAATTAGTTATAACTTATTATAATTTTCTCAATAATTTATGATTTCTCAAATACAAATTCTTTTGTTTGCTTTATTACTTTTGTATAGACCGTCCAGTTTGTCACAATTGTCATTAATTTTGCAACAAATCTTAAATATTTCGAGAACGCGTAACGTTAGGTATATTACATGCTTAATAAAAAAGTAAGAGAATTAAAAACAGAACACGATGCCATGATAAAATACAGGGTGTTCCATTTAAAAAACAAAAGTTATGGTCATTTCAAATTTGCAAAAATTGACCATATTTTGTAAACACCCAGTATAGTATCATCAGGAAGTATGAAGGTCAAAAGATAGAGCAAGGTCTTGTTTACCCGTCTGCCAAACCTTACAGTTCTACTGTTAATATTAAAGTCTTCAGAACAATTTAAGTGAAGGTATAAATTTTCACTTTTTTAAAGAAAAAATGCTCTAACTTGGCAGCGCCACAAAATAAATTTAAAAACGAAGTACCGTTTTTTAGCATTCAACAAGATAAATAATAATAAAATTAAATAAATATAGGGTTTCATTTGACAGAACAAAACTGAGTCCGGTCCTGCAATGATGGAACACCCTATAGGGACGAAACTATTTTTATTCGATGCACATCTAAGTCTGATATAGATCGGCGCTATAACATTTTTTTAATTTTTAATAATAAAGCCAGGATCTTCCGACGGCGCACTAATGACTCACCCTGTATATATATATATATATATATATATATATATATATATATATATATATATATTATTCATACATTTCTACCATTTTAGAGGTTTTATGACGAAAGAGTCGAATGACCAAAGCACCGAATGACTAAAGCATCGAATTACTAATTATTGTATAGGTCCAAAACGAACGATGAATGGTGCAGAAACAGATACCGTCGGCAGTTTCTTATAAATACTAATAGAATTAAAATAAATTTACTGAAATAAAAAGTTTGGAATTCTGCAAATGTACTATAATCTTGCCATGGACCGTCGACTGTAATTGGAATTAAACAAATATAAGCTCAACTATTGATCAACATGTTGATAAAAACATCAATAATTACAAATACTTAGTTTATATTGGAAAGGATAAGGATCCATTCTTCTAATTAGCAATTACTGCTTATAATTACAGCTTGCTTGGCTTCCCCCAAAATGTATAACCTTATAAATTTAAAATGTACATAAAAGAAGCTTATTACATCTAGTCACTAATAAAATTATATTTAGAGGTTTCACGTTATAACCTTAAATTACTAAAAACCGAGGAAATAATTCTTCATTCTCAAAACCTTTTGGATAAATTGATGAAATTTTAAAAAGATGTAATTGTAATAAAAATTAACTAGTTTTACATGGAAAGAATTCGTTTCTTCTTAATCCTATTTCGTTGTATGTGATGGAAATCTAATTATACTTCACATATACAAAATTCTGCTGTAGATGCTGGATTTTTGAAATCAAAATGAATAAATAACTACTCTCCCAGCATCTCTCTTAATGCTGAGGTTTCATTCAAGCTGATATTCTGAAAAGTTCTGCATGATTTATAATGGTTGCATTTCTTAAAATAAAGCCAATTTGATTTCTCCTGACTTTATTACATGAATGAAAACTTGATGTCACTTATCCCGTTTACCCATCATTTGCTTAATTTCAAAAGTGTTTAAAATGAAAAGACGTGTAAGAGGGTTAGAAACTTAGTAATGCATCCTTAATTGCTTTGGATTAATAACAAATCTAAGATGCTCACAAAGTTTAATCGATGGTAAAATCCTTTCTACTTCAAAACAACATCGAACAAAGAGATTAGCTAAGTTCGGATTCGAATATCGTAATTGAGATTTAAACTTTACATATAACCCATTCAATAATCAAAGAAGGAAAGGAGTTGAAGTGTAATATATTTTGTAAGAAAGCACATTGAAAAAGAGGGTAAACGTACAAATCATGGCTTCCTTCCTGAAATGCACTGAAAGGAAAGAGAAAAGTCAACACCATGCAATCAATAATCGTTGACAGAAGCAAAACTTTTTTTTTAAGCTGCGCAAATTCCATCATCGAAATATCGTAAAGAAAAAAGTAGAAACTGTAATAGAATAATAATCTTTTTGAACAACTTGCCTGAAAATATATTCAGCAATTAATTAAAGAGCATATTCATGAAAGCAACTCTCAAGAGGGTTTAGTTAATTTTAATTTCGTTTCACTTGAATTGACTAAACCTCGTATTCATTAAAACGACAAAATAAATTTTACCGAGTCAAAAATATACGCTAACGTTTTTTTTTTGTCTTTTGAAAACATCAACATTATTGTTGAAAGTTAAGGTCCGCAAAATTTTTAAAGTTTAAGGGTAATATTTTAGCCAAAACGTAGATAATTATCGGGAAAACCAAGAGGATTAACCTACTTGAAGTTCTCATTAAACTTCTATGACAACTTAAGACAATGTGTTTAAGATCCCCAACAACTGATATACCCGTGCCATTTTGTATAATTACAAAAGATAATTTACAGCAATTCAGGAAAGGATTTAATATTTCAAATAAGGATTCTTGATAAGACTGTAATTTCGCATTGTATTTGGCGGAAACAATTGAAAGAAAATTTTGACCGCTTTGTGAGGGTTTAACTCAGTTCTTTGTGAAACGTAAATTCCTTTTAGACTAAAATTATTCATAAATTTCTACAATTTTAGAGCTTTTATGATTGAGGTCAACATGGGCTTGTTTATTGATGCGTATAAGGGTGTCTGAATAAAAATAAAATTTATGTGCTTAATGATGCAAATTTTGTAGTTCATCGAGCAATGTTATTTCGGAAAAGCACATCAGTATCATGCATTATGCACATTACGACGTATCATTGCATTAATTACTCGGGTTATTAAACCTATTTACTATTATTTGTGGTATTAAAATTTGTTTCAGTTTATATATATTTAATATCAATATTACGAAATTAGTAGCATATTTATTTATTTACGTAGGTTGCCTAATAATGAAAATATTTAAACATAATCAGGCTGGTTTTTTTTTATTACTTAAGTATCCTTTTGAAGTACCGAAAAATGTTAGCAATAAGATTCATGCTAACTTTGACCCGTGAAGTTACCTCACCTTGGAATGAGAACTGGACATCCGCATCCAAACGTCGACAATATATTTTAAAAGTGCAAAACACCAAACGTGACCAAAACGCTGACAACTATGTCGCCCATCCTGCACGTCGACACTCACCAAAAGCGCTGAATGATCAAAGCGTCGAATGACCAAAGCACTTAATGATCGAAGCAACGTAGGCTGGTGCAGAACCAGATACTGTCGCCAGTTTCTTATAAAGGTTAATAGAGTAAAAATAAATTTATTGAAATAAAAACTTCGGAATTCTTAGACATAACACACATTGCGTTTATATATATACAGGGTGTCTAGAATCTACCCACGTTATGTGGCTATCTTTGTTATTGTAAGAGATACAGGGTCGGTTAAATTGGCAAAGTTGGGCAGAATTACATGATAATTCAAATACCGATAAGAAAATTCAACATTGTTGCCAACTTTCTAAGATATCTGAAAATAACTAAAAATCGTCCACATTTTCAATCGGCTATATCTTTTTTAATATTCAAAATACGAAAAAGTTATAAGAGAGACTTTTGATAGCGATTTTTATGCAAAATGGGAAAATGCGAATAAAAAATTTTTTGGAAATTATCTTTCGAGCTACAACCCAAACATACATTTTTTTTAATGGCAACTAGGTGGTTATGGACTGACTCGATGGCTTATTTTTTTTCTGATTTCAAAAATGTATACCTTTGTATGTTTAGTACCATTAGTTATCTCACAATTTTCAAAAAATTATAATTATAGTGTTTATTAAACAAATGCAATGTTTGGCGTGGTGTGATGTGACAGTTAAAAACAAATCTCTTCATTGATTGATTGTCAAATAGTACATATTGAATTATTTGTTGTAACGAGTTGTAGTACATACTTCAATAGTGAATATTAATTTATTAATGGTTTATTCTGAAGAAAGCATTGATATGCTTTTTTATTACGTGTCTAACAGAGATGCTAATGATGCTTCGGAATTATATCTTTAAAATTATATTGAAAGAAGACAACCCGATGTGAGATTATTTCCCAAACTCGAATCGAATTTAAACAAATATGGGGCTTTTACTAAATCTCAAAATTTTAAAATTAATGTTAAGACAGAAACAGAAAAACGTGCTTTAGCTTATGTCGAATTTAAACCTACTACATCTCTTCGTGAAATTGCGAAATACATTGTATGTTGAAGATTATCAGAAAAGATTACGTTTTGCTACATGGTTGATTAATGAAAGTCGAGCAAACAATCAATTCTCGAAGACCATTCTTTTACCGACGAAGCAAACTTTACAAACAACGGCATCTTCAATAGAAAAATCATATCCAATGGTCCTAAGAAAATCCTCATATTACTGTTGAGAGTAGAGATCAATATGATTTTTCAGTAAACGTTTGGTGCGGTATTATTGGTACCAAAACCCTTAGGCCGTTTGTTTTTATGAATACGATTTAAATTCCGAAAGATATCTAACTTTTTACGAAACGAATTTGAAGAAATTTTGGACGACCTTCCGTTGAACGTAATTCAAAATTTGAATTATTTTCAACACGACGGGGCACCAGCACACAATGGATTACTTGTGTGTAACTATTTACAGGAACGTTTTAATAATTGGATAGGAAATCGAGGTCCAATAGCTTGGCCGCCGCGATCTCCAGACTTAACCCCCCTGGACTTTTTCTTGTGGGGTGCAATTAAAGACAAAGTGTACCGAGTAAAACCTGGTAATCTAGACGATTTAAAAATAAAATTCGTGTTGCTATACAACAAATTAGAACCCAAAGTTTATTAAAAGTTTAAAGGAAATTTTAAAACGATGTCAAATGTGTGTTCAAAATAATGGAGGTATTTTGAAGCACTTTTAGATTGTGTTATGTGTTTATATTTTGGTGTTACTCTTCGTTGTAAGTTAAATTTATTTAGAACTTTTTATTTGGATAATGTGGTACATTATTTCTTGTTGTTTCCACAAATTTAGTAGTAGAATATGAGCTTATTTTGTTATTTAAATGTTCACGGCACACTTTAATTTGTTTAATAAATATTATAATTACCTTTTTTTAAATTTTGTTAATATTAAACATACAATATACTTTTTGAAATCAGATCAAAAATAAGTCATCGAATGATTCCATAGCCACCTATAGTTGCCATTTAAGAAAATGTATGTTTGGGTTGTAGCTCGAAACATAATTACTAAAAAATTTTTATTCGCATTCTCCCATTTTGCGTAAAATAGCTATCAGAAGTCGCTCTTATAACTTTATCTATGTACGATTTTAGTTATTTTAAGATATCTTAGAAAGTTGGCAACAAGGTTGAATTTTCTTATCGGTATTTGAATTATCATGTAATTCTGCTCAAATATGTGTTTCGTTAAAATATTGTATACACATCCTTACTCGGGACAGTCCACGTTGTGAAAACATATCTTTTTTTGCCTGTTTTATTTTTTGAATTATCAGTGTTTTCATAGCACAAATCTACAATTGCCTTCTTTATGCCTTTATGCTTTCCTAACTGTGTCCTTGCGATTTGTACCGTTGTTGGAATGACCTCACACTGCGGTACGTTTTTTTCGAGGCGAACGTATCTTTACGATTTAGAAGTGAAGTGTGATTTTATGCTTTATATAATTAAAAAGTATTACGCAACGCAACGATAAATCATCGAGCCTGAGTCTCCACTTTGTAGATTATCTAAAATTATATCAAAACAACAATCATACCATAAGATGGCGCTATATGTACTTCAGATCCAAAATGAGAGAAACAGCGAATTGTACCATTAAGAGGACATGATGTTAAATATTGTCAAATAGACCTTGTTTGAAGGTACCGAAACCAGCTTCTGCCAAAAGGTCCGGTACGTGAATTCAGCCACAGTCCAAAAACACATGGAACAAGATGGAGGAATACGGAAACAAAATGGTGGAAAACACAAGATGGATACAAAGCCAAAAAGGAGCTGCGGTGCCGTAATAGAAAGGAAAAACAAGATGAAAGACCGTTTTGCATCTGAAACCAAAAAACTAGGTGGCTAGAAGCCGAAAACATCCCGAAGATGCTGAACCATAGTGCTGGAGCAAAAGATTTTGGACCCAAAAATACTGAAACCAGCGATGCTTCATTGAAACGTGGAGACTATGGACCACAGATGTGGTCCATAAAGATGACAGAAAATGTGGGGCGAAAATATCTCAAATATAATAAAAATAGGGGATACGAAAAAAGGCTTTAAAAGTAGGGGTTGAAAACTAAGACGGTAAAAGGGTTATTAAACTGCAATTAAGTGGAAAAGCTCAGCGTTAGTATATTTTTAACTACATCGACTTTTGTAAGTTACCTAATTGCCGCGCGTGCTTACACGCACGCCCACGCGCACTCTCACACACACCGTCGCACACACCCTCACACACACACCCTCACACAGACACTAACACACTCTTTCATACACACCCTCACACACTCACACACCCTCACACTCCCACGCACTCCTGCACACACACGCTCAGATACACCCTCACTAACACCCTTACACACGCTTTGAAACCTACCTCACAACTACCCTCACACATTTTCACACATCTTCACACACCCCACCCTCGCCACACACACTCACACACTTTCACGTACAAAATTATAACATTGAGAGAAAATGAATAAAAAGCAGTTTAGTTACACAGTTACACAGAAACACAAAAAAAACACATGTAGTCACACCCACAATTGGGTCATAAATAAATTAGAATAAAAATCGTGATACTAAACATGTGGCCCTTTAAATCCAATCATGCCGGTCCTTAAGTAAATAAGCACATAAAACAATAAAGCAAATTACGGTACACATAAAATACAGCAACAGTAAAATTGCACAGGTGATAATAAGGTAAAGACAAGGACAAAAGAAAATAGACAAGGAATTTACACGTACCCAATTGTTTAGTGACCACTAAAGCACAGAATACGTAAGTCAAATTACAATAAAGCACATATAAAGAGAAATCAGCTCGCAGGCAAATAATTCTACCTAACAACTGACACAAAAAACTCATTAAAACAAAGCCTTACAAGGGTAAGTTATAAATAGATTACAACATCGTGACCGATATATAAATTTGAGGGCGTTAGAAAAATACAATGCTCCTTTTTCAGGTTACACATTTATCTATACAACAAATAAAAGCAATAGAAATAAAAATTCGAGGTGTTTAATGGTCTGGCGTGGGAGTGTGTACCTACTTCGCAATTGCCTTTTACAGTTAGTAACCAAATCGGTATCATGTACCCGTTCACCAGCCACCTCTACACAAATATAAATATAAACAACAAATAGCAATGCTAATTCTCACAAATATCAGAGTGTGGGAGCCCGGTACTGTCCTTTATTTTAGCGGATTTCCGCTTACTGAGCCCGCGTACGGATGAGATACCTTCGCAATGCAATGTTTGATTCTTTTAATTAAACGTTACATAGGCTGATAAAATGATTGGCTGCAGGCTTTCATTTATTTAAAAATACCTACTTACACTAGACTCAATATGCCTTTAATTGATCACCGACACAACTCGTTAACATACGCGGTTTAACTTCAAAAAGGGTGACTGTTATTTATAGATTAATATTTGAAAAACACATTACAACTAACCCCCGTAAGAAAAGACAACTTAGTGTTGGCGAATTCAAAATAAAAATGTACACACAAGAATTATTATTTTAAAGACAAACTGTTTACAATGAAGGTATTTAATTAACCCAAAATCGATCTGGCTCGATTGACACTCTAACTGTAACTAACTTTCCCCCCATTTCAAACCTAACTATCTTTACTTCCGCAATCAATCCCCATTTTTCAAAAGTATTAGAAATACAAGAAACATTAATTTAGGTTGGAACAGTTTCATATTAATTATTGCACATCTTAATTTTAAAAATATGCATTCGTCCGTAACAACCCTACATGAAGCTCTCGAGTTTCCAAGTAACAAACACAGATATCTTTTGATCGCGGTCTGTACCGACACAATTACTTATTAAGCTAGTGAATTTTTACATTTAGAATCGTCGCTTAAGAAATTCCAATGATTCGTTACGCTCCTTCAGTAAAGCATTCTTTTAAGCGTACACCTGCTAGCCAGACCTCAAAACACACGTTTTTCGACCCTCAGCCAAATATTAGTTACAAACAATCCCACATTCCTTACATAAAATATATATATATATATATATATATATATATATATATATATATATATATATATAAAAACAAAATATTTTGTCGACATTAGCAAATTACGATATATTATCAAGATAAAAAAAAATCCACTAATTATTGTTTCTATCGCGGTAACAGTGGCGATTTGATAAACGTTTATTACAATAGTAGAATTTTCGCGGTACGCTAGCTACAGTATACTTTTTAACAATTTCCTTATGATTGTATAATTAAAGTAATTGTAATAGATTACAATTACAAATGCATAGCTTTATCTTGTTCTGAAAGAACAACATAAATATTTCCTATATTGATAACTGACTTGTATATTACCACAAATTACGCATTTAACCACTCTATTTGAATTTCATCACATAATAGAAGTCAGCTGTAAGCGAAGCTTTGACATTTCAAGTAAATTGTAATTCATACATATATCTGCAATTAATTAGCCTCTACTAGTACAAGTGTGTAAGATCATTTGCACCCCGCTCATGCAAGTTAGTGTTTAATGTTCATCTGTAAATGCTGCAATATAGTTTTAATATTGTTTGTTCACCAGTGTCCATCTAAAAGAAATTTCTATAGTTTCGCAATATACCGTGATGCTAGATTCTGGCATACCTCTTTACATAAATAAGTTAACCCGTAATTTTGTTGGAATTTTTTTTTAAATACTCCATATACTAAAAATAAAATAAAACTACAAAAAATGACAGATTTCTTTTAAAATTGTATCATTGGGTTTAATATAATGTCCATAAAGTTCATCTGTGTTATAGTAAGTAACCTAATTCAGTAAACAGGACAGGTTAATGTATGGAAGGTATTACGCATAACTAATAGCGTAATTTACCATAAAAAAAACTAGAAATTTAAAGCCAAACTTAGTTTTGGCATTTAAGTATCCATACAGTTTTATTGTTTTAAATGAAAATGTAATTTAGACTACGTAGTTGTGTAATGAACCAACCTGAAAAATTCATTTCTTATTTAATTTAATGGGTACATATTTAAACAAATTCATTTTATTTTAGACGCAACAATAGTAACGTAAAACACAATCGTATTCTATAAATGCAATCCAAATTAACCAAACAATTATGGGAAATTAAAGTTATAAACTACTTAAATTTTGTATAATTAAAAATTTTGACCTAACTTATCTCAAATAATCAACAACACCATAAGTATTAAAATTTCGTTCTTACTATATCGATTCAATACGTTTGTTCGCTTTTCAAAGGCATTAGGTATATTAATAAAGGTTCAGCACATCACAGTTTGTAAGGTTATTTTGATGCACCGTGTATGTGTAGTATTTTGATAACGTATGTAACATGTTTTGAATGTAACTGAAGTTAGTTTGCATGAAAAGAATTTTTTTTTGTGTATGCGTAATGTAAGTTGGTGTAATTGATACGCCACTGGAATTTAGTGAGGCATTGGTTATCGTATGAAGGAATATTTGAATGCTGTAGAAAGATTTTCGTGTTGAAAGCGTTAAATTTAGTTGAGAAATAATGATTTGAGTAAATTTTTATTGATACGGTACTGGTAAAACTACTGGTGTTTTTGCTACTGTGTATGGAAGAATCTGGACTAAAGAAATGGTTGTAGACGTATGAGTGAGTGAGTTTATGATATATTGATATTTTATTAACGTGCAGTAAGGAATGTGCATGCATATTTTTGTTTGTCGAAATTTTGTAATATGGTGCAATAATGATAAATCGATGCATGTTCAAAAATGAAGTGATAGAATGTGAGAGTGTTCGTTAGATTTTGCGGAAATAGAATTTGCGCACATGCGAGATTTCCATAAAGAGTTGAGATATAATCTGGTTAATCTACAGTGTGAATGTAATTGCAATTGATGATTTCCTCGGAAAGTTTTTAGTGAATTTACACAGAAATTCAAGATGGCTACGTTTATCTCGCATCGTTAGCATTTTCTGCCACATTGGAACCTTCGACACGGTAAAGAAACGCACGAAATACTCAATTGCGATAGGTGAATTTTGATTTTAGCCCGAATTTATTGTGACATATTGGCAATATGGCGGGCAGAAGGTATAGAAGCGAGTGTCAAATTTGAGGGGTTAGTTAATTGGTTAGAGGTTTTGAGTAATAGTCGCACGCGCGTTTCAGAACCATTAGAATGGTTAGTGTTGGAGTTTATTTGTGAAAATTATAGCATGTATTGCGACTGCATTAACCCATAAGGGGATAAATCGTATAGACATTCACAAATAAATAATGTAATATATTATGAGGTGAAGGAAAACAGTGATTTTCTTCAAGAAATAAAAAGTGCTTAGGCAGATTATAAGTTAACACAGCAAATATTTTGTTATTAGTGTTCAATTGTAGGACGCGTGATCTAATATTATTATAAAGAGAACCTAAGGTAACCATTTAAGTGACCGAAAGAAAAGTTTGTAAAATGTAGTTAAGTTATTGGTGAATCATCATTGACATTGAATGCGTACAATACCAAATTGATTGTGTAAAAGCAAATAAGAATTTTAATGTGTATATGGAAGTAACCATTTTTCATTGTGATAAACGTTTTGAAGGACAAACATCACAGTATAAGGTGATGTGATGTTAGGCTAAAGAGCCCCTATACCAGGTATGCGAGTGAACAAACCACTGCGTTAGTGAGTACTGCAGCCGAGTGCATACGGCGAATACGGCTACTCTTGTGTTTTGTGCATAGTGCATCTAAGAATTTAAAAAGGATTACCGAAAGCAGATCATATGGACTACAACCACCGCACCGAAAAAGGATTAATTAATGTAATTCGTAAGAATTAGATTTAAATTTTATTGAGCCAGAACAAGTACGATTACCTTTTAAGTACATTTGTTTTTGTTATTGTTGCGTTAATTACGGTTCATTCATGAAAAAAAAAAGGTAATCGAACTTTAGTTATTTTGTTGTTTTTAGTTTTAGGAATTGGGTAATTTTAGTCTTAACGTATTGATGTGCTTGGTGGTTTTTTTAAACCACGCCGTTGTATATATTTACATGCGGAATTTGTCAATATGTGTACAGGGTTTTTCACTCCGCAATATCTCGAAAACGAATAGAAATATTTAATTTCTGTAAAAAGTAATCAATGTATGGGTTCAAGTAGATATTTTTCAAAGTTTAAGAAATTCGACGCCTACTAAGATCTAAGCGTCGCGACGCGTCGAAAATATAAATCGATTGCATTGACTTTGAAATTATGGTCATGCGAAAGAACATGTTATTTATAACTTTTTTGTTATTTACTCGAACTTATTTATTTTACTAATTTATGAGTTAAACTAATAAACAACATTATTATTGCAATTTACTACATGATAAAAAACAAATTAAAAATTTTGTTCAAAATTATGTCCATCTGCTCGAATACAACCATCACACACTTTCAACAGATGAGCTTGGGTCACTTGTAGGAGCGTCCTTCTTTTAATAGCACCACACGCTTCACTAATTTTGTTAATAAGATCAGCCATATCTTCGATAGGTTCTTCATAGACAACGTCCTTTAGGTGACCCCAAAGAAAATAATTTGGTGGTGTAATGTCCGGGGACAAAGCCGGCCACCTTATGGGTCCATTAGTACCTAACCATCTATTGGGATATTCTCTGTCCAAATACCTCGTTACAATTTCGGCATTATGTGCAGGCGCTTCATCCTGCTGTAGCCACATATTCATTCTAGTCTCAAAGGGCACTTCTTCTAACAGTTCCGGAAGTGTAGTTTGAAGAAATCTTAAATAGCGGTCTGCATTTAAAGTGCCTTCGTAAAAGTGAGGTCCAATAAGGAATCCGTTTAATATGCCGCACCAAACATTGATGCCAAAAATTCGCTGATTACCTCTTTCTGTAATCCAATGAGGATGGTTTTCGGACCAAAAACGAAAGTTGTGTCTGTTCACGATTCCATTATTATGGAATCGACTTTCGTCGCTCCATAGAATTTTCAAGAGAAAACTTGCATCTTGGCTATACAAATCGGCAAATCTTGCTAAGAAGTCCATTCTTCTAGCGGGATCGCCTGGTTCTAATTTATGCACTAGTTTAGTTTTGTAAGGGCGAAAAGAGTTTCTATGTAGAATTCTCCACGATGAACTTATGGAAACATCGGTATTTTCTTTTATTTTTGATAGGGATATCTTGGGGTTATTATCAACCTGCTGAATTACAGCAGCAGTATTTTGATCATTTGTAGTCGTCTTTTTTCTATTTCTCTTAGGTTTTACGAAGCTCCACCCAGCTGTAGCCACAGATTCATTCTAGTCCTAAAGGGCACTTCTTCTAACAGTTCCGGAAGTGTAGTTTGAAGAAATCTTAAATAGCGGTCTGCATTTAAAGTGCCTTCGTGAAAGTGAGGTCCAATAAGGAATCTGTTTAATATGCCGTACCAAACATTGATGCCAAAAATTCGCTGATTACCTCTTTCTGTAATCCAACGAGGATGGTTTTCGGACCAAAAACGAAAGTTGTGTCTGTTCACAATTCCATTATTATGGAATCGACTTTCGTCGCTCCATAGAATTTTCAAGAGAAAATTTGCATCTTGGCTATACAAATCGGCAAATCTTGCTAAGAAATCCATTCTTCTAGCGTGATCATCTGGTTCTAATTTATGCACTAGTTTAGTTTTGTAAGGACGAAAAGAGTTTCTATGTAGAATTCTCCACGATGAACTTATGGAAACATCGGTATTTTCTTTTATTTTTTATAGGGATATCTTGGGGTTATTATCAACCTGCTGAATTACAGCAGCAGTATTTTGATCATTTGTAGTCGTCTTTTTTCTATTTCTCTTAGGTTTTACGAAGCTGCCATATTCTATTAAGTTATTAATTACATAAACTTGGAAAAGTTTTTGCATTCTCCAAACACCAGTAACATGTCTACTTTTTCCGCATTGCTAAAGTGAACCATTTTCATATAATTATTGTTAGTTTTGTTTAAACCGAACAAATTTTAATATTTCTTATGACAAAATGTGACAATATCTTTGACGCAGCAATAGCAACATCTGTCACTTGTAATTGCACTTAAAAAAATTGCGATAACAATGGTTGCCACATTAACTGATTATTCATGGCATTCTTATAAAAATCATCCGTAATCGCATTTTTTGTCAATCAAGAAACGTTTACTATAAATCGGCATAACTCAGAAATAAATAAAATAAAATAAAATAGATGGGCATAATTTTTAATTTATTTTATGATGTAGTTAATTGCAATAATAATTTTGTTCATTAGTTTAACTCAGAAATGAGTAAAATAAATAAGTTCCAGTAAATAACAAAAAAGTTTATAAATAACATGTTCTTTCGTATGAGCATAATTTCAAAGTCAATGCAATCGATTTATATTTTCGACGCGTCACGACGCTTATCTCTTAGTAGGCATCGAATTTTTTAAACTTTGAAAAATATCTACTTGACCCCATACATTGATTACTTTTTACAGAAATTAAATATTTGTATTCGTTTTCGAGATATTGGCGTGCGGAGTTTTAAGTGAAAAACCCTTATATCGACTGTTTAATTTATTTTGTCGTTTATTCGTGTCAATTGTGTTCCTAACTGGTTACACCTTCTGATAAGTGAAATTAGTCTTTGCATATTCGATTGCAAAATTTCATTTTAGCTTGGAAATATTAATTCAGAACACTACTAACGAAGTACTTATTATTTTTTTTATTCAGCATAAATTGCAGTTTTGAAGTATTAAAGTTGAAACCTATTAATGAATGTCTAAATAAAATATAAAGATATTATTGATGATACAATCACTAACCGTTCTGTTTCCATTATTCAGCAATCAACGAAAATTTTGCTGAGATAACAATGTATTATTAAACCGATTTCGTTTATTTTATTTAGAATTTTCTAAATTGGGAATATTTATTCAATTCAAAGTTTTATAACAGAAATATAAATTTACAGGTATACGAGGGATACTTTTGATATATAAATGAAGATTTTAGGTAACATTCGACCTAAATGCTGATATGCACACGTGCACCATAGATGTTAGGTCTTTCGTTCATCAAGTGAATTTATTTTTTCTCGTCCACAACGAAATTTATGTCTAGATATAGATTGTTGACAAAATTCGATCCAAAAGTTAACCACCACTTATGATTTACAGAATTTAGCTCTTGGGCATCAAGACGTATTTTGCCGCGACTCCACGATTTTGAGCAACATTCGGCTCAAACACTTATAGGGCAGGGCATATACTTTGGATTTTAATTATCGCGCAAATCGATTTTGATGCATCAATAACGAAGTGGGTGTATTAACATAGTTTTTAAGCCTATAATTCGGTCCAAATGCGAACCAACGCCCTTGGTTAACAAAAATTAGCTCTCGAGGAAATCAATTTTTTCCCGACTCCCAGGAAATTGTATAGATATAGGTCTTGGGCAACAATCGCTCCAAACGCGGGCTCTCTTGGCAGCCATGCTTTTTGCTGCGCCCACAAGGAATTTGGTGTATCAATATAGTTTCTGTTGTCAACAAAAATGATAATCAACGGATATGGCTGACAGAGTGAAGCTCTTAGTCATTGGAGCAATCCGTTTTGCTGAAATATCACAAAATGTGTAATTTGGACAAAAATTGACCGCAAAAACACGTATGGGTTACTCAATTTAGCACATTGCCATTGAAAGAAGCCATTTTACCGCATCTACAACGTAATTGGTGTATAAATATAGATTTTGAGCCGTATTTGGCTCTTGGTCATTGAGGCAATCCATTTTGCTGTGACCCCAATGAGGTTTTCAGCATAAACTGAATTTTTGGGTTCAGTTTTAGAGAGGACTGCTTTTTCTAAAAATCATTTGACTTTTCATAGTAACCATGCATTCCTCCAAAACCGAGAAGAAAAGTTTGAATTCTTAGTCTGCATTTTTTATGGTCTCAATTTAGATGTTCGCGCAGCAAAGAAGCCGTAACGTTATCAGAACATCCCAAAATGTCTGTAACGGATGTATAAGTTATAAGCTTAATTGCAATAAATTCTAACCGATGAGTCCATTTTTGATGCTGGTGCCGTTAAGAATACTTTAAAATTATCATATCTCGACAGCCGGAAATTTAGCAAAAAGTTTGTAACGGTACAAACGCATAACTAACCGATGAGCTTCATTTTGACGTATGTGTCCTCAAAAATGTGAAATTAATAATTAATAAACCAATAGACCGTATTTTGACAGCCGTGTGCTTTGTCAAGGAGTTTGTAACGATACTAATCAGCACCAAAGCGGCACTAGCCGATGCACATAATTTCGACGTCTGTGCCTTTAAAAGTGTGAAGTTAGCTGAAGACCTAGAAATAACCATATTTCTCCATTTGTATTTTGTAGTTCTTAGCAGCACTAACCTGCACAAATGCGGCATTGAACCTATACACGAAATTTCACTGTTTGTGGCATTTGTGTGCTGCTAATTTCACGGACCCAGTTCTTGTTAATAGGTAATAGTTAATGTAGATTATGAGTTATTATTAACTCACTGAATTATGTTTTTTTTAAATAATTGTAGTCCTGAACAGACTAAATTTAGATTACCGTACTAAAATACTCAGGAACACTTAAGAGGACGGATAAGGAGATATAGCATTGCCAAGAGATGTCTGTGAACGGCTACCTTAAATCAGTAAGAGGAGAACAGGAACTAGGGAGATCATGCCAGCATTTAGAATCTGTGTAAAAGAATGTGGATTGTGCCCATTTGGTATAACAAGTGGAGATTTGTGCTGCATATTGATGATGTGCATGAGCGAATCGAGTATTCCCAACAAAAGTCGGCCGAGGTGGTATCACAAAGAAAGAACAGAAACGATTCTTCTGTACTGACTGACTGTATGTCAGTAGTTAGGGACGGGTCATTTATAAGCTTAATTGCTCTTTTTTGAACACGATCAATGACATGGAGAGCATATTGGGGAGCACTAACCCAGAGGTGAGAATTATATTCTAGATGAAATCGAATTTGGGCCTTATACAGTAGAAAGGGGAGGTAACGTACTACTTGACACACTGTTGATGTAGAAGATGGTCAACTCATAAGAGATTTTATAAATTACGACACGTATTCGCCTTTTATCAAGGAAACTAGAAACCCAGATGATGAGCGCATCGAGGTGAGTTTGGTAAGTACACCAAACTTGGTCCAACAGTTTGAGACATCTAAAGCGACTGCAACTGCCGTCTGCAACATTTTGTCTTCGTCGAGGCTGGTGTCGAACTGGTGCTAGGAGTCTGCTTCGTGGCGGTCTAATCATCCATATCTGTTCTTATGACAGCCACAGGAAAAGCGGGTCAACATCCGCGTATCTGCGCGACATCGTGAAAACGATGCCTTCAGATATACATATATATATATATATATATATATATATACAGGGTGGCGCATTAGTGTGACAAAGTGCATGTTCCAAAAATATTTTTAATTATACAGGGTAGATTATAAAAGCTTAGAAATAATTTTAAAATTTTTTTTTAAATAGAAAACCCTATATATTATTACATATTTAGATTCTACATACAGTTTTAGACACATTTTATGTATAATGTCCTATACGTAAGTCTAACCGTTTTTGCCAAATTTCAAATTTTTTGTCAAAAATGACGTTTGCAGGCCAAAACATAGGTGGAAATCTTTTCTAAACGAAGCCTTTATCAATTAGTTATTGTTGGTTTCCTTGGAAATGGGGACCTACTCTAATGGGCTGTATTGATATTTTGTAATACATTCATACAGGGTGATCAAAAATGGACAATAAAAGGTAGATTTAAAAAAACCTATAAAGTCATTTTTTTTAATGGAAACCCTCTATTTTTTTAATTCCATCTTATTTAGCATTAAAAATAAGGGTGACTTTGTATAAGAGTGTATATTCCAAAAAATTGTAGTTTTTGAAATAATGACAATTTAACATTTTTTTCTTGTAAAAAGTCTATACAGCTTTCAAGTTTTGTTGTTAGTTAGCCGTGACGGCGAGGCGTGACATATAAAAATACTAGAAATTATCAGAAACGTCATTATTTATTGTCAGTTGATAATTTGTGTGATGCATTAGTGTATTTCATAATTGATTTAAAACTTGAATTAAAATTGTAAATAATGAATTTTTCGCAAGCCGTGATGGTTGATATGATTTTTGTTTTGGGAGCTAGTGATAAGAATACGCTCTTAGCAAGAAGACTGTATCAACTACGGTTTCCAGAGAGACGGCAACCTGAAAGAAGGGCATTTGGAGCGTTTTGAAAGAACTGGCAATGTGTTATATGAAAAAAATACTAGGGAAAAACGTGCACAGACTGAGGAAAATCAATTAGATGTACTATTAACAGTTACCGAAAATCCATATGTTGGACAACGACCCATTTCTCAGCAGGTTGGTGTTAAACGACGTACGGTACAGCGGATATTGAAGTCTCAAAAAATGCACCCCTATCACATTCAACTACTTCAAGAGTTGTTTCCTGAAGATTATCAAAGACGACTGGAATTTTGTCAATGGGCTCAAAACAAAATACACCAACAAAGAAATTTTATTCATTTGATTTTATTTACAGATGAGGCCACATTTCACAGAAACGGAAGTGTAAACAAACACAATTTTCTTTATTATTCTACCGAAAATCCACATTTTGTAAGATATACTTCTCAAACGAGATGGTCTTTAAATGTTTGGGAAGGTGTTGTCGGTAATCATGTAATTGGACCCCATTTTTTTAATCAACGAGTAACAGGGGAAGTATACTTAGACTTTCTGCAAAACCATCTACCTAATTTGTTGCGTCAAGTGCCACAAGATACGCAACAAGAAATGTGGTTTCTTCATGATGGGGCTCCAGTACACCATACAGGTCCGATAATAACTTTTTTAAATGCTAGATATCCAGAATGTTGGATTGGGAGGGGAGGGCCTGTTGCTTGGCCTACTAGATCCCCAGATCTTACTAAAATGGACTTTATCATATGGGGGTACGTCAAATAGCAGGTTTATAAAATACCGTCTACAACAAATGAATACATGAAGATTAGGATTGGAAACTGTTTTCAAAACGTTAGTGTTGAAATGTGTAGAAATTTAAGCAGCGAATTTGAGAAACGTGTTGCATTGTGTATTCAAGAAAGAGGCGGACATTTCGAACAACTTATTAGGTAGTACGTATTTGACGTGTTTCTAGTACTTTTATCTGTATAATTAGTTACAGGTTTAGTTACATTAGAGGTGTTAAGTTTATGATTAGGATTAGGACATAATTTGTTGAATCAAAAAAATATTGTAAGTTCGTTTAATAAAATAATTATTTATATGGGGTTCAATAAATTGTAATATTTCGATCTGAAGTGCTCGATTTTTTTTGTTTCGCCTCGCCCCGCCGTCACCGCCAACTAACAACAAAACTTGAAAGCCGTATAGCCTTTTTACAATAAAAAAATGTTAAATTGTCATTATTTCAAAAACTACACTCTTATACAAAGTCACCCTTATTTTTAACGCTAAATAAGATAGAATTAAAAAATAGGGGGTTTCCGTTTAAAAAAAATGACTTTATAGGTTTTTTTTAATCTACTTTTTGTTGTCCATTTTTGATCACCCTGTATGAATGTATTACAAAAATATCAATACAGCCCATTAGAGTAGGTCCCCATTTTCAAGGAAACCAACCATAACTAATTGATAAAGGTTTCGTTTAGAAAAGATTTCCACCTATGTTTTGGCCTGCAAACGTCATTTTTGACAAAAAATTTGAAATTTGTCAAAAACGGTTAGACTTAGATATAGGACATTATACAGAAAATGTGTCTAAAATTGTACGTAGAATCTAAATATGTAATAATATATAGGGTTTTCTATTTAAAAAAAATTTTAAAATTATTTCTAAGCTTTTATGATCTACCCTGTATAATTAAAAATATTTTTGGAATATGCACCAGAACATATCTTACAACTTTTGTATTTAATTTTTTTTGTATCTCTTTAAATAAAGGAGATATGGGACTTTGTCACACTAATGCGCCACCCTGTATATACAGGGTCATGGTACACCCCACTTTTCTCCTTTCGTTTTGAAGATAATTGATTGAAACTTGGAATATCCTATATACATAAGCGGCACTTTTTGACATAATAAGCGATTTTTTTCATTTCCGGTTTCGCCGGAGTGACACTAACTTTCGATTTTTAAATGGAACACCCTGTATATTATTGTATTTTTGCATTCTGCATGATTTTCTGACTCCAACGATGCCAAATAAGTGACATTTCAAACGTCAATATTTGTTATAATATAATTTTTAGTTTTCCATTTAAGTGTGCCATGACGGTTCCGATTTATTCTAAATGACCCGTGTAATGGTAGAAAAATCGAAATCCCGTCAAAAATACTAAATTATGTGATTTATGAGTTCAGTTCAGTTCAGTTCGAGTACCTCGAAACAGGAGCAGACAGTTACCAACCTGAGATGACAAATGAGACTTTACCGAAACGTCGTTTTGCAACAAACGGACTTTTGGATACCAGAAGAGCTACGCGGATCAACACCCGAGAAACCAACAGTACATACAGTAGCCGCGAAAACCTAAAGATCAATATCATATATATATATATATATATATATATATATATATATATATATATATATATATATATATATATATATATATACACACAACGTGTCCCAGATAACATTTCCAGCATGGGGATCTCGCTTATTATAAAAGATTTGGTTAAATTAGATGAATTACTCCTAAGGATTAGTGAAATTATAGGACACTCTCCAATTTCCAAATTTCCATGTATTTTAAGACTTATGGCAAGAAAAAGAAAACTGTCAAATTTCTTTTTCTTGTAATATCTTTTTTGTTATATTAGACATATAAATTTTATTTGCACTTTCTGAAGATATTTTTTATGCAGAATTTAAATATCAATTTCGATTTTTATTTGCACTTTCAATTTTTTAGTTTCAACCCCTAAATTAAATTTTTCTTATGGAACGACAAGTCGGCTTTGAAATAATTGATTGTGTTTTTTTATCCTCTTTACAATGATATATCGCACATGTACTATCTATTTTTAAAAACAAAAAAGAAAATTAAAAAAAATGTATTTTATTAAAGACTCTAACAATAAGCAGGCCGTGAAACATGAGAAAACGACAAATAATAGATAACAACAAGAGTTAAGCAGGTAATAGTATTGGAGATAATTATCCAATTATAAAAGATGTTCAAACAATTGACCATTCCGTTCTAAACATAATTGTGCCCTGCGTAGTGTCGACGTAATTGCTCTGCGTAGTTTTTGGCGTTTAATGCTACCAAATGCTGCAAGAACAGCATCACGAAGATCTTCGGCATTCTCAAATGTTTGCACGTACACTCGATTTTTTACGTAGCCCCAAAGGGAAAAGTCCAAGGGCGTTAAGTCTGGAGATCTGGGTGGCCATAAAATCCGCCCTCGATTACCAATCCATGAATTTGGAAACCGATTATTAAGATAATAGCTGATGATGTTTGAATTGTGGGGTGGGGCGCCATCGTGTTGGAAGCAGATATTTATATTCTCAATCAGTGGTAAAGCATCAAGTTTATTTTCTAAATCAGTTTGTAGTAAATTCAAATACCTTTCACTATTTAATGTTTCGTTAAAAAATATGGGCCCAATAAGTTTAGCGCCTAAAATGCCACACCAGACGTTAAAACCAAATCTCACTTGATGCCGACTTTCCTTAACAACGTGAGGATTTTCACGGTCCCAAAAGTCAACATTGTGTCGATTGAAAAGGCCATTATTTGTAAATCTGCTTTCGTCAGACCACAAAATCGTAGCTGGAAAATTATCGTTATTCTCACATTGATTAACATACCATTGGCAAAATTGTAATCTTCTCCCCTGATCTCTACCTCTAAGTCCCTGCAGAATGGTGTACTTATACGGATGATTCCTGTGACGTTTTAAAATTCTTTGTGATGTAGTTTTCGAAATACCAGTGTTATGTTCAATTGCTCTAACAGATGTTGAAGGATTTTCAATAAATGATTGTAATACATTTAGTTCTGCATCTTCATTCCGTAATTTCGGATTTCTAGTAGGTTTTGAAAATGAACCATATTCTTTTAAATTAATTACCAAATTTCTGTACGTACGAGCACTGTGCTGCCTTCTTTCAGGATACAGCCTCAAGTACATCCGTTCAGCTTCTAAACTGTTTTTATGAGACAAGATGTAACAACTCAACATATCAAACTTTTCACTATTAGTAAATAAAGCCATGTTTGACACAAAAATATTCTGGAACGAATAATTTTTAAGTGACATTAAATTCGGTTGTGTTTTTATGTTTCACGGCCTGCTTATTGTTAGAGTCTTTAATAAAACACATTTTTTTAAATTTTCTTTGTTGTTTTTAAAAATAGATAGTACATGTGCTATATCATTGTAAAGAGGATAAAAAAACACGATCAGTTATTTCAAAACCGGCTTGTCGTTCCATAAGAAACATTTAATTTAGGGGATGAAACTAAAAAATAGAAAGTGCAAATAAAAATCCAAAATTTATATGTCTAATATTATAAAAAAGATATTACAAGAAAAAGAAATTTGACATTTTTCTTTTTCTTGCCATACGTCTTAAAATACATGGAAATTTGGAAATTGGAGTGTCCTATAATTTCACTAATCCTTAGGAGTAATTCATCTAATTTAACCAAATCTGTATCTTTTATAAGCGAGATCCCCATGCTGGAAATATATATATATATATATATATATATATATATATATATATATATATATATATATATATATAGACACACACACACACATAAATCATAACAAAAGGATTATTCAAGTACACAGATGTTAAACAATTTTTAATTCGTGGAAGTTCGATTAGGAAAATGTATACAATGCAACATACACAAGTGATCGTAACCAACTTGAATGGTTTCGAATGTATTGAAAAATGATGAAATGTGTTGACAATTCACTCGTTTGAATTACACGAAAATATGAATGAACATCACTTGCTTTACAATTCGCAACAGTTCGAAATTAAGACACTTGTAAGCGATCAATTCACTGTGGTAATTAAGGTAATGAAGTATGCTAATCTATGACGGTAATTAAACGTTTCCAAATTACAAAGCCTTCCTATTAAAATATCTTTTTCTACGTATTTTATTTAAATATGGTTGATTAATGTATTTAAAATATTCCATAAGGTTCTTATTATTTCCAGCAAAATATTGTGCCAGAGTATTTTAGTCATTAATTGGAAATGTCTTTTAGAGCCACCCGTACACTCTTAGCTGGCATGAATTGATTCGAAAAAAATACATATAAAATAATATAGTAACTTATCTTCGAAATTAATCGCACTATTCTAGAACATAATAACTATATAAATAAGTCTTCGTCTTTGCTTTTATAATAGGAGTATGAAAAACATGTTGAATTGGTAAAATCCTGCGCGCGCCATAATCTTTATCGTCTGATTTTCAGGAATCGACAAACATTTTACCTTTTGCGTGTTTAAAGGATAGAGAACAGATCTTTATAATAACCAAATAATATATATATTTCTTGAATAGTCCATAATACGGCACAACAGCTAGCACGTTAGTAATAGAATGGTAATTCAGGATGTTTCACCAATTACTGAATGAAATGAAATTCTAATTTGGACCTATAATGTAACCTTTTATTTTATTTTTTTTTATTACATTGAACCAAAAATGTCCGACGTACTAAGCTTCTATATCGCTATTTTCAAACTGCCATGTATCCAAAGTATACCTATATATTTTTTTAAGTTTAAGAAAATTTGGGAGCAAGCGTTTTTTGGTTTTTCGTAAATAAAATATGTCGCAAAAATATGCATTCTGAGAGTCAAATTGCCGTCCCTAAAATTTACCGTCGGTGCCGGGGCACCAGTTGAACCGGCCCTGCAAAAATGAGCATTCTGCCTTAACCAACGTACAACCCAAGAATTCACTCCCCTTTTATCGGACATGTTAACTTACATTAAACTATTGATGGTCGCAGGCTTAAATGGTAAGTATAATTGTCATAAAAATGGTCTTCTCTATAAAGTTGTTACGGCGATTGCGCGAAACGTAACAATACTAACATATACCTACCAACAAGATACCAACGATTAATATTAACTTCGAACCGATCTATTTCAGTGACGGTGTTAGTTTGACGCCGAAATTTTGCATCTGCTGTAAAAATTAACAGGGAATGTAGTTTTGTATAGACTAACTAACTTGTAGTAACAAAATACTAACGTACGAGATTACTTTTATCTCACCACGAAACATTGACCAAGCCAACTTCATGCGCCTAATAATTGCCTTACCTGGAGCATTGTAAAAATTAGCTATGCAACACACATTACAAACATGCACTTTTACACGTTGCGGTTGCATTCATTCATTGCGGGAGATAGGAACAGACAACGAAATAATAATTGTATTGCACCTAACTGAAAAATATACCTTGCAACTCATATTATTGAGATTAATGATTTATTTTAGTTTTGACTTTATTGGATAGAACAAAAGGAATACGTATTTTCAATTTCTTTTCGTGTCAGAAATTTGACGTTATTTACGGTTTAAAGACTATTTATTTAATTTTAGCCAACCGTGTTTTGTACACTTTATTAGCACAATATAATGTTCAATTAGTAAATTTACACCACTGTTAAGTGCAAATTTTCCTAAATATAAAATTTGTGTTTAGGAACTTGTGATGTATCTTTTTGTAATGCTCTTCTTTCCTAAAATTTCTATTAAATAAATTTTATTAAATAATTGTTATCCTAGCTAGTCCTTAATGATTTGTTATAAGTGTAAATTACCAATTCATTTGTTATTGTCAGTATATTAACTAAAATAGTTACACCCTATACTTGTAAATTGTTCAATACTTATTTCTATTCACAAGTATTCATATATATATATATATATATATATATATATATATATATATATATATATGCAATTTATACAAACATTAATTTCGCTAACACAGATAAAACGTTATCTTTCTTTTGAAAAATGACCCTTAAGGTCAGCAATATAACGGTTAATGTACGTAGTTAATTTCTTTTATGTAGGTAAAAAATTTTAATGCGATCGTACTCTAATATTGGTTTTCACTCTGACCCTGTATAATAGATAAGATCGTTTCTCCGGTAGTATTAATCGACTTAGTATGATCTTCAAATGTTTTTTGGACATCTGTTATTATACAATGATAACAATAAAACATAAAATAAAAAATAAAGTTAATGAGTAATCTATTATTTGACTTTATTGAATAAGTGCATATATCAGCATCTTGCGTTGATTGCAAATTTGTATGAGTTTGTCTAAAGATTTAATTCACTTGTATAAAGGTTGTAAAACACATTATGATTAAACGGAAACAAAAAAAAAATTGTTTAACTTCGATTAATATAAAAGAATTTAGTACATTTGGCATTACTTTATTTATATTACAGCTGACACATTATGGCAAAATATATGTGAGCAATTTATGCTTCCTAAAAAAATCTTATTTCTATACATAATTCACATAAAATTTTAGTCGAGTTCTAAATTTTACCAATGCTGTGCAAACACATTAATAAACAAATTGAAATTTAAATAAATGCTTCAGTATTAGGACTTGACTAGTTAATTTCAACATTGCACATATTTCCTTAATTGATACTTGGCAAATTACGTTCCGTCGTTTAGTAGTCACTGTTGCTTTAATGGTAAACTGTATTTAGTTTATTTTACATGTACAAAAGTATTTATATACGTCCCTTCATACAATACCTTTTACTTTCACTTATCCGCCAGTTTCTTTTTTATGCGAGTAACTTGCTAATTTACTCTCACTAGTAACTCCAATAAATGCTTCGCAACTGTTTAGTTAGTTCACTTTATAATTTTGTAATGTGACTTTTATTTACATCAGTTTAAATGATCAAAACTATTATAAATGGTTATCTTTTAATTTGCTCGTATTGTTATTAACAATATGTAACATATATTATTAAGTAATTGCACCTTTAGTTCAATTTGAAGAAAAAAATTGTTTAATTTTCCATGTATTTCAACTTGTTTAGATCAGTAATTGATTACGTGTAATTGTTTATTGACAATTACTTATTAATATGAATTTTTACTGTTTAACTTAAATTCTCACATACAAAATTCATCATAACATTTTATTATTTATTTAAGCACTATTACTAATGGCCGAAAAATACAAAGATTTTACGAAACCGCGCCGTTTAATCTTAGACTGCCTCATCCCTCTATTAATTTCTTCTCTTATATAGGTCATTCCCCTCTTACTTTTGCTTTAGCTTTATTAGCCAGTAAAAATTCAAGATCTTCTCTACCTAGAAGGTCCTGATATATTTCCTTTTCCTTTTGTAATAATTTGCAATAATGCCCATAACTCTGATAATCTGTTATCAAATGCAATATAGATAATTTTCCTGTAAACTTTCGGCCCAAACAAACATACGTAACCTTTTTTTAGCGACGAAAATCGTTTGCAACATCGACTTTTTTACTAAATTACTATGAATAGGCGCCTCCCAAACTATATTTCTACATAAATAACCTAGTACGCATTATTCATTTGGAAAACTAACATGTGATTTTTATTAAGCAAAATATTGCTCACATTATGTAATTTAAATTTTTCTTTTCTGTAACAGTTAATGTTAAATTTATCCTTATTTTCATTGACAGGTGGTGCTGAAATCGGTACCTTTTGAAACTAATTCTTTTCAAGGTTTTATCAGTGGTACTTAATATATTTATTCTTTTTATTTTTGCATTGTGATTTTCAACCCCCTTCAGTGGCGTATCGTGAATTTATTTTTGCAAAAATTTGTTAAAAAATATATATTTGAATATGCATTACGTTTCCTAATTGAATCTGCATTATACATTTTTGTCTGAAATTCAAGTATTGAATTTATTTGGTATTTTATCAGCAATATTTGGAAACGTTCATTCTGAATGTTTACACACAAATATGTCACAATCGGGAGAAAGTGCACTCGCAGTACTTTCGTCTCTATCTTTCTTATCAATATGCCTAACGTATCTTAACTATCCTTAAACCACAAAATAAGTATAGATGACTAAATACAAAACTACCTAACCATAAGTAACTACTATAACAACTTTCAATAACTACAAAACTGAATAACACGATTTTCATATTATACCAAACAGAATTCAACTGCTCGAACTGGCATATCCCATTCTCTCACACTCCATTCACTCCTATCACACCTCTTATGTCGTTCCTACACAGCAACAAAAGAACAGAACACCAAATTGTCATGTTCCTATAAACTCGATACTTTCATAAAAAATCAATATTATATACAAAAATCACTCAAAAAATTATGCTCGAAATTGTAGCACTTCAAACTCAATGGGTCATAATGCAACCTGTAATTAATGGTTACCTTGATTTCTAATTTTATTCTTATTATAGATAAAGAAAATTTTAATTGATTATATTTCTCCTTTTACACATACTAATTTTATTGCAACTTATTTATTTAGCGACAATATTCAATCTCAATATAAAGGGTTTTTTTTTAAATGTGAGCGTAGCTTTTAACAGCGAGTTCCTTTCATCAAAATAATGCAAAATTGTATATAAAGATATGTGCAAAATGTCCAAAGTGTTTAAAAATTAATTAAGTAACATTTCATTATTATAATTAAGATACTATTAGTTAAGTTGTGAAAATAAATTTATGAAATCTGATAAATGTATTTAAAAGCGAACTGTAAAATCTTATTTTTTTTAATCAAGAATAGCTAGATCTTTAATAAATTAAAAATTATTATAAACTGCCTTGAAAATGACAAATTAGAACACCCTCTAACGGACGAAGGATAACAATGAAAAATGTGACAATAACAAATTTAACACCATTTAATCAAGTACTTGTGTAAGTGTAAACTTGTGAAAAACTTTGAATTAAAAGGGATTTTTTAATATTAATTATAAGTTGTCGTGTTCTTGTTAATTAATAATATGGAAATATTGTTAAGGCAAACTCATACTATGTTCGTGTACAATCTGAAGCTATTGAGGTATATAAACATCCAAATAACTAGTTTTGACATTTTAGAATTAAAGAAAAAGGACATTTCTGTTTTTTCTAGACCTTGAAGTAAATGCTTTGTAAATTAAATATGCTAATTTACCATAGCACTGCAAGAATTTAACCTAAGTAAGTAGAACAGGGACACCTTGGCCGCCATTTTGTTTTTGTGACGTGACAAGTACCGTCCACTGGGAAATCTTCCACTCCACTTTTTTTGTACATGCTCACTTGGGGTACGTATTTTTGACCTTGAGGCTGGCCTCGGAGTTGGCCTTGGACTCGGCCTTTGAGTTTGCCTTGTGAATTTTTTCTATTCTAATAAAGGGGCCCTAATGATAACTTGTAACACAGCTATAAGAACTTGTGTTAGGGTCTGCGCCCTCTTGTCTGGAAATAGTATTACAATAAGGAGGCCCTATTGCTAACTCGTAAAACATGTATAGGAACCTGTGTCAGGGTCTGCGCCCTCTTGTTATGAACCCATTGACTGGAAATAGTATTATAATAAGGGGGCTTTAAAACTGACTTGTAAGACAGGTATAGAAAGTTGTGTTAGTGTCTGCGTCCTCCTGTCGTGGCCCCCTTGACGCTAAATTTGAATTTGTTTGTGTCGCCACCAACCCAAACAAACCATGCTCGATCATATCAAATCAATCAATTAATCGAAATAAATCAAACCAAATCATAACTTACAGCCTGCGAAAATTAGCTTACCGTTCAAAAGTACTGATTTGGTTTAATTACAGCTTGCTTGCTAAAAATCAACCACAATTCAAAAATACCGAATTAATATAACGGAAATAAAAAGATCACAAAGACTTTGATGGTTTATTTTATGCGAATCAATAACTGCAAAGTTTAAAACCCACAAATACACCCACTTAATGCTATTAATTAATTTAAAAAAAAATAGCGTAACACTTGCACCTTTATCAATTAACTAAACAAATGAGTTGAGAACGAGTCTATAGAATAGCACTATTGAAGAGCTGGTTTATGACGTCCTTCTATAAGTATAATAATACATTAAAATTTTTAATGGTTTTTTTTGTGAACAATATCAAGTAAAAGATGTATTAAAAATAATATGCATACCTTCAGATATGTTTTCTTTCGGCTGTTCTAATAATCATAACTGTATGTTGGAGAACTGAATACTGAAGTATTTTATACAACGTATACATAGTATCTTTAAACCCGCTTTCTGTGTTTTTACTTATGAATAGTTGATATAAAACTGGTTATCGGTTTCCTTGTCATTAACATAAAATAATTTTGAGGATGTATAGCTTAAATATACAAATCTAATTACCTCTACCTTACACTTATTGTAATTCTCTATCTACCTTTTATGTTAACTGTAGAGTCGTTAGAGCGACCTTGTTTGCTTGCTTATATGAAATTTTAATGTATTGCTGTTGTTGATTAATAGAAAAAACACAGTTGGTATAAACAGTCAATCCTTTAATTACAAAGTGATACTGTCAATTCTAACACAGCGTTATACTAAATTAACAGGACATAATTTTGATTTCAGAGAAAAAACTAATACCTAAAGACGCGTAATGCAAATGCTTAATATTAAAAGAAATTTTAATTCTTAATTTAATGATTTAATAACTGAAAATTAATTACGTTAAACCTTTACCATCAATTTATAAAAAATTCAATAGGTTAAACTATAACGAGAAATGTTTACAAAGTTTAGGCTTGCGCAGTAATAGTTATGTGTATTACAAAGCCAGAAAGTGGCTGATTGTGAGTACGAGTAAACTTTGCAAATTTATGAATACTCGCAAAGCATTTTATGGCAGAGTGATACACAAGATTTTTTGTGCCCACGTCAACGATTGTTATTAAAATCAAGAAACAAAATTGTTGTACTTTTTAAAATGTCATACCTGTTGAAATTAACTTGACAATACTGACAACTGACAGTAACCATTATAACCTAAAAAATACAATTGCGAAGTTATTTATTAGTTGAATTTTGTAGGTACTTTACCAATTTGTTGACTTTATAATAATAGTTTATAGATGTAAGTTGTAGTTTATAAGGAACTAATAACGGATGCGTGCACGTACACGGTAACGCTATTAGGCTTTGTGTTATATCAAATGTCACTATAACGAATATCAATTGTAACTTATTTTTGCCGGCCGGAAAACGCATAGTTTCGGGACGCATTTACGGTCTGTATATCCCCTATTATAGAACGAAGGCACAAAATAGTATATTACAAACTGCGCAAGGAAGAGTTTTATTACAACTGATCGTGAGCGAAGCTCGAGGTCAGTTAAAACGCGAGACAGTAATGAAGCCTTCCTACAAGGTTTGTATACTATTTTATTCGCAATTATCCAATGTTAAAAATAACAATTTACTAAACATTCTGAACAATAAATACCCTGATGTATTAAATATAATGCAAAGTAAACTGGGCGTGAAAATAAATATATAAAATTATAACTGTCAAATTGTAAAAAAGTTTTAACAATGACAATCCAAAAAAAGATTCTTAATCCTTTTTTTTCAGTTAGTTTGTTTTTAAACATTAATTAATTGTAATGATGATGAGGTTCATGATGGATATGCAACCATCACCACAGGTATGTAATAATTTTCGGGACATGTAATAATTATTCCCGGCTAATTTTATTATTCTCGGCCAATGACGATTAACCAAGAATAGAGCTATTTGTATATTGTATATGTCCCAACATAATCGTAATTTTTTGACGGTTTAGATCAGTGCAACGTTATTATTTGTTGTTTATAGTGATAATAAGCATAACTTAAGTCATTGAGTAAAAAATTATTTATTCATTCAACGCTATAAGTTTTATAAGACAGTGCGTAGTATGTAGAAAAATGGACTATTTAAGTCGTAACCTCACATTTATGGGTACGTAAACAAACCATAGACATAACATTAATTATTTGCAACGACCCCTAGTAAACAAAAAGTAGAAAATTCATGTTCATGTTTATTAATCTGAAGCGCAAGTACTGTTACACATTTTACTACAACTTTTTAATAAAAGAATACATGATATAAACGTTGTTTTTAATTGTTTATTTTTTGGTTACATCGACATTATTAATAGTCCTTCCGGAAATGTACGCCTATGTCCCTCCCATAATAGATATTTATGTATTAAGGGCATAATCAGAAGATTATGGCTCGAGGGAATGTTAAAAGCCCAACGCGAAGTGGAGGGCTTTTATATTCCTGAGAGCCATAATCTACAATTATGCCCGTGGTACATACAATGTTTTATTTTATTTTGCACCATGAAACTGGAACAAAATATTAAAAAGATTCAGTATTTTCGGCAAGTTTTTAAATGCAAATGCAGTGAAATAAAGTCGACAGTAGGCTAATTTGTTGTTACTAAGATACTGTGATATTGCTATTATATACCATGTCATGTGTTTGCTGTCAATCATGCTGCTTAGCATCAATGACATTTCCGTGCTATAAAGACCACATTACGCCCGCATTTGGAGGCGTATAAAGAACATTATGGTGGCAAAATAAAATATGTTATGTTGGAGCGAAACAATTCCTTATACAGGGTTCGGCATACCAATGTTACCATTTTTAACACTAAATATTTATTGAACGAAACACAATACATTTTTTATTCTTATCATAAATTGATCTATATACCTTTAAATTTTATATGTCAGTAGTGGCAGTTAAAAAATGGATCGCTGGACTTTGCCATCAAAAATTTTTGTTGTCGAAAAATTTGCAAATTTGCATTCAATCACTGCAGTACAATGTGCGTTTCGTGCGGAATTTGGAGACAGAGCCAGAGGGGATACACCATCTCGGCTAACCATTCGCAGATGGATCAGGAAATGGTAAGATGAAGGATCCGTTCGCAACAAAAAACGATTGGGTCGCAGAAGATCTGTCAGAAAATACTGAACGGGTGAGAAATGCATTTGAGCCCAGTCCTAAACGTTCCTTAACTAAAGTCTTCGAAGAATTTTGCACTTGGATCTAAATTTCCATCCATACAAAATGCAAATTGTTCAAGAACTGAAATCACGTCACAAAGAAAATAGACTGCAATGTTGTCAGAATATTCTCAACGCCATTGAAATCAATCCTGATTTGCCAAATCAGCTTCTAATGTCTGACGAAGCCAATTTTTGTTTATCAGGATTTGTCAATAAACAGAATTATCGCTATTGGTCTGACAGATATCCTAGGGAAGTTCATGAAAAACCACTCCACAGTCCAAAGGTAATTGTTTGGTGTGCTGTTGGATCAATGGGAATCATCGGACCTTACTTCTTTGGCGATGTTAATGGTTGATCAGTAACGGTAAATTCAGAGCGTTATGTTGAGATGTTGATAAATTTTCTGCAACCAGAGCTACATCAGCGAGGAATCGAGAATGTTTTTTTCCAGCAAGACGGAGCCACCGCTCATACCGCCCGCCGATCGTTAGAAACTTTACGTAACATGTTCCCTGGACGTTTGATTTCACGTTTCCGCTATATTCCCTGGCCAGCGTGCAGTGCAGACCTGACTGCTACAGATAATTTTCTCTGGGGGTACCTTAAAGAAAGAGTGTTTTCCGTAAGAATTAATAACTTAAACTAGTTAAAAAATCGCATTACTGCCGAAATTGAAGCTACCCCTGAGGAAACATTACAACGAGTTATGGCAACTTTCCCGCAACGTCTTCAATCTTGCATAGCAGAAAAATGGTGGTCATTTGAAAGATTGTATCTTTAAGTCATAAAATCCAAAGATATGTAGATTAATTTATGATAAGAATAAACAATGTATTGTGTTTCGTTCAATAAATATTTAGTGTTAAAAATGGTAACAGTGCTATACCGAACCCTGTATAAGGATAAGCAATGCCAAGACTATTCTTGGTTAATCGTCATTGTTCTCGGTTAGTTTCAGTAATAATCTAGTTCTCAGATGTTGTTTGTCATGAAATTTACAGATTACAATAAGATGGCGAATAAAAGTATATTAACGTAATTTTAGCACATTTTGGTAAATTATAAACGACAAAAAATTAAAGGTAAATTAATAAAACACGAAATTAGAATGATACGAAAAAACGCAAAAGAAATGTTGTTTAAAAATAAAAAACAATTCAGGAATTTTGATTAAAAAGTATAAAAAAAATTCTTCTCATATCTTAATATTGTGTTTTTATACATTTATTACGTTACAATTCTTTAAATTCATTAAATTAATTCCAACGTTATCCTAATTGCGCAAATTTTATTATTTTATTCTATTACAGGTTTTAATTATTATGGTAGTTTTATGAAAATGTAAACTTTCAGGAATTATTACACATATTTAAAATACTTCGCTTTTTGGTTTTTTTAATGGTGTATTTTTATATTTAAATTATACTATCTAAACGTTTCGATAACACTTACAGTTATCTTCGTCTGTAGTAATACTATATTTCATTGTTTAAGATACACCTGGTGTACGCTTTCTTGAATGAAAATCGATGTCGAGAATTGATCCGATTTACACGTTTTCAGCATATTCAAAACTATCTTGACCATTTTCAACTTGATGTCAGTGCGTGCGTGTCTGAAGCCACGTATCCGATTTTAATAGAACGTATTTAGAATTATTACTGCAATATCTTGGTTCTATCAAGTTCTGGTTAAAATCGGTTTACAAATATAAATAGTGGGCGTTATAGTACATTTGGACAGAAAACCACTAAATTTAGAAAAAAATAGTTAAAAACATTTTTTAAAGAGAATAAAATTAAGTTTCAGTAATGTTTTTGCATAAAAATTGTTCGCAAGGAAATAGATGTGTCCTAAAAGACAAAAAAGTTTCTAATGCGGTATTTGTGAATATCTGAAAAACCCTAAAGTTTGTAGTAAAATGTGACGGCACTTTTTTTTAAACATAATTCAATTTTAGATAAGTTTTCTTTATAACAGATTTCAGTAGGAAGCCTTAAAAATAAAAATTAAAGTCCTCACCACTGCATTATTGGAAACAAAGTTGCCCATCGAATAAATACGTTAACTACCGAAAAAAAAAGCAAAAGCTACATATTTCATTCCATCCCCAAGGGGGAGGGTGGGCTGCTTGAGCTTTCCAAGCTCTTTCAGCCATAATCATGGATTCTCAGCATACGTACATACATAATGTATATATGCATAGACGGATTAAGGAGACAATACCACTACATGTCTATGAGGAAAACCCCCTGAAAGATCCTAATACAGGGTAGACTAATCGAATCCATTACCTCCCGAATGCTAAACAGGTCGTGTTACCATAACTCTTCTAGCTCGGTAACTACCGATGATTTATTTTAAGCATACGATATTATAATATGATCTATTTATCTTTTATTTTCTTTCATTATTGTTCTAGAAATTTGAGTAATGTTTTAATATAAATTGTTACGAACATTTTAATGTTAAAGTAACATTCTGCATATAACGTACAATGTTTTGTACAGGGTTAATCAAAAGTGGATAATGTCTAATATCTTGGGAAATACTGGACCGATATTTACCAAATTTAGAAAAGGGGATAACCGGTCGTTCCCAATCAGGTGGTAGTAGCTGCGTTGTTGCCAGATTAACTTTTTGTTCGGAAACAACTCTGCGTTTTAAATTTAAATTCAACAGTATTTGTTTATTATCCTTTATTAACCCTTAGAAGCCCGAATCTTGGTTGTTAAACTAATGAAGCAGAGCGTATTAAAATATTGTGATGGTCGGTTATGGAGACAGAAGACGCTCTTTCGAAAGCGTTTGCAGGTTTTTTAAGAACACCCAGATAGACCGATTGTAAAGTTTTTGTTAGACGAGATCGTACCTTCTATCACTGCAAGATTTCCAAATCAAGATGGAAGGGTAGGGGTTCCTGACGAAACCTGATGGTTCCAGCAAGACGCGACCCTACACCATTATCTAGGAGCTACTTGGACGAAGTTTTTCCAAACCGTTAGATTGGGCGCCATGGTCACCTGACCATAATCCTTTGCGTTCTTCTGAGGTCATTTGAAAACCGTTGCGTATAAATCGAAGACAGAAAATTTAAACAATATTGCTCAAAGAATCATAACTGAAATACAGAGCATACCTCATGATTGTATTCAACACACTTTAAGAGAATTCACATACCGATTGGGCTGTTGCCCAGGATATGAGTTTTCGATTGTTTACCAAAGTGGGTTATACAGAAATAAATAATAAAAATACACTTTTCATATAATCGAGAATATGAATAAATAAAAATTATTCTTCACTTCTGTAGTTACGTTAGTAATATGGTCTACTTTCTTATAAAATCTAAATAAAAAGGAAAAATGCACTGAAACGTAGAGTAGTAATTTTAATATGGAAAGTGATAATGTAAGTTCATTCTTCCCAAAAATAAATGGAAAATACGAAGTTTTGTCATCAAAAATAGTTAATGAAACAAAAAGGAACTTCGGTCCATATTTCGAACATTCACCGAAATATGGTCCACCTCTCTGGTCCAGCTCATTTTTCTTCTTTTCCTCGACGGCTGTTGATGGCTCAATATTATGCGAGGGACTGGGTGCAAATGTATCCCTAATCAACAACTAGGCTTTATAATTAATGGCCCTTTTTCTCATAACCATTTGCTTTGTTGTTGAAAATTCGGGTGTCTTCAACGTGGAAGAAAAGGTGGATTTTTCAGGAGTTTTTTGCTTTGTACGGTCTCATTCAGTATGTTGATTTTTGATGGACATCTGATTTCACCAATAGGTGTACGAGTATCTACCGTTTTATGTAATCTTATTTGTTAAATGTGTCGAGGGAATTTTGTCTTCGGATTCACAATGACTATAGTTTTCTGGATTTTCCTTGTATATAAGCACTGAAAAGGCAAATGCTGTTTTAGGTATCACGCTAGCTTCAATAAGGTATATCTCTGTCGCCGTAAAAGCTTTATTACAAATTATTCCGAAGAATTTTTTCTTGAGACTCGTGGAAACGCTGGGATTTTATCCTAGTATCGCATTAATTCAACATCTCAATGATGCCCCAACCTTTGTCAATGGGTTGAAGCTTATGGGTTGTATTTGGAGACACACGGCATAATGAAATTTCATGTCGTTCCGTACTTCAACAACAGAAATGTCAAGATGGCAGGAGCACCATCGTACTCTTCCTTGAAGTTGGCAAAATGCTTGAGTCACTTGATGAAGAGGTTCCTGATCATGCATCTTTTCGGAGCCATCTCAACTGTAGATCCAAGAGAAAGATTGTCACTGTAAGTTCTAGCACCTTTAAAAATAATCATTCGCTATATTGTTACGGTACAAAATAAAGACTTTCGACTAAAATTTCATTTTCGTTTATTTATTTCAAGCAATTTTGGCTATATTTCCTAATCCACTTAGTATTTAGATAAATCGTACGCGTTTTCTTTTTAAATATCTATTTGCTATGGCCTTTATTTCCATTTTTTATAAATTAAACGTTAGCTCGTATCGGGTGTCCAGGCCAACCTTGAAAATAGGGAATTAATATGGAAGAATGGTTTTATTTTTTTGAGCGTTCGGCCATGCTCGTTAGCGATTCAAACGGCTTTCGCTGGCGGCACAAACAAGCTAAAGTTTTGGATGGTTAATTTTGTGTTTGAGCATGCATTAATATTAGGTAAATGTAGTACAAAAGAGACAAACGACTCTTTCTTACCGCACAAGTGTTGAGTGTTGATTAACGGACGCGCTTGGCTGCCAGTGACTGTCATTGTCCAATTTTTATTTGGTGTTGGAAATTCATCCCGTTTCTGTTTATAATGGGAATGAACATGGAGCGTTGTGATGACTTTTCATTCATTCATTTGGATCTTGACGCTTGAGGAACTGTGCCAAAATAGATTGTGTAGAAAGGTTATGTGTCACGTCATGTGAGGTTCTATGTCATGTATCGGCTCTTAATTTGCAACCGATTTTGATTTACATTAGAATTAAAGCAGAAAGCAAGACTGACTACAGGTAATATTGATATTAGTTTTTTTTTGCGTTTTTTTACGTGTGTTCATAACCGCCAATAGGTGTTTTATTTTTATTTGTTTACTAAAATTCATAATAAACGAGCATTATCACATTCATATCAAACCAGTTATGAGACAAGTGGGTATATGTACGACATCTTCGTTTATTAAATAATAAAATGACACCCATAGATCATGAATACTGGATTTAAAGCGATAATACTCTCGCGTGAAGTTGGCACTCCCAGGTTGCAATTTTGAAACGAAAACTATTGTATAATTTTGTACAAGTTATGCCCAGTTGTGCGTAATAGTCACTTCGTTATGCCCAGCCCCGGTTAACCCATAAGTTAATAGTCGAGTTTATATGGTATGGCATCTTCATGAGCGACTTCGAAGAAATAACATACGCCATAATTTTGCCCAAGTTATGCCCAGTTTTGCCCAGCACTTTTTGCCCACCTCTTCTGGACAGATGAGTCAGAAGTTAAATTTTTTATCGCGGGCACGCCCACGAGTGGGTTCGAAAAAATAACATGCGCCATTATTATGAACGGCATTAACGATTTATTAAGGGTATCGTAGAACAAATTGTGGTCTTGGGTAAAACTTTAGACTCCTGGTAGAACATCGTCAACCCTTCTAGTGGTTATTTTAAGGGGGTGTCCGAGTTTTGCCCAAGATTGGTCTTCAATTGGAGCCTTCGAAATTGATTTTGAAAGTATTTTCTACATTTAAGATTTATTAAGGGCAACATAGAACAAATTGTGGACTTGGGAAAAGCTCTAGACCCCTGACAGACAGTCAAGTCTTCGAGTGGCCATTTTAAGGGTACCTGAGTTTCGCCCAAGATCAGACTTCGATTGGACGCTTCGAAATTGACTTAGAAATAATTTTCCTGCATTTGCGATTTATTAAGTGTTCCGTAGAACAAATTGTAGTTTTTTTCAAAACTTTAGACCCATCACAGAACATTATCAACCCTTCTAGTGGCAATTTTAAAGGTCTTCGAGTTTTGTCCGATGTTAGTTATCAATTGGAGTTGAAGAAATTGACTTTTAAATTATTTTCTGCGTTTGCGATGTATTAATGGTATCGTAAAACAAATTGTGGTCTGACGGGAGAAATGCCCACTTTTCGATAAAATGAACCTAACTTTTTGTGTAATTCGTTATTTTTTAATTGGGTACTTTACGAATTCAAGTGTAAGTTTAAACATGTATCCAAATAAGTTGTATGGCATTCTAAAAATACCAAAAATGTAGTCGAATGAAGTACGACTGTGTTTAAATATAATTTTATATTGTTATTGCAGTCGGCGCTAAAAAGCAATTTCCACAAAAATGTTCTCCCATAGTTTTCAATATGTTAACTTGAAAGTTTGTCCACTAATAAAAAAATTGTCCACAAAATAACGTTGGATTATTGAGAAAACTTAATACACTTAATAAATCCTAAATGTAGAAAATAATGTTACAGTCAATTTTTTGAACTCAAGTTGAAAACTAACATTGGGTAAAACTCGGTGACCCCTAGAATTACCACTAGATGGGTTGACGCTGTCTGTGATGGGTCTAAAGTTTTGCCCTGCCCACCATAAAAAATTTAACTTCTGACTCATGTGTCAAGAAGAGGTGGGCAAAATGAAACAAGTGCTCGGTAAAACTGGTCAAAACTTGGGCAAAATTATGGCCTAGGTTGTTTCTTCGAATTCGCTAATGGGGGTGCCACACCATAGAAATTCGACTATTGACTCACGGGTTAACGGCAGATGGGCAAAATGAAACGAGTACTGGGCAAAACTGGGCATAACTTGGGAAAAATTATGCAATATTTATTTTCTGTAAACTCGTCAGTGGAAATTTGTCTGAACTTCCCCATAAGCTTTAACTTCCTCATAAGCTTTCAATTTTTACTCTCATTCTGATTTGTGTGGAGCATAATTTTTGCTTGACCAAAACTGGGCAAAACTCGGAGCAGTCAGAAGTGCTAATTTATTTGAAATTTATCGAATTTATATTTTTCATTTTTTATTGCTTGAAATCACGTGTGCCATTTTGTGACTCTCGTATTGGTGGGCAAAACGTTTCTTCGGTTGGGCAAAACTGGGCATAACTTGGGCAAAATTATGGCATATGTTAATTCTTCGAAACGCTCATGGGGGTGCCACACCATATAAATTAGACTATTGACTCATGGGTTAACCGCGACTGGGCAAAACGAAATGACTATTGGGCAAAACTGAGCAATAGTTTTCGTTTCGAAATTCCAACCCCTAGGGGTACCAACTTCACGTGGCTCGATAGTACACGATTATTCATTTCCATAAAAGTACCCTGTAAAGGCAAATAAAACAAAATAGTTTTACAAATAAATGTATTCGTTCCCAGTCGAACTCCAATCAATTAAACTAATGAGAATGACAAAGTATTAGATTAACCAAAGGATTCATCATTTTTAAAATTAAGCCCATCTGAATTTCTTCCTTTATCATATTATTTTGCAACAGAACCATCAAGAAAGCAACTTGGGCATATAAATTCTTAAAACTAAAATTATGTTTAATTTCAAGTTCATGTTTAGGAATTTTCTTTCGTCTACTGATTCCAAAGTGTCCCAGAATTTCGATGTGGTCTGGATGGTATATAATTAGCTTTTCTTTCATGTTTTCAACGTTAAGTTTCGCAAAATTTCTGTAAAACAGTGTAAATTCATGAAATAAAATATGTACTTACACGAATTACTTAAGGAATAAATAAGTTACTAGGGCGGTTTGACATTTTCTGAATAGTAAAATTGTGATGCTCTCGTATAGAAATATTCTCAATATGCCATATTATCAACTTGTAGACATCTGACTCTCATCAGTGTCTTTAGTCCAGAAAAATGGGCTAATATTATTGATCAACCAAATTATCCAAAAATATGAACTCATAAATAGTTCATTTTGAGGTACTCATTAGTTTTGAGTAACTTGACAGTACATGATTGTGAAAATCGTTCTATGGATAGGTCAATGTTTACAATAGGTTGAGGTTTATCTATGTAAAATAGAGCTTACCGCACAAAGTAATATTGCGTGTTAAGTGTAAACGTCTTTAAATAGACTGATCAGCCAGTACCAATGAAACGGGATGAAACAGGAGACAAACTACAGCCTTCACCAACTTTTCGTCTTCAATTAGGTAAATCATTCAACGCTGCAAAAAGATCCAAACGGAAGCAGGAAAAGTCATCACAAGCTCAATTATTCATGTTCATCCCCATTTACATGAATAGACCTTGGACAATGACACACTTGCAGCTAAGTGTATCCGTTCATCAACACTTAGCACTTGTGCGGTGCGAAAGGGTCGTTCGCCTCTTTTATACTACATTTCCTAATATTCTTTATTTTATAATAATAATCTTGCGTTGTTCATTCTCTCAATCTGACCAAACCAATGTAGTGTACTACTTTTATATCTATCCATTATCGTTTTTTCCTCGTCACACTCCGTCATTATGCACTCATTCTTTATCTTATCCCTTCTCGTTTTACCACATGCGATTCTCAGGAAACTCATACCTACGTCATTTATTTTTCTTTTGTGCTTTTTTCGACATACCCATGTCTCAATTCCATACAGTATTGACGGGACAAACACGGCATTATAGGTTTCGCAGCTAGGTTCATGCTTTCGTTTTTCATTATCATCCACATACTTCCAATCACTTTCCTTCCAGCATTGACCCTTCGTCCAATCTCGCCATCTGCAGTAAACATTCTACCCAGATATACCAACTCGTCCACGTGTTCCACAATTTCATCTTGCAGAGTTAATACTCTACTCTCCTTTCCACCTTCCCGATTGAACACCACAATCTTAGTTTTGTTCACGTTTACCTTTAGGTCCATGCTCTCATAGATTGTATTAAACTTCCTCGGAACAGTTTTTAGCTCGTCCGCACTGTCACTAAATAAGGCTATGTAATCTGCATACACCAGAACCCGTACATTTACGTCAGCAATTATTACTTCATTTGTATCGACACATGATTGCCTAACACATTTATCCATGTATACATTGAACAACCACGGTGACATCACACAGCCTTGTCGCACTCCTTGCTTAATATTACAGTATTTACTCACACCTCCTCACGTCACCCTAACGCATGCCCGGCTACCGTTGTATACCGCCCTTATTCCGTTTATTAGACCTTTATTTATGCCATATTCGTTTAATATGTCCCACAGCTTCTCCGTATTGACTCTGTCGTATGCTTTCACCAGATCTACAAACGCACAGTACAGCTTCCTTTTTACCCTTAAACACTTTTTGATCACCTGCTGGAAGCAACCATCTGATCCACACATCCTCTCCCTGGCATGAGGCCACTTTGCACATCCCAAATCTTACTTTGTGTAGTTTCTCGTACTCTATCGATCAGTATTCTTCCAAATACTTTACTAGGCACGTTGAGCAAACTTATTCCTCTGTAGTTCTTACAATCACTCTTGTTCCCCTTACCCTTTATACATTGGTTCAATGATTGCGCTCTTCCAATCCCTCGGTACTTTTCCACACATAAGGCATACATTGAATAATTCACACAATCTACGTATAAGCTTCGCACCCCTATGCTTTAGCATTTTACGGGTGATTTCATCTACACCTGCTCCCTTGCCGTTTTTCAACCTTCCTACCGTTTCCCTACCTCATTTATCCGAATATCCTTTTCATTTTCATTCACCATTCCTTCGATATTATAACCCTTCAGTGTTATTTTCCTCAATACTGCAGTGCTTTCCGAAATGTTCTTGCCAGCAATCGTCCCATACTATTTCGTTGCTCGTATTCATCACTCCTACAGCGTTCTGTTTTGGGCCACGTTTTGTATTTTTGACTCATTTCCAGAAGAGTTTTTGTTTCCCTCAAAATCATTCTACATTTTCTCTCTTTCCACAGCCATCATTTCCTCACTGCTTCCTTCGCTTCTTTGTTTCTTACTCTGTACACCTTATACAATCGCCTTTTCTCAGTCTCATTTTTTGCAGCAATCATTGCAGATTCATTCCACCAAGCACATTTTTTGTGTCTACCTAATGGATAACAGTTTTTCAAGCTTATCCTTGAACTTTCAACGTCAGTGTCTTTTATTTGTTCGTTCCACACTGTTTCATTGACGTTCAACTCTTTACTCATAGCATTTGCATATTTCATTCTCGCACTCGTCAGCAACAGGATGTCGTTTCGACCTTGACCGCCTCTTGTAGCAGGTCTATCCGAGGCAATTGTATTGTTCTCATGAGTAATACCACAGCAGGCAGACCGATTACTAGCCACATTGTGTCCCGGACGATTTAGCATTACCTCGTCCTACTACCGGACAGTAATTTATCTACTGCCTAGAAATAATAAGAGTATACTTACTGTATGAATATGTGTATGTGTGTATATATATATATATATATATATATATATGTATATACACATACATTTCTTTTTTTTACTTACATAATTTTCAATCACATTATGCTTCAGTTAGATTGTTTCCTATCCGATTCTTGGTTCTCGTGCTACTTACCGGACTTGCTGTTATTTATTTGCGACCAAATGATTTGAATACTTTAATTTAGATTTCCGAGTTAGAGTTAGTTATTTGTTTATTTAATTTAATATTTATTTTTTTTATGGATTTGGTCTAGTTATGTATTTTTATCATTACAACTAATAAATCTAATTCTTATGACAATTTATGTTTGTGTATTTTTATAGAAAGGGCATTTATAGCAGTTATATAACATTAAGTAGGAACTGACCACTTACTTCAATCTTAAACTGTACATTTTTTGTTTTTTGAATCAATATGCCATAACCCACAACCATCCAAAACTTTGGATTGTTTATGAACGCACATTTTACAGTAAAACTAAAGACTTTTCTTCATTGAAAATTCCACGCCTCTTTTTAGTTTTACAAGCTCAATGAGTTTCCATCGCGATAAAATCTAGTGGAGAACAAGAAAAAATAAAATAAAAACCATGTTGTCATGTTAATTCCCTATTTTCAAGGTTGCTCTGGACACCCGGTATAAACGAACTAAATTTCTCAAAAATAAAAATCGCTACATTTAATGTTTTGTTAAAGATCAATACAGGGTGTTCCAGTTTTTTGTAGCAGGACTTTAATAGTCGATAGATCTGTCAAAATTAAGACAAAAAGTTCATGTAAACATAGGTTGCCAAACGCTTAGTTTTGGAAATACAGGGTTTCAAAGTTTTAATTTTTTTTCAGTTCTTTTAATTTATCTTCAAAACTATTTAAAATAATAAATCCAAATTTAGTACACATATTACACGTCTTAAACTCAATATTAAGAGTAGTTTAACGTTTATCAATATCTACAGGGAGTATATTTTCTGGGTGGTACACCTTTATCCCCCGAACTTTTCATGCGACGCCTCTAACTCTTAAAACCAAAAATTTAGATTGCCCATTTGATTTAGGAACTTTTTGTCTTCTACTTTTTTCGAAAAATGCATAGTTTTTGAGATAAATTAGCTGTAATTCATGAACAGCTTCCAAATGGTAAGTAAAGAACGTCTGATGCTCCCGCAAAAATAGTGTGCCATGAAAAGAACCATAAAAAAAGAATCAAATTATATCAATTCTGACGTTTTTGTCTCTTAACAAAAGTAGTACTCCACTGATTTTTCCTAACTTTTCAGTTGAATTAAATAAAGGAAAATAAAAGTAAAACAACAAAATAAATATTAAAAAAATACGTATTTATTGGAAAAAATTGGAAAGAATTTCTATTTAAGATTTTAACAAGAACGAAACGAACGAAATAAATAAATTAAACAAATAAACTTAACCTATAACAACAAAACAAAAACGCTATCGTAATAATAAATAAATTTAAAGAATCTGTTCAAAATGTGAACCATTTTGTTGAATACATAATTCACACGAATCACGTGGAATATTAACTAAAAATTGTCTTACTTCATTACACTCATCCGTAATCTTATTAATGAGTTCATCTCTTGTTGTCACAGGAGTTGCATACACCCTTTCCTTTAAATACCCCCACACAAAAAAATCTAAGGGATTTAGGTCTGGAGACCTTGGCGGCCAGGGAACTAGGCCTGCACGACCGATCCATCTTCCTGGATAATGGGTGTCCAGCCAGTTTCTAACGATTCTGGTATAATGAGCTGGACAACCATCAGGCTGGAACCAAGCCGTTCTTCGTAAATTTAAGGGAATATGTTCCCACAAGAATTCCAAGAAAGCCGCAGCATTTATCCGAGGTGGTAAAAAGTAGGGCCCAAAAAGGTGATTATTGTAAATACCTATCCAGACGTTCACACTAAATTCTTGTTGGAAATGTCTCGGGCGGACTACATGTGGATTTTCATGTGCCCAAACGTACTGGTTGTGAAAATTTACCACACCACGGCGAGTGAAGCAGGATTCATCGGTCCATAAAACATTATTTAAAAACCTGGATTGTTATTATTTTCAGCAAGAATTCATCGACAATACGCAACTCTTCGTTCTGCATCCTCTGGTTGTAGTCCTTGAACAGGTTGTAGATGGTAAGGATATCGGTGATTCCGTCTTAATGTTCGGTGAATAGTAGTATTTGAGACTCCACCTAAAGCTACGGATACCCTTCTAATGCTAGTTGTGGGATTTCTGTCGAATTCACGCCAAATTCGACGTGCAATATTTCTTTGCTGCCTATGAGTATTATTTTGACGACCATGCACATTATTAACCCCTGACTTATAATTTGTTGGTGAACTCTTACAAATACTGAAGGATATTCATGGACTGCTGCTGCTGAACTTCCATTTATAAAGCCATAAATAAAATGGATATCCGCTATTTCTTGATTAGAAAACAAAATGGCATTTTAAAAGATCACTTTTGCAATAAAATTAACACAATAAAATATGTAAATAAATTACATTCTTTCTTATGCACAAGTCGTATTTAAAATAAAACGTGAGATTTGACACAATTGATTGTTTTTTTTATTGTTCTTTTCATGACACACTATTTTTGCGGGAGCATCAGACGTTCTTTACTTACCATTTGGAAGCTGTTCATGGATTAGAGCTAATTTATCTCAAAAACTATGCATTTTCGAAAAAAAGCAGAAGACAAAAAGTTCCTAAATCAAATGGGCAATCTAAATTTTTAAGAGTTAGAGGCGTCGCATGAAAAAGTTCGGGGGGGATAAAGGGTGTACCACCCCAGAAAATGTACTACCCTGTATCTGATAAACGTTAAACTACTATTAATATTGAGTTTAAGGAGTGTAATATGTGTACTAAATTTGGATTTATTATTTTAAATAGTTTTGAAGATAAGTTAAAAGAACTGAAGAAATTAAAACTTTGAAACCCTGTATCTTCAAAACTAACCGTTTGGCAACCTATGTTTATATGAACTATTTGTCTTAATTTTGAAAGTTTTATCGACTATTAAAGTCCTGCTACAAAAAAACTGGAACACCCTGAATATTACAGCTGATATCACATACAATTAATATTTGAATAAAAAAATTACTCAGTTATACAGGGTGTTTTTTAAAATCACCGACAAACGAAAACTGGAGATTCTATGATTCAAAATAAGACAAAAATTATCATAAACGCTTTTCCGAAAATGCTTCCTAACCGAGATACAGGTTGATTAAAAATAATTTTTAAGATTCCTCAAAAACTACAAAAGATATTACACTAAGATTTGGTACACCTAAATGTCTAATTAAGTACTAATCTAATAGTATTAATCAGGTGAGTTCGAGTCAACTGGCTCCATCCAGTGGCGTAGAATATGTTAAGTTAATCACTTTAAGTAAAAAAAAACGCACGTCCCTGCTTTTCAAAAACGGGTGCCGAATCGAAAAATACTAAGTATGATTTTATTTGTAGAATTAAATGTTGAATCTATGAAAAAAATATTTGTTCAAAAAAACCAGGGGCGTGCGTTTTTTTTTTAGTTAAACTGATTAACTTAAAATATTCTACGTCACTGGATGGAGTCAGTTGAGTCAAACTCGTTTGATTGATTGTATTTAATTAGACATTTAGGTGTACCAAATCTCAGTGTAATATCTTTTGTAGTTTTTGAGGAATTTTAAAAAAACCTTAAAAAAAGTATTTTTTAATCTACCTGTATATCGGTTAGGAAGCATTTTCGGAAAAGCGTTTATGATCATTTTTGTCTTATTTTTAATCATAGAGTCTCCAGTTTTCGTTTGTCGGTGATTTTAAAATACACCCTGTATAATTAACAAAATTTCGCATTTTGTGTCGCCTATCCTTTATTCCTATTCCCTTAAACTTTTGTAGAAACGGCGCAATAAGAAAATAAAGCTTGATTTTCTTAGGGTATTTTGTAACAAAGTGTGGGAAAATAAGAATTATTGGCGGCATGAGGCTTTTGTAATAAACTAACTATAAAAACAGCATTTTAATATATTGAGCTGTTTATAGGTAACTACTGGAACACGGGAGAAAAAAATACCCTGTTAATAAGCCTAATTTTGTTTGCTTACTTATTTTATCTTAATATGACTGCCCACTGTTTATTCGAAAATCAGAAAAGGCAATAGAATTGAAACTATATTAATGTTAAGTCAAGAAAGTAATTTCTCTTAAAACTTGCGAATATTGAAATTTGAGTTTTGGAATAAAATGTGTCTGCAAATGTAGTTTTCCCTTTTTTGTAGCTATACATTTATTCGTCCTCATACTTTTATTTTTAAAACAAGGATTTTCTCTTGGAATAATTTAAGATCGCTGTATCCCACACACCAACTTTTATATTCATATTAGTAAATGATATATAAAATGATACATAAAATGATACATAAAATTGTATGAAGAAATTATGCGTCAATTAATCGTTTATTGATTTATGTCGTGATTAAGGGCATAGATTTGTTTCTCTTAAATTACCAATGTACTCTTTAACTAATTATGAAGTGCGTTAAAATTCTGTTCACTCTAATTAATAAAATACCTAATGAAAATATTTGTTGAAAATTTTGCTGAAACCGACAAAAACTTTGAAATATCAGTTAACATGTATAAATAAAGTAACAAAAATGCCTCAGCGAGTAGGATTTTAGCAACCCTAAAGTTGATTACATTTGGAAAGTTTATAGAAAATCATACATCTCGCTTTTAAAGAAATTGTGGTTTTTGACCTATTCCAAATATGTGTATTTTTGTTCAAAACTTTTTGTCGAATTTTTCGCTTAATCTCCGACATTTTTTTATGTGAAAAAAAAATTATTTTTAGAATGAAAAAGATTTCTAAAATAATTAATGTTGTTACAGGATTTCAGTTAAATTCGTTTATACGGCATTACGAACCTGCTCATTATGATCCAACTCAATTGCATGCACAACATAATCGTGTACGAAGAAGTTTAACACAGAAACAGGATGTTCGCTTGGAAATACGTGGACATGGACGGTGAGTTATAATAAAAAGTATTTTTTCTTATCGTACGATCAAAAATGATTTTATAACAAAAGTTACATACTGTATTATGTCACTTGTATAGTACATTAACCAAATTTGGTAACAAGCTTTGAGAAATTAATTACGTTCATAGGCATTTCAAAAATAAATTTTGAAACAAATATGTTGCTTTAGTATCTACTAATAGGTATTAGAAATACTTTTGCTTCATATTTGAACGTGTCTGGATTTGTTGCGTAAAATTTTATTTTCACCGTTTCCTGTTAAAATGAGATTAATGAAAAAACTTTCCTCGATCATTGTTTAGGAATGTCCGTTCAGCTAATACCTGCACCACCGCATTTCGAAATAGGTTGTAGTGTACTAATGCTAATTTATTGTTAGTTAATAGCCACATTTTTAATTTTTTGTTTCTTCTTCTTACCACTAATTGGACTTTAATGATGAGGGTTCTAGGTTACCGTTAAACTAGCACTGCCATTTAACAAAAATATGGCCGTACACATGACAAATAATAAATAAGCACTGTAGTCTTTTATTGGTGGATTTGGTCTCTTGCGGTGTGGAACAACATTGGCATTACGTGGCCTAACAAAGTCAAGTTTATGTAACCAGTGCGAAAAGTGAGTGGTTATTGCACGCGACGTGCGTTTTGTCCAATATACGCACTTCATAACATAAATAAGTTTTGAAATAAATATATCCATTGCTTTTAAGTCGCTCGTTTTTGGTGGAATCGCACTTATTCTAGATAATCACCCTTTCACCATAGTCAAGGTAGACTCTTTTCAGTGGGAAGTTACACCGAGATAAGAACCTCATTTAGCAAACCCTAATCTTGTCTTTGAAGCAATACTTTTCCGAGATAAGAACCTCCCTTAGCTGAGAAGCAAACCCTCAGCTTATGAATCGACCTTTTTCAGTAGAGACACTTTTGTCATAACCCTTTAGAGGTGTCATACTTATTCGAGCTGAGAACCCTCTTAGGTGAGGAACACACCAGTAGCCGAGATCTGAACCGACACGAATCTTCTTTACTTTAGTGAGAAACCCTCACTTTTGTCGAGTGTAATCCTTTTTAGAGGAGTTTCTTATTCGAGCTAAGAACCCTCTTTAGGTAAGGAACGCACCCGTAGCCGAGATCTGAACCGACACTTTAACTGCGAAGCAAACAAATACCCGAGATACCTTTAGCTGAGGTAAGAACCAATCCTTTTAGCGGGGACACAATTATCCAGAGTAAGAACTCCTTTTAGCTGAGAAACACACCCTGCATACTTTTAGTATGCAAGCGAACCCCTCATGTTAACTGGCCACGTATTAGTTTGGATACGTACCGTTTAGCTAAGAAACAAATCTTAGCCAAGACATGGGTGCTGTCTTGACCTTGAAAGGTCAATGAACTTCATAATATGACGACTGGAGAGGAATTTTTCAAATGAGCACGTTTCTTCTTGGTTTCTTTGCTCAACCAATGCTATAACGACGCAGAATACTCTCCAGCTGTGGATTGTTCTTTTTCCGTAGTAATCGATGTACATGGTTCCGCATGTATCTCAAAAAATCGTGGTTATCACCGTACCGACCAATTCACGTCATTGCTTTCTTTAGCCTTTAAAATCTCACTGTTATGACTTTTCGTTTGTCTCTGGAGTGTATGGTGTATTCATGTTTCATTTACAGTTATGTACCCACTCAGAAACTAGTTTCTATTCGGCTTCATGTTTGAACATGTCTGAATTTATGTAAAATTTTATTTCACCGTTTCATGTTAAAATCAGCGTAATGAAAAAACTTTCTAAAATCATTGTTCGAGAATGTCCGTTAAGCTTCCACACTTCGAAATAAGTACCATCTCCCCTTATCGGCAATTCGATATTAATGGTGTGGGTTCTAGGTTATCTTTAAGCACTGCCACTTACGCGAAAATATGTTCATACACCATATAACTAATAAATACACTATAATTATTTGCTGGTGATTTTGGTGTCATGTGGTGGCGTTGGAATGGAATTATAGCAATAAATGGAACAACGATTACATTACGAGAATTGTTCGATAACTTCGTGGACTAACGAAGAAACCCAAGTTTTTTCGAAAAACAATTTATGTAACAAGTGCAAAAAGTGAGAGTTTATTGTACACGATGTGCGTTTGTCCAATTAGGTCTTTAGGCACGAGTTCCATACAATATTTTTTCTACGTTTATTAAAAAACACGGTTTTACTAAGGGGTTGTAAGTGTCGGTAAATAAAAAATATTTTATAACAATATATTTAATTCTGATTGATTATTATTGTTAACGTGATTTGTTGGATATTGAATTTTAAGATGTTTCCGTTCCCAGCTCACGGATTTCTTGTTAGGTGTAACAAAAGTTATTCTTCTTTACTGTTACAGTAAAACCTCGTTTATCCGAGGTAATGTGGGGAGGAGGCGCCTCGGATAAGCGAAAACTCTGATAATACAGAATATATAAAAGTGAAAATCTAAGAAACTTAGATTAATCTTTGTTACATATGTGCTACATAACGTGTAACTTGTCACTAACGCACCGTAAGAAAGTCCGTTATCGTTTCATTAATAAGAGGTCACTTGCACTACTTTCCGATTGTTCCTCAATATATTTTTCAGCTATTTCAAGCGCATTTAATCCTTCTTCGTGGCTGACTTGTGGAGTTTGTTCCGTTTCGCGAATAATATAGAATATAACCCGCGATTTTTTCTCTAGAATTCACGAGATGTCCGATTTTATCGTTAGTAAGTTCTTGTTCACAGTCGTCACCATGAACCCATTCTTCAATATTGTTTCTGTCGACTTCTTCGCAACCAGGGATTCACTCCATGATGCTGTGTAATTTCATCACTTTGATTAGTAGAAGACAAGATTTTTGCTCATGACCTCTCCAGCGTGAGCCTTTGGACAGCATCCCAAGGTTGAGCTGACCAGTAAATTACACATTCCATATTTATTGCTATCAAACACTCTTTGAGGGTAAAAGACGCCGGTAATGACGTTTCAACGTTTCGAGTACGCTTTGATCCATTGGTTGTCCAGTGGAAAAAAATTGACAATGATATTTTCACTTCTGAGAATCGACTCGTTTGGGTGCGATCGATCGTTATAGAGTAACAGAATCGCTTCTCTAGAAAGACGATTTTTTTCAAAAATCTCAACCGAAGTAACTAATTGTTCGAAAAACCATTTTTGGAAAAATCACGACTCAAGACCCACTCTTTTGATGTGCGTAGTACACTGGCAAGGCTTCAGGTTTGATGTATTTAATCGCTCTCGGTTTAACCGATTTCCCGATACACATTAACGGAAGTTTTGTGTGTTCCGGACGCGCTACTGCATGCTAAAATGCCCTTTCCTTATTCTTTTTGTGCCCTGAAGCCACCGCTTCTTCTCGCCATTGTCTTAGACGGCAGCATCCTAAAATTTGAGCTAGTCTCATCGCAGTTGTAAATTTGATCTCGCGAGTATCATTCATCCGCTACAAGTTTCTTGAATTCTTTTTTGAATTTTGTCACTATACCTTCATCAGTTGACATTCGCCACAGATGCTTAACTGACGAATACCGTGCCTTTTCTTCCATCTATCCAGCCATCTGCAACTTGCTGTGAAAGGTTCACTTTCATAGGGAAACTGTTTCGCAAGCACCATAGCATTTGCCAGAAAAATTGGTCCTGAAGGAGAGAAAGGAAAAGAAAGGTCATTTCAGAAAAAAAAAATTATTTTCACTGTATGGTATTGAAAAAGAATCTTCAAACTTCGTCATATCAATAAATGTTAATCTGAAGACTGAAGCGTACTCAGCTGAGACTGACAATCCTTTTTCTATCATTTGAGTAAACCATAGGCATAAATAAACCTTTGTCAACTTTGTGAGTTTCATCGTTTTACGACTTGTCATCGCGTCGCCGGATATTGTTGCGAATTGTTCCAAATGAGATCGATTTCGACGACAATCGCCTATGGCGGTTTCTCCAACACCATAATCGCCTGCGACATTTCGAATTTCTCCTTTATCTTTAATCTTCTTATTGCTTCCAACTTCTTCTCCACATTCACTACGACTTTTTTCCTTTTTTGTGACATGACAATGCGCTTTCATTGACTGTTGAAGGCCAATTGTTCATTTTTAGCTCGCAACCGAAGAGCACACAAAACGTGTTGTAACACGTAGTGTATAAGAAACAGAGTATCATTCGCAAAATACTACGCGCGTACAGCGTAGCCATAGCGGATTCATCCGTTTTATTTGCGTTACTGTATTGATATTTTCAATGGTATTTCTCATTTTGCTATAAAACTATTTTTATATTTGCACTTTTTTTTATTGACAAACCAGAACAACTTTTAATCAGCAGCTGTGAACATGGTTGTTATCCGTATCCGATTTCCGGTAAGAAAAGAATAGTAAAATATAATGCTAGAGTGCGTTTGAAACAACTTTCCTACATGTGATCGTAAGATAAGGTAATTTTTTTAATTCAATTTTGAATGAAATGAAACATTTTTTGCTTGAATTGCGGTAAATTTAATTATAATGGTTTAATGCAGTGGTTTCACTTATTTAAACAATATTACTGCAAAACATGAAATCCAAGGCGTAATAATCTAAAATCTGTAGTATCTGTACAAATTCTTCAATTTAGTACACATGCGTAGCGTACAATAAAATTTATATTGAACTAAACGATAACTTTTTACACCAAAAATGTTGGTGTTTTGAACGAATGTACAAAAAACCATTTAATTTTTCAACATAGTCCCCTGCTCGCTTAACATACTTAGGCTAACAATATTACTAATTACCTTTATTGTAGTTCCAAGTTCCAAGTTCTTGAAATGGCTATTTACAGCAGCGATTACCTCAGAATTAGGCAAAAATCTTTTACGCCGAGAAATTTTTTTTGTTTGGTGTGGAAACAGATCATATTTGCTGAGAGCTAAATATGGCGAATAAGGCGAATGAGGCACTAGTTTAAATCCCAATTCATGAATTTTGGGCATTGTAATGGCAGACTTGCCGACAGGTGCGTTATCATGATCGAAAATCACTTTTTTCTTTACTCTTTGATTTGATCTCAAAGTTTTTGCAACCAATTGGCTTAATACTCACCTTTTGTTGTTTTTCCCTTTTCTAAGTAATCGACCAAGGTCATTCTATAAGTATGCTATAAAACATTTGCCATCATCTTTTCTGCTGACAAAACCGTGTTTGCCTTTTTGCGTGTCCATTGTTTGGACTGTTCTTTGGTTTTGGGGAGTATAATGGTAGACCCATGTTTCATCGACGGTTATGAATCGGTGCAAAAAGTCCTACGGCTTGTGGCAAAAGCGTGTAAAAAAGGACGCGAGAAACCATCTGTTTTGCTATAGGTGTGAGCAACTGCGGCACCCTAGGCGCGGAGTATTTTTTCATTTCCAATTTTTCAGTTAAAATTCTGTGTACCTTGTCATTTGAGAAACTCTCTTTGTCTGCTATCTCGCGCACTTTGGACTTGTGCTCACACAACCACGCTTAAATTCGGCAACCCAATTTTTAATCATTGAAAACGATGGAGCGGATTCTCATAGTGTTGAATCCAGTTCTGCTTTAATTTCGGTTGGTGTCAAGCCTTTCAAATGAAAGTACTAATTGACATATCGCTCTGTACTGTCATGTATAACTTATTGAAAGATGATTTTACAGAATGGTAAAAACGATTCCTCCTAATTCGCGCTATGTCTGTGTTAGGCCACGTAATTGCCGAACAATCCTTGTACAAATACACAATTCACATTTTTCAGTTTATCTTACGTAGGAAACGAACACTTACGTTTTAAGTATTATATAGTTTAGAACTACTAACTAAACAGCTTAAGGCCCAAATACTTTTTCAACTTTTTTCATAATTGAAATATCTTGGGGTCAGGTTTATAATAATTTTGATACATTACAGTCATTTTATGGAGTACTTAATGATTTAGAATTACACTGACCAAAAATTACCCGTCACACCCTTCAGAGAGTACACTGTATCTACGGAATCAGCAACAGAACGTTCAGTAAATTATGTACCTGCATGGAGTTTGTCATGTAAATATTTCAAAATTTTAATTTAGCACGGGTCTATGTCACTACGTCCACTCATCACAACGCCCACTGCTTATAAAAATTCCACTTTGGTATGATCACAAACTATACTCTGGTCACAACCTCCACCCGTAAGTGTCATCACAACCTCTGCCTTCGTCACTACCTCCACCGTCGCCCACCGACGTTCATCGTAACCTCCACTATTTGTTTAATGATCACAGCGCCCACTTTGAAAATCGACCACAAGCTGTACACTGATTACAATAACCACCGATGCCTGCTGGTCACACCGCCCAATGCCTTTTGTCATAACCTTCACTCTCTTCTGGTCACGTTTAAGTTTGATTAGAACCCCCATTCTGTTCATCTCTTCTACTACCACGTTTAGTCACAACTTCCACTTTGGTCACATTGCCCACCGACATTGGTCGTAACCTCTACTATTTTCTTATTGATCACAACGCCCGCGTTTAAGTCACAACCTCCACTGTGTACATAACCTTTATCGACGCTTGCTGGTAACATGGCCCACCGACATTGATTTACTGTTTCTTTTTGTGGGCACAACGTTTACCGACGTTTACAGTGGCCGGCGTGTAAGAAGACGAGGAGCCGGCGAATCGGGAAGAACTACGGCGGTTGCCGATTATAATAAAAATACTAAGCAGTGGCGTATCACATTTGTATGTTTAATTATATGTATATTGGAAGAATGCGTATGAAGATGAATAATTCCAATATTTCCATTGGTGACGCGTTTTTTTTAACATTTGATTTTTCATGTTTGCATAATAGGCATCTATCCCTGAAAGTATGTAGGCATCTCTCCCATTTGTCTAATAGGTAATTTTGAATGTATTTTTAATATACACTAATAAAATGAAATAATGAAAGCATTAGGTACCCATTAGAAGATTGTCTTAAAGACGATTAGAGGAAAAACATACTTATCTAAATAATAAATTTATAAGCAGTTAACATAATGACAGCAATTAGAGGTTTGATATATAAATATCCGGATTCTTGGTACATATGCATATTAGTTTTTGAAAATTGGTTATACGGTGTCAACATTTACTGATTTGTAATCGGTTTTAAAGAATGTCTAAGTCTGGAAAAATCTTAAACGGTCAAACGCGAGAAATAGTGCATAACGTGTTTCAATACTTTTTAACACAAGAAGAAGAAACCGAAACCTTACGGAGCATCAAGAAAAAAACTTCAAATGCAACAAAAGTATCAGTCACAACAATAGAACGAATCATAAAGGAAGCCAAGGAATCTTCCGCAAAAAATAATGGTACAATTATACTGAGATCTCCGGCGAAGAAGCGCCAAAAAAAACATCCAGTTACGGATGTTGCAGAATATGATCTTAACATAATAAGACACATCATTTGTAACTTCCATAAAACAGAAGAGTCGTGTGTGCGTTAAATCCTTACGACAGAAATTAATGGAAGGTTTGGGTTGGAGTGGTTCAGAAAAATCGCTGAGAATAATCCCTAAAAAACCTAACTTTAAGTGGAGGAAAACAGTGGACAACAGAAGAATTTTAATAGAGAAAAGCGATATTCGAGAAAAAAGAATAGTGTACCTTCAAAACATTAAACGTTACCGTACTGAAAACAGACCGATCGTCTTTTTGGATGAAAGCTATATTCACAGCGGACATACCAGTTCACGAAGCTGGAATGACAACAGTAACGAAGGATTATTTGCTCCTATTTCAAAGGGCCAGCGAGTAATTATGGTTCACGCAGGGGGCGACATGGGTTTTATACCTAACTGTTTATTAACATTTAAATCTGGCACAAAAAGTGGAGATTACCACGACGACATGAATGGTGCCAATTATGAAAAGTGGGTCCGTCATTGTTATTGATAACGCCCCGTACCACAGTGTTCTACTAGATCCTGCACCAACGTCGAATAGTAGGAAAAGCGAAATGTTAGAGTGGTTACATCAAAAAGGTATTCAAGTTCCTGCGAACCTATATAAACCACAGCTTTACAAAATTGTACTAGAAAATAAAAATCGGTATAAGACATATAAATTTGACAAATTAATGAACGATCATGGACACATTGCGTTACGACTTCCGCCGTATCATCCGGATCTAAATCCCATAGAATTAATTTGGGCAAAGATAAAAAGCGAAGTAGCACACAAAAACGTTACATTTAAGTTAAATGATGTCATGGAATTGGCCAACAGAGCATTTGAAACGACAGAAGATTGGAAAAGCCGATGTAATAAAGTAATTAATATAGAAGACAAATATCTTGAAAGTGAACAAATTTTGGATATAGAAACTGAGAAGTGAGTTATAAATATGGGTGAAGATAGTGACAGTGATTATCAGTTTAGTGATTTGAGTGACAGTGAAAATGAAACATTTTAGACAATATTATTTTAGTAATAGGTATCAATTATGTGTAATGTAATAACATATTGATTTTATTAATTTAATTATAGTATTACTTCCAGTATAGCTTTTAATTATAATAAATTGCGTATTTACATAAAATATGGTTCTTTGAATTGCTTTTAATATACCATTAAAATATACATTATGCACCATGTGACGCCTCTGAGGTAAACGAACGGGAATATGAACATCATAAAGTCGTCTTTCGCGCATAGGCGGGCTCGTCTTCTTACACGCCGGCCACTGTAATACATTAACGTTTTCCAAACATACCTTGTAGAATTCCTAGATTATGTTTGGTAGTTCTACAAAATTCAATAATAATTATTTGTACTAATGCTCGGAAGGTTTCGATAGTTCGTTAATATACCAAATCGAATCGTTAAGATTGTCAGAGTTGGAGGTTGACATTAAAGCTGTGTACTTTACAAATATAATAGTTAGATATACAGCGTGAGCCAAAAAGAATGGGGTCAAGTGGAATTTCCCGCAAATTCGAAATTTTACACAGTTGGTAGGACCGCGTCATTTCCTTTAGTTTATACATGGGCATAGCACTTATAGAGGTTACGAAGTACATATTTCAATATTCTAATTAAACTTTATTTCATGAAACGAAATTTCATTTTTTTAAATACTTCGTTTTTATGTAATTTAACCCAAAAAAATTGTGTTTTTTTTACTCTAACAGGGCCTCTATTGTATTGTCAAAATCAGATGTTGCTGACGATCGCACTCTTCACTGTAGTTCATCTCAGTCTACTCATAGTGATAATCCACCTTCTATGTCAAATCAAAAAATTAAAGCTGAAATGGCAAATTCAAAACAAAGACATTCAACGTATTTTCGAATGGGGAAGCAATAATCTAGTTAAATTTAATGCTAACAAAACTCAGTGTTGCCTTATGTCCGCCAAAAAAGATCGATCATTTCCTGTTGTAAGTATGAATGGCTCAGTTCTTAAGTTTTCAGACTCTCTTACTCTGTTGGGTATGACTGTATCTTCAAATCTCTCATGGGTTGACCATCTTCTGTCAGCTACCAAAACATCTGCTCGTAAAATAGGCTTTTTTGCAGATCTAAGCAGTACTGTACCTCTCGACAACTCCTACTGCTGTATAAGGTCCAAATTGGGGCTCATCTGGAATATAATTCTCACCTCTGGGTTAGTGCTCTCCAATACGCTCTCGATATCTTTGATTGTATTCAAAAGAGAGCGATTAGGCTTATAAATGACCCGTCCTTAACTTCTCACATACAGTCCCTTGAGCATAGAAGGATGGTTTCAGTTCTTTCTTTGTATTATCGTTATTACAACGGCTATTGTGCTGCTGAATTATATTCTTTGATACCATCTCGGGCTATCTTTTCGAGAAACACTCGGTTCGCTCATTCACATCATCAGTATGCAGTACAAATTTCCACTTGTCGTACCAAACGCGCGCAATCCACATTTTTCTACACGGCTTCTAAACTCTGGAATGATCTCCCTAGTTCCTGCTTTCCTCTCCGTTATATGAGAAAATTTAAGATAGCTGTTCATAGGCATCTATTGGCAATTCATTGTCCCTCTATCCATCCTCCTAAGTGTTTCTGAGTGCTTTAGCACGATAGGCCAAATTTAGCCTGTTCAGGTCCACAATCATAAAAAAAAAGATGTACAAAAATAAATTAGGACTAGATATAAAGTCAAATGTGATTGTTAAATAAAAAAAATATATATATATTTTTTTAATTACCACTTTTCATCAATATTGGATATAGGCCTCCCCATATTGTTTCCATGTGGTTCGGTTTGATGTCCTTCGAACCCATCCTAGTCCCGCCACTCTTTTCAGATCGTCCGACCATCTCATTTGCGGGCGACCCTTCCTCTTTTGCATTCCATGGTCTCCAGTGTTGTATTTCTTTGTTCCATCTTCTGTCCGTCTGTCTCATAGTGTGCCCAGCCCACCTCCACTTCAGTGTTGCTGCTTGTTCTACTGCATCTATAAGTTTTGTCTTATTTCTTCATTTCTGATGCAGTCTGTTAGTTTTATATTAAGCATCTGTCTTTCCATTGCTCTCTGGGTTTTGCTATTTTGTCTGCAATGTTTCTCGTGAAGGTCCACGTCTGTGCTCCGTATGTGATAACCGGCAGCACACACTGGTTAAACACATTTCTTCTTAAATGTAGTGGTATGTTTTGTTTTTAGAATTTTATTTTTATTTACAATTTATAATTTTATTTATAAAAAATATAGTGTAGCTAAATTTCTACTTAAACATGTTTATAGTATGCATAAATTTAGACAAAAAACTACAGTAAATGTTCAAAATGACGGCCATCATTGGCTATACACAAATTTACTCATCTTTTCTTATTTTCAAATAAAGCTACCAAAGAGTTTCCATCAATGTTTTGAACTTCTCTAATAATTGCTTCTTCTAATTCTTCTAAAGTATGTAAACGGTTTTGAAACACTTTATTTTTCAAATGTCCAAATAAAAAGAAATCTAAAGGGGTCAAATCAGGCGAACGTGCTGGCCAAATTCCTCTTCTCATTAGTCTCTCATCAAAAAATTGTTGTAAAAAAACTATGTTTGCATTAGCAACGTGTGGCGGTGCATTGTCCTGCCGAAAATACCCATTGCTGATTTCATCATGCAACTCTTCTATGAATGGTTGCAATATGTGTGTTCGATAACGTTCAGAATTTATTGTATCATTAAAAAAATATGGTTCAATTATCTTACGTCTTGACAGTGCAATCCAGACTCCTATTTTCAATGGGCGAAGATTGTGTTCAACAAAATTGTGCCCAACTCCGAAAATTTTGATTATTTATGTAACCAGACAAGTAAAACCATGCCTCATCCGACATAAACGTCAAATTTAGAACATCATCGTTGTTCGGAATATTGTGGAACCATTCACAGTATTGTAAACGTTGACCATGATCAGCAGGTAACAATTATTGTACAGCTGTCACTTTATAAGGGTACATATGCTAATTCACTTTCAATGCTCTGCGACAAGTAGAATAAGCCACACCTGCAAAATAAATCGATTAAGCTGTTAAACGAACATAGATATTAACTGAAACACTCAATTTGTGGGCATTAATAAATTATTGTAATTTGTTTTTAGTAATAAAAAACTAAAATTTAGAAGTGTAAGAAACTCACCTGATTGTGCACTTAATTTTTGCAACGATTTAGTAGGACTTCGTTCGATTCCTTGTTGTACATCATTTACAGTTTCTTCAGTTAACACTTGTGGTCGGCCAGTTGACTTCTTCTTACAGATACAATTATGAGCATCAAAGTGTGAAACAATTCTATGTTTCTCTTTAACAAATGTATTGTATGGTATATGAACATCGGGAAATGCTTCTTCAAATTGTTGTCGGCAGGACTGCACCGAATAGGTCCAGCTTCCATCTTCGTTACGCGTACCACTTCGATAATGAGCTTTTAAAATAACAGCCTTTTGCTCCTGGGATAAAGGTATTTTCTATTGTAAATAAAATACAAAAATTACACATCGTAACCTCAATTTTATGTTTACTCTTACCTTAATGAAAACACAACAAAGCTGTTTGTTCTGAAAAGAACAGTTCTTGATGAATCTATTTAGGCAGATAAAACAGAATGAATAGAGATAATTTACAAAATTTGTAAGCGACATGCCAATTATAGATATCAACAAATATTTTACATGGTTACCAATTGAAGAAATCCAAAACTATCAAATTATGTGGCGCGACATTCAACTTAACCCCATTCTTTTTGGCTCACGCTGTAGATGCAACATACGTGTTAAAAGTATGGAATAATGAGTAATTTTTTTGCTGTCAGAATAATCAAACTGTTTAACACGTCAAGTTAACTTTTATATTAGGAACAATTTGTGAATATTTTGAATTTTTCAATTGCCCGTTTTACGATACAATGTAGAATTCCAATTTCAGTAATGGATGTGGGAAAATTTTGAAGAGCGTCGGAAAGTTTTTCGGATCTTAGGAACTTCTTTTGGCAATTGGCTCGTGTCAATCCAGTTATGTTTGCGAACACCGCGCTTGGTCCGTACATTCTTAATAGCGTGAGAAATTTGTTTCTTAGTTGTATGCCGCTGCGGGTGAGGGAGTTTCTGAAGAATTCTGATCTATGCTGCATGTCTCGGCGTGTATTAAACGTAATTGCGGAAGCGTTGAAAAAATATGCTCTTCTGGTGTACACAGTTACACTTATGTATTGATGAAGTGGTGTACATGTCGCGCATTGATACAGAAAAAATGAAAATACAAAGGTTCGAACCATCGACAATAGGGTTCAAAACCAGTCGCACTACTACTAGTCTACCAATATCTACTAAACTATCTTGAAAGTATTATTTATATCAGGCCTTTTTGTTTTTTTGTGGTGTAACTAAAAAAAACATAACGACCTATGATAGGTGTTTATTCATAAAAAGTATATTACATTTTTTTAATATATAACTCTAATATTACACATTACCTTAGGTATACAGAAAATATTATACTTGTAACATAGAGAGTAGTTCCATATTTACAAAATAAGATACACATAACCCATATGTGACATTATCTAACCTTTAAACCCATACAGATATGAAGAACCATCAGACGTAAGGCATCTCTGTGAGGCTACTTTGTAAGCGAGTATGAATGGAAATGTAAATAATATTGAAAAGTATTTACGTCTGGTCGATATTTAGGATATACAGGTATGGAAAAACATGATTCCGGGTCTGACTTATAATAAGCTAGAGAGAAACCCAATAAGCATTATATGAGTGTGAGAGAGACATTACTTTACCGATGTTGCCACTTGTACATATTTGCACGTAGGCGCAAAATATGAACTACTTAAGTCTCCTTCAGTCTAGCTTCAATATTTCTAACGAAACCAAAGCAAGTAAGATGATGTTGAAAAGTCGCGCGTTCTTTGAAACTATTAAGTAAATACTTTACACTTAAACATTAAATGGTAATACCTCAAACATCGAAGTTTATTGTAATTGCGAATTTATGACATGGTTCGATTACTACTCGTAAGAAGAACCAAGAAGAAACTTACGAGAGCTACAAACAAGAACATTAACATTTACATTGATAGTATAACTTAAGTTTAAGGTTTAACTTTAGCATTATAATTCTTATTGAAAAACCAACTATTTTTAAAAATGAACAGAATACAATTTTTTCAAAACTCTATAAGATTTTCGAAAAGACCACCTTGCGCAAGGCAGTAACCCAATCTGTGATAAAATTCGGGTGTTTTCTAACATTTCTTGGGTGATGCTGTTTAAAGAATCTGTAATTTTGATACGAAGTTCGTACAAATTGTCATGCTTGTGTCCATAAATTTGCTGAGATACGTATCCCCAAACAAATTAGATGAGCTAGGAGGATATTTAGTAGTACCTTTTCCACTAACAATACCGTTAGGGAACGTAGTTTCCACAAACTGTTGAACTCTTATTGCAGTATGAGCAGGACAGCCATCTTCTTGATACCAAATGCTATCAAAATTTATATTGAGGCGTTGAACAGCTGGAACTATCTGATTTCTCAACAGTTCTAAATAAATGTCCGCATTCAAGTTTCCGTTGATATATCAATAAATCTTTCGTTTTCATTAGCCCGATTCATTATATCTTCACAAAATTCTATACGCTATTGATGATCTGGAAAAATTTCTTGTGTAGTTTGCAACTTATAGTAACGGTATTTATTCCTTTTCAAGATATTTCGATCTGTTCTTGGTTCAATATTCATTTCTTCAGCAATTAGTTTCTGTTAAACTACACACAGCAATTTCTTGGAGTTCGCGCTCTTCGTTTAAGTTACGATCAGAATGCTCACCATCATTACCATCAATGCTACAGTTATTTAGACATCCACATCTTTCAAATTTACAAACAAGACGCATAATTGTACTTTCTGATGGAATTAGCCTGTTTTCAAAGGAAAAAGCAAACCTGCCCATTATTTCTTGTGCAGTACTTCTTGAATTATACCACGTAATAATCTGTACTTTTCTTCGTATTGTGTCGAACTTGCAAAAACACTGATTTTCAATTCTCGTTGACAGTAGCAATTAAATGTGTCATTAATACTAGCGTACTCATAAGACGTATGTCTGGCATCAGCGCTTTTAGTTTGTTGGGTATTTTATCTCACTTAGCACGTGAACTGGTTGCACTGTCTTTGTTTTACTCATTATAAGTCAGACCCGCGATAATATTTTTCTATACCTGTATATGTTAAAAGTCAGGAAGTGGTCATCTTGTCGAGGAATTCGTCGAATTCCCAATTTCTACTTTTACATCACTTGCTTTAAATTATTTCTTTGTGCAATTATAATGTTGCATGCTCAATGTGATTTAATAGATTGCTTGAACTTGGAGGAATTCATTGGAAGAATTTTCAACTTCAATTTAATGCCCAGAGTTCAACAAGGCGTTGCATTCGTGAGTTACATGAACGAAATCCTTACCCGTTAGTCGTATTAAGTTCTTTTTGACAGAGGCAGACTTTAAATCAGCATCTTAGTCTAGCATCTTATATCTTGTTTCTATACAGGGTGGAACAAAGTGTTAAAAATGGCTTTAATTTTGTTATTTGTAAAATAACAAGAAAAATGTTCAATAGAAAAGTTGTTTGGTTCATTGCCTTGCATATTTTGAGTTTTTTAGTTTGTTGATGCCACATTTTGTTTTGCTGTTATAGCAACAAATTTGGCGCCCGTACTTTTTTTTTGTCATTTTGAACCAAGCATATGTTTCTCTATTCAGTCCTAAAATTTTGTAATTTAAAAAAATTTAGCCGTCACCTCTAATCAAGGATGGTATGGAAAAAGTCATGCAGTTAATAAACAAAAACATTACTTTTGGTAAAGTATGGCATCAAAATTTGACAATTAAATTTATATAATCGAACAATAAATCATTATTGTTGGTTTAAAGCAAAGTTTTTGGTCAACATTCTTGCAAATTATTAATTTGAGACATGGCGCATTTGAGTGAGAGACGACGTATTGAAATATTAATGATTTACGGGTACGGACAAAGCGAAGCGTGTACCCAAATACTCCTGTATCTCAAGGAACTAATTAAAAAATTTGGAAAAACTGGTAGCATTGAACCCGTGAAAAGAACAGGCAGACCAAAATCGGTAACAAATGAAGAAAAAGCTTTAGATGTTCTATTGGCAATTGGAGGTATTGACAATATAATTTTCTTTCAACACGATGGAGTTCCTGCACGTTTTATGATATACGTTAGAGAGTACTTAAATAATGTTTATCGAAACACGTGGATCAGTAGAACAGGGTCTATTGAGTGACCTGTCAAATCTCCGGATTTGATCCTTTACATTCACTCCTATGGGGTCATGTAAAAAATAATGTGTTGAAACAAAGGCTACATAATTTGGAGGACCTAAGGTGCGAATAACTGCCGAAATGCGCAGGAGTCCTGTAGAGGTATTACACAGAGCTACTGCAGTAAAATTTGATTTAGTATTGCTGTTTTTTTTTTTTAATATTTAACCTACCTTTGTTACTCTTTAAATATTAATTTTAGTATTGTGAAATTAATTAACTTAGTTGCGATTGAGTCGTAAAAAATATTTTTTTTCTTGCATATTTTTTTTTAAATTTGTGCAATTTTATGACTGAATGGAGAAAAAATATGCTTGTTTCAAAATGAATACAAAAAAGTATGGATGCCATTTAAAAAAGCAAGTTGATTGCCGTAGCAACAAAACAAAAGAAGACATTAACAAACTAAAAAACTCAAAACATGCATGCAATGAACCAAAATACTTTTAAACTCATTATTTGATACTTTTTTTCACACTCTGTATCTAGGGCGTGTGAAGTTAACACCCCGACAAAGAGTTCCAATAGTTCTGATTAGAGTTTAAAGAGTTTAGAAGTACTTTATAAAAAATAAAAAGAGTTCCGCTCATTAACGATTCCAAATTTTAATTTGAAAAATGGGGTGCTAACTTCACATTGAAAATCGAGGTCCAGTAGTTCCGACTAGCTAAACTACTATATTTTGCAAAGTTCTAGAGTTCCTGATATGAAAAAAAATTTTTTTGAAAATAAAAAATAAAATTAAAAATTTTTGAAAATTCAATTTTGACATGCAAAAGTTCCAATCAACTTTTGATGTTCTTTTACTCATTCCTAAGAGTTCTCGCAAATTAAAAAAAATTATAATCCAAAATGAAAAAGTTACAGCCCTTTAACTTAGAAAAAGAAAATTTTAACAAAAAATATTTTAAAGAGTTCTAATAGTTCCCGCAGCATATTTGCATAGTATTCGAAAAGTTCTGAAAGAAATTCTAATGATCGTAAGCGATCCGATTAATATTTATAGAATTATTCGACCTTAAAAAACTGCTTAGCTATCGACGATAAAGGTCCAATAGTTCCAAAATAGTTCTCGTGTAGTTCTCGACATCTACAATGCCTTTCCAAAGAGTTTCCATTTTAAAATTAATTATATAATTTTTTTTAAATGAATTTATCCGAAAAATGGGCTATTTTTTACTAATTGTTTAAAAAAATTATGTATTTAATTTTTGAACTCTTTGGAAAGGCATTATTTATGCTCATGACTATACGAGAATTGTTTTAGAATAATCAGAACTCTTGAAAATCGACTAGCGTCTCATCTATATCCTCATAAATTTTTAAAGTATCGATGAAAAGTATTTTGAATATTTTTTTTCATAGAAGTTTTGAGCTGTTTCAGTGTAAATAATCTTTCAATTATTAAATATATATCTTATGAAAATATCTGGTGTGGAACTCCACACGATCATCTAACCTACAAAATGGAAATTAAAAGAATTGAAATAATTTTAATAACGTTCTTCTTAGGATAATTATGCAATGTCTTTTATAATAAGTTCATTACGAAAATAAGCAACATTGTAAAAACAAAAACAATCTATGTCAGACAGATGTTAATAGACATCTAGATGCTAACTTAAACAATTAAAAGGAATTAAATAATTTTAATTATAATTTTTACCTTCCAACCTGCATTATACATATGTAGGTATAGCAGGTTAAGCAATCGACTTTATTCACTATCGCTAAATCGACTTATTAGCTCATTTTACAACTGTTGTCCAAGTTTCGCCAAGGGACATGATGTCTGGGTGCCTGCGTGTGTCTATGTGAATGTATCTTAGTCTTTATCCACGATAACTCCAGAACGAAAATACCTACGTACTTAAAATTTTGCATTTAAGTTTGTTTTCATTTGGAGCTGATTATATTTTTGGAGAAATCCAGTGGGGGGGAGGGGGGGGGGGTTATTAGGGTCAGTTTTTGTTTTGTTTTAAATATTTCTAAAACAGCTGCATATTTCAAAGAGATAAACATACCTAAATATAGCACCTTAAACATATCGATTCATTCTATGCAATTTTTTGATACGACGCGACGAGTAATTGAGCGGCAAAAAAATTCCTAAGGTAGAACATACGTTACTTCAAATTTTCCAATATCTGAATATCGATTAATTTATAAGAAAAAATGTGGACATATTTTTTACAAAAAATTTAATTTTACATAACTTTTCTTTGTAAAGTTTCTTATTATAATGCAAGGTAAGTCTAAAAACTAATTAAACGTGAACGAAAATGATTAAACGGGATCAGTGATATAGAAGTGGGCGGCTTTGGAAGTGAACATGTATTTATGTCTATTAATCTTTATATGACAAACGTCATTCCGACATAGATTATTGTTTTTGTTTTTACAATGTTGCCTGTTTTCGTTATGAACGTATAAAAAAGAGATTCCACAGGTATCCCAAAAAAATTATAATTAATAGTATATTATACATAGTGAGAGAGAAATACATGATTTTTCCTGAGATGCAATTTGCAGCACGAGGGCGAAACCCGAGGGTTACAAAACATCGAGGGAAAAATAGCATTCTCTCCTGAGATGTATATACTATTTTTTGTAAAGGCGGAAACACAAAAACACGAAAAATTAATGAAGGACCCTGCACACCTCTTATGGGTTTTTAGACCACAGTCAAATTTAATGACATATTAATATGTTATAGACTAAAACTATCTGAACAATATTTGTCATTGGACCAACTTAATCTAATGGCTATTACTTTTGTTAAAGTAATAGTGCCTAATAAGAATAATGGCTGTTCAGTGGGTTTTAACATTGATATACGCAAGTGTTACCATTACATATTATACTTTTTTGTATTTTTATTATTCTGCACTTTCTAACATTTTATACAGGGTGTTTCAACAAAAATTAGTATTAAATATGATTATTTACATGATAAAAAGTGGAACTTATACATAAAATAAACAACCTAATATTTACATGATTTATATACGAGAAACGGAACATTTAGACGGCAGCATGTCTGTTTAAAACATCTTGAGTAGCGGCTAGCACTTTGGTTTGCGGTAGCCTAATAACTTCTTCGTGCCTTGCATAGCCCAAAAACCAAATAAATGCTGCTATATGTGCACACATTCCTATAGTTCGCGCTCCTGTTTTGCATTGGCAATAGTAGCCAAATATAGGACCATCTTCTTGTTCAGCATCATTATCAGGAAAGTTCCGTAAGTTATGCGTCTTAATTGAGCTATATTTAGAACTGGAAAATTGTCTAATTGGTTTTGTTCTAAAGGTGCCCATCTGCCGTGCCGCCTCGACAAGCCTTCATTTTCCGCTCTAGCTTGTACATGGTTCGTTTACCATTTGAAGCATTTCTTGTGCTAGTTCTTCATTTGCTTCTTCCATATGTAATGGTGGATGGTAGCGGTTTATTAGGGCACAGGCAACACGGAAAAATGTCTGCAAATTGGGTATTTGGCAATTGAAAAGCAGTTACGAAAAATTTTAAATATTGACTGAACGTGTTCGTTTCGAGCTGCTACTACCCACCTTTGCTTAGTAATAATTCTGCTAGCGTTGGCTTCTACAGTTGGCAATTGACGTCTACCTTCTAGCGCTGGTGGAGTTTGCACAGATATGCCAATATTATTTAAAAATTTCCGAGCATCTCGGTAGCTTCTATCCACAATCACAACATCGCCAGGTTGCAGCCAGTGTCTTAGTTCTCATCCTGATTATATTGATATCTTAATATACTCGCATCATTCTTTCTTGGGTCGGAAAAGTATGAACCATGAACATCCAAAATATATCCATCTGGGGCAACAACTAGCACTGGCTTAACAAGATGGCAATGTTTGTGAACTGAATAGGACTGCCTGAGGGTCTGAAAATTTTTGCTGCGCTCTATGTTAACATAAGTGGCATCGATACAAATAATGGCTTTTGGGTTTCAGGTTCCTCATTAAATAACTCATTTACAAATCTGGTAATGTGTTCAGCAATAAATTGGTTACGGTTTATGTGACGAGGTCCTAAATTCTGGGGCACAAAATTATTGGATAATGATTCCTTAACTTTTTGAATTGCCAATGAGGCACCCTGTCTGCTACCATAAGAAAACATCGCCGCTAAAAACGTGACTGAAATTCCTTGACGTAATTTACGTAAAAAACACAGTAGATATTTTTTTTTTAACTTCTCTCCTTCCGTAAATATTAACATTCGCACAAAGGTTGAACAATTCCCGAAATTGATCCCTGTTTAAGGATGACAGCGCACTTACCTCCTCATCACTGAATTTGTTTTCATCCGAAAAAGTTTCATTTTTTGTGTTACTTTCTCGTATTGTTGTCAACAACTGATCCAACTCTGCCCCTTTTAAATTGTATGGCTTTTTAATGGACCTTATACCATTTTCTAATGGAAAAAGTAATAAACCATTCGCATTAAGATGGACAGGACAAACCTTACAAATACGAGGTATGTATACTCCCTTTCGCATAAAAATATTTGTCCTTGCCTGTCCTGATAAATGTTGAATATTTGCAGCATTATTGCATATTAAACAATGATTAGCACTATATTTGAGAGGAAGCTTCATAATTTTTGGATCTGGATCATTTTCATAGACCTGAATTTCATCTATGATACCTTGATTGCAATTTGTACATAGCCTGGTATTATCATTTATGTCCATTGGCGGAAGTGAAAGTTCCATTCGTCTTCTCTGAGCAATATTTGTCTTCTGGTCGGCATTTTGTCGTAAAATGGTCATTTGTCTGGGATTCCCCACTATTTCACATACATAACACTGAAAGTTTAATCGAAAAGCCATTTTAATGCAAACTTAAATAATGACTTTAAGTAAACTTAGTTACAGGTGACATTGTCATTTTAAGTAACTGGTTGTTATTAACAATCGGAAGTGTAGATATGTATCAGGATTATGGCTATATCTGTAATTTTTAATAGTATTAACTACTAATTTTTATTAAAACACCATGTATAGAATGATAGAAAGTACAGAAAAATGAAAAATTACTAAATAGTATAATATGTAATTGTAACACTTGTGTATATCCATGCTAAAACTCACTGAAAAGCCATAATGCTTATTAGGCACTACCACTTTAACGCCCTGTATATCAAAAACTAGCCATTAGATTAAGTTCTTCCAATGACAAATATTGTTCAGATAGTTTCAGTCTATACCATACTTAAATTTCATTAAATTTGACTGTGGTCTAAAAACCCATAAGACGTGTGCAGGGTCCTTTAGTAATAATTTCGTCAATGCGTATGTTTTTTGGAATTCGTACCTTGACAACCAGAATTAGTGTCAGAAAATTGTTTTCAAAAAAACTATTGTAAAAGAGGTTGCAAAGTATCCTAAGAAAAATGCTATTAAAATTATTATTTTTTCTTTTAATTTTCATTTTGTATTTTCATAAAATATATATTTAATAATTGAAAAATTATTTTCACTGAAACAGCTCAAAACTTCTATGAAAAAAAAATTATTTGTTAATGATTCTAAGTCATTAACTTTGGTGCTAAATCCAAATTTTTTTGTGTATCACATTAATTAAAAACTATTACTTTTGAACTTATTCGTCCATAAAAAATTTTTATAATAATTTAACACATTAGTTATTGATCGGATTGCTGGTCGATTTTCAAGAGTTCTGATTAGTCTAAAACAATTGTCCTATAGTTCTAAACTTACACAATGTCTTTCCAAAGAGTTCTGATGATAAAATTAATTAGATAATTTTTTTAACAATTAGCAAAAAATAGCCCATTTTTCGGATAAATTCATTTTTAAAAAAATTACATAATAAATTTTAGCATCGAAACTCTTTGGAAAGGAGTGTATGACGAGAACTACAAGAGAACTAATTGGCAACTATTGGAATTCTTCAAAATATTTATCGTAGATGCTTGCGACTTTTTAAAGTCGAATAATTCTATAAAAATTAATCGGATGGGTTTCGTTCATTAGAATTTCTTTCAGAACTTTTCGAATACTATCCAAATCTGCTGCGAGAACTATTAAAACTCTTTAAAATATTTTTTGTTAACATTTTCTTTTTTTAAGTAAAAGGGCTGTAACTTTTTCATTTTTGATTATAATTTTTTTTTAATTAGGAATGAATAAAAGAACATCAAAAGTTGATTGGAACTATTGAATTTTCCAAAATTTTTAATTTTTTTTAATTTTCAAAAAAAAATTTTTTCATATCAGGAACTCTAGAATTTTGCAAAATATAGTAATTTAGCTAGTTAGAACTACTGGATATCGATATTCGATGTGAAGTTAGCACCGCATTTTTCAAATTAAGGTTTGGAACCGTTAATGAGCGGAACTCTTTATATTTTATAAAGTACTTCTAAACTCTTTAAACGGAAGCTAGAACTCTTATCTGAACTATTGGAACTCTTTGTCGTGGTGCTGGTTTCAACTATCTTCAATTATTCTATTAAATGTTATTTTTGAAAATAAATAAAAGATAAATGTGATATAAGAGTAAATAATGTTTGTAAACAAAATAAAAGATAATTGCTGTATTTAGCTGCATAGGCAGGTAGAGAATCGTACATTAAACTATTTATACCATAAACAATGATACGTCACAATAAAGAGAATGTTTATAAAATACCTTTTTTATTGATGTGGAAAATTGCATTGCTTTGTAAGTTAAGAAATTACAAGACTGATAGGTCGATAATGTTTTCGAGTTGAAATGAACACCTTGAAACTAGGCCTTTTTGACAGAGACAGGCTTTAAATCACCATTTTAGACTAACTTTGAACTTAATTGAACCTTGTTTCTATATCTAAGGTGCTTTGATAGAAACTGCTTTCAACTATCTTAAATTAAAGATTATTTTTGAAAATAAGTATAAGATAAATATGATTTAAGAATAATTAATGTTTATAAGCAAAATTGCTGCATATAGTTGCATGGCATGCTAGAGAATTGTACATTAAACTACATGTACCATAAATACTGGTACGTCACAATAAGAAAATGTCTATTACAATACTTACTTACTTACTTAACCTTCACGCCATTCCCTTGCGGGGTAGGCAAAACAATCCCTGCCTCTTATTTATTTTTCATTCACAATCTTTCTCCATGCTTTCCTATCTCCGCATACCTCCCTAGCTTCCGCAAGATTCATACATAGTCTCTGACATGCCCTTTTGTTTTTAAAACTTCTTATCTTTCTTTCCTTTATCATAGATTCTACTACATTCAGCCAAGTTTTACGCGGCCTACCAGACCCGGCCTTTCCCCTAACCTCACCCACATATATTTGTTTTGTTAATCTTGCGTTGTTCATTCTCTCAATGTGACCAAACCAACGTAATGTACAACTTTTATATCTATCCATCATAGTCTTTTCCTCACCACACTCCCTCATTATGCATTCATTTTTTATCTTGTCCCGTCTCGTTTTACCACATGCGCTTCTCAGAAATCTCATACCTACGGCATTTATTTTTCTTTCGTGCTTTTTTTGACATACCCATGTCTCACTTCCATACAGTACTGATGGGACGAATACGCCATTATAGATTGCTCGTTTCGCAGCTAGGCTCATGCTTTCATTTCTCATTATCGTCCACATACTTCCAATCACTTTCCTTCCAGCATTGACCCTTCGTCCAATCTCGCTCTCAATTGTACCATCTGCAGTAAACATTCTACCGAGATATACCAGCTCGTCCACTTGCTCCACCATTTCATCTTGCAGAGTAAATACTCTACTCTCCTTTCCACCTTCCCGATTGAACACCACAATCTTAGTTTTGTTCACGTTTACCTTTAGGTCCATGCTCTCACAGACTGTATCAAACTTCCTCAGAGCGGTTTGCAGCTCATCCGCACTGTCACTTAATAAGACTGTGTCATCTGCATACACCAGGAGTCGTACATTTACGTCACCAACCATTACACCATTTGTATCGTTACTTGCTTGTCTAAGACATTTATCCATGTATATATTGAACAACCACGGTGACATCACACAGCCTTGTCGCACCCTTGCTCAATATTAATGTATTCACTCACACCTCCTCTCACCCTAACACATGCCCGACTACCGTTGTATACTGCCCTTATTCCATTTATTAGACCTTTATTTACGCCATATTCATTTAATATTTCCCACATCTTCTCTCTATTCACTCTGTCATATGCTTTCTCCAGATCTACAAACGCACAGTACAACTTCCTTTTACCTTTAAACACTTTTCGATCACCTACTGGAGAGCAACCATCTGATCGACACATCCTCTCCCTGGCATGAAGCCACCTTGCACATCCCACATCTTAGATTGTGTAGTTTCTCGTACTCTATCAATCAGTATTCTTCCAAAAACTTTACCAGGTACGCTGAGCAAGCTTATTCCTCTGTAGTTCTTACAATCACTCTTGTTCCCCTTACCTTTATACAATGGTACAATGATCGCGCTCTTCCAATCACTCGGCACTTTTCACACATAAGGCATACATTGAATAATTCACGCAATCTTCGTATAAGCTTTGCACCACCATACTTGAGCATTTCACCAGTGATTTCATCTACGCCTGCTCCCTTGCCGTTTTCAACCTTCCTACCGTTTCTCTACCTCATTTATTCCAATATCCTTCTCAGTTTCATTCATCATTTCTTCTATATTCTCCTTATTTAACCCTTCAGTCTTACTTTCCTCACTACTGTACAGCTTTCCGAAATATTCTTGCCAGCATTTCCTCACTTCACAATCGTCCCATACTATTTCGTTTCTATCATTCATCACTCCTGCAGCGTTCTGTTTTGGGCCACGTTTAGTATTTTGACCCATTTCCAGAAGAGTTTTTGTTTCCCTCAAAATCATTCTGCATTTTCTCTCCTTCTACAGCCATCACTTCCTCTTTACTTATCCTCACTGCCTCCTTCGCTTCTTTGTTTCTTAATCTGTACACCTCATACAATCGTTTCTTCTCAGTCTCATTTTTGCAGCAATCATTGCCATGTACGCATCTTTTTCTTACTTACTGCCTTTTTACCGACTCATTCCACCAAGCACATTTTTTCTGTGTACCTACAATCACTCTTCCACATATTCGCACGGCACAATTGACAACAGAGTTTTCAAGCTTATCCATGCACTCTCAACGTCAGTGTCTTTTATTTGTTCGTTCCACACTGTTTCATTCACATTCAGCTCTTTATTCACAGCATCTACGTATTTCATTCTCGCACCACTATCCACTAGTTTGTCAACCCTAATTCTGGACGTTCGCACTACGTTTGCTTTCCTTCTCCACACCCACTTTTGCCCTAAACACACTCTCGATACCACCAAAAGTGGTCCGATCCACACTCCGCTCCGCGCATTACTTTTGTGTCTTTCACCAGGTTTCTAAGCCGTTCATCATACACTATCAAGTCTATCATACTTTTAGATTCACCTCTTTGCCATGTATACATATGCACCTTTTATGTTTAAACCACGTATTGGATACAAACAGGCTTCTCTCCACACAGATGTTCAGCAGGTGTTCACCGTTCTCATTGGTTCTTTGGTCTCCGAACTTTCCTAGAACGCGTTCACTATGTTCTCTCTGTACACCCACCCATCCGTTCATATCCCCAATATAATCACTCTTTCGTTTGGCTTACATACGTTCAACACGTTCTCTACCTCATTCCAGAAGTTCTCACGCTCCTGGTCTCTTTCTCCATTCACCGGTGCATAGCATGCAATAAGAAAAATTCTTCGAAACTCCACTTTCATTCTAACCCATATTACCCGGGAGATACTAATTCGTACTGTTTAACACATCTTTTCGCTCTTTCACTTATGATCACCCCAACTCCTTTTGCACCATGCACTTCCGTCTCAACTCCTGACCATAGTGCCAGGCTGCCATCCTCCATCTCCACAGCATCCTTTCCTTTGCGCTTTGTCTCCGATACACACAGAATATCAAGGTGTCTTTCGTACATTACATTCGCAATTTCAAATTCTTTACCATGCATACCTCTAACATTCCACGTACCGACTCGCCATTCATTCCTTGCACAGTCGTCAGCAACGGGGCCTGTCTGTTTCGACCTTGACCGCCCCTTGTAGCCAGGTCGATCCGAGGCAATTGTATTGTTTTCTTGAGTAATATCATAGCGAGCAGACCGGTTACTGGCCAAATCGTGCCCCGGACGATGTAGCATTCCCTACTAACGGTATCGTCCTACTACCGGACAGTTATGTCTACTGTCACGACATAAAAGCTAGATATAAATAATAGATCTATTACAATACTCTTTTCAATAATGTGGAAAAATTGCATAGTTTTGTCAATTAAGAAATTACGAGACCAATAAGTCCATAATGTTTATATGTCTCATGTCCTTTTGACTGAGGTAGGCTTTAAATCAGCATTTTATACTAGCATCTTGAATCTTGTTTCTATATCTAAGATTGCATTTAAATTTGACAAAATTAAATTAACATAATTGTTCAGGCCCCAGTCATCTCTGGTATCGGCGGTGGAGCTCCAGGGTAAGAAGAGTGGATTTTATTTTCTTTCGTTCAGATTAACCCAAAAACTTGAAAATCGACCGCATTAAAATGTGACATACGTTCTTGATTGAATCGACTCAAATAGTAGGCGGTGGGTCAGTTTTTGAGTGGCCTGGCTAAAACTCTATATGTATAAATTTTATATCACTAATCAATAAACACGTCACTTTAACAGTACGCAATTTAATTATAATTTTAAATGTGGGCTGTATTTTTTTATAGGGTTTATCTTTTGGTTCAAAAAGTTCAGAAACTATAGATATATTGAATTACGGAAGACACAACTACTTTGTAAGCGTGTATGAATGGAAAAGTTGTCAATAATAAATATTGAAAAGTATTCACGGCTGCTCGATATTTAGGAATATATTGTGTTTTAAAAGTCAGGAAGTGGTGATCTTGTCGAGGAATTCGTCGAATTCTCAATATCTACTTTTAAATCACCTGCTTTAAATTATTTCTTTGTGCAATTATATTGTTGCATGCTCAATGTGATCTGATAGATTTCTTGAACATGTAGGAAATTGTTCGAAGAATTTTCATGCTGAATTTAATGCTCAGAGTTTAACAAAGCTTTGCCGTTGTGAGTTACATGAACGAAATCATTACCCGTTTGTCGTATTAACGTTAAACATTACCTTTATCTTTGAATGGTTAATGATCAGTCGCAAATGTATTATTCTTATTTCAATTGTTTCTACAAATAGGAATTATATTTATCCCTGAGCTACAGAATTACTGAAACGTTTACATTTCGGATTTAAAAACGTCACAATAGAAATGAGACAAACATATTGCAAAACTCTACGTGTTTGGCGTAAGAAAAATAAGTAGCTAAAAAAACCGAAAAAAAAACCAGTCGAGCTTATATCTTATTTATTCACAGTACGTGTTCAAAATGTAGCAATAATTTAATATAAACCTTATATTAAAGTTGGGCTGAATTGGCAGGTTAAAATGAAAGAACAAATTTTGTGGGGTTGAAGGAGAAAAATCCACATAAAAAAAATTGCAAAAAAATAGCTGACAGTTTAGATTTTCCCTCTCTCTATTAAAATTCAGTGCGCGTCTCTTTGGAATTTCAAACATTTTAACTTTATTTAATTAAAGTGATTGCAATTCAACCTGACAACTATAGCACACCGGTTAGAAAAATTTAGACGTTTTAGGCATACAAAATTTACCATTTCTAAAAACCCCAATTGGTAATTATTTCTGCTTGTAATTTTTATTTTAGTATGTAACCTTAATGGAGAGTTGGTTTCGTAATTCATTTTGTAAGTAAAATGTGAATTTTCCTCAGAAAAGAAAAACTGCTCGACGTAAATTGAGAAGAAGACTACAGAGAAACATCAATATAAACATAATTTTCATTGAAAATAAGGCTGTAGAAAAAGTCACTTGGGAAATTTACTTCAAAAGGTCAGTTATATTTTTGATGCAGAGTTCTTATAGTCAATTTTTTACAGCATAACAATTTTGAGAGTTTTAATTTTGTCAATTTATTTTTTATATAAAAAGTTGAAAATGTTGGTTTTTTTGATAATTTTACATCAACCTTAATTTTTTTGTTTACCAATATTTAAATGTTATTGCACACGTGTTAATTTAGATAATTATAAAAAATATACCTTTCTATTTTAATAAAAAATTTAGATACGTTAATTTTTATACAGTGGCTCTTCCATTCAACCTACGAGATCAACGCAATTACTGTCTAGCAACTGGGCTACGTCCTCTGGGATTTTTCTATACATTGTTCGGCGAGAAAATAGTTTTGCAGTTTATGAACATTATCCAAGTTGTTACAGTAAGGTTTAGATGTATAAAATTGTTATTTCATATAAAGCCAATGCACCAAATGTTTCTTTAAATTATAGTAAAAATACAACAGTTCGGTCCTTATCTAGAAAAAATGGTTTAATATGCAAACAAGTAGAAGGTGTGTATTACGCGCCATTTTGGTTTTTGTTGATTGCATTCCCGGAATTCCCCATAGTGACCTTTCAGGGTCATTATTCTAATGATTTGTGTAATTTCCTTCATGTCATTATTCAAATTGTGGATTCGTGGAATTAAAAATTAAAAAAAAATTGTATTGTTCCGTTATCGGGTTGAAATAAACATCTTGAAACTTCTTTATACGTGTAAGGTCAGCATCTTAGACTTGCATCTTGAAACTCGTACAATTTGTGTATTTAGCTGCATGGTACCCTAGAGAATTTTACATTAAACTATTCATACCATAAACAGTGATACGTCACATTAAAGAGTACGGCTGTGTTTTTACAGGCGTACTCGTCCTCCATCTTTGGTCTGAGCTTGAATGTAGTACTCCGAAGTGCTCTAATCAAAGTGAGAAGTACAGAATATTTAATCAATTGCCGCGGAGACAAGTGACACCTAGTTAAAATCCAAAATCCGAAGTAAGTTAATCAAATGCTTATTGAATGAGTGTAATTTAAAATCTTCCAATATTTAGTAATTAAAATTATTTTGTTCGTGTTTTTAATCCATAACCTATAAATGTACCTAATCCGCTTGCATTAATTGGTATTACGAGAAAAAGGATGCAAGATAATGACATTAATAATGTGAGTATTCATATATTTTTGTGTAATGTGACTCAAAACATTTATGAGAATATTGAATTAATAAATTTAACTATGTTTTGTTTTGTAGCAATTACTTCCGTTGTTATATTTTTCATTTGGTGCCTTCATCCGACACTATAATGGAGCATGTTATAACAAATAAAAAAATTGAACTTCCTCTCGGCAGTCAACTTAAATAAACAGAAATATGCGCTTATCCTATAAACGCCCAAATTATTATTTTTTCTTCGTTTCAATTAAGATTCCAGAATGTTATTCCTGTTACTGTTATATATAAACTTTTATAATATTTTTTTTTTTTGATCGGGGTCATAGTTGTTTCCAAAAACACTGATCTATAAATAGATCGCCGGGCGGATCTCATATAAAAATTATACACCTTTTATTAAGAAATATATTACGTTAAATGTAAAAAATGCTTACAAAACTAAAATAAGCAACAGTTACGGTGTCTGGTATAAAAGAAAACAAGCAGTGCACGGCGTTATGTCAATGGTCTTCCAAATCTATTTATATATCGCGGTGTTCTATTGAGTATAACTCAAAATTCTGCAAAAAATGTTCAAATAACTTACATACATTTGACTATAACAATATTATGCAAAAATAATACTTACGCGATCATTATTGATGTGGGAACAATAAACAACGAGACGCATTACGACAAAAAGACACGTTTAAACACCTTGACAGTTCACTAAGGAATGTGAAATATAATAGTTTGCTCACTCGACGAATTACGGTTTATTATCTAGAAACACATAAATCCGCGTCGAAGGGCTGGGCGCTAATGGGTTAAATAAAGGAGGTAAGTTTGCACCATGGCCTAGCTCAGTACATTACTTACGAAACTTACTGTAGATTGCGAGCTCTTTTCTTGATAAAGTCGTAAGGGAGGCACAGATAATATCCATAGGTATAATCGGATAAGCAAGTCAGGCGCCACTCATTTTGTAGGTTAAATAATTAAAATACAACAAAAATGAGAAAGTTGTACTTTAATACGACATGTAATCTTAATAAAGAATACTACAGCTGTATTTATTTGTACGCGAGCGGACTATAATATCTAACGAAATATTTTCTAAAATATTTAATATTACCTTTTTGTAGTTGTTGCACTAAACTTTAGTTCACGCATCACTTACTTTCCTATAGGGCGCAATGCTTTGACCAGCTTCAACTAGAGTGGGGACAAACAACAACGGCAATAGTTACATTCTGAAAATATAAACAAAATTTTAATTAAATGAAATTAAACATATCCTAAACATTTTTCCCGTCCTTAAAAGGTATTTTCAAACCACACCATATTATCCTGTTTGCACACTTACACTGTACATAAATAAAACAAATAGAAAAGTCATAGAATATATTCACAACTAAACCACAGCTAAACTAAGTACTATGCAATTTCACGCAACCCACAGAACAAAGAAACAGAAAAAAAATTGTTTTAATTTGAACTGAGTTATTATTGAGTCGGTAAAGGACAGATTTCACAACAGGGCGTTTAAAAACTCCGTGTTTTGTCTTAACCGTCACAACCCTTACAATCTCAGGAAAACTTTCTTGTACAAGACCTAATTGCCATTTTAAAACAGGAGTATTGTCTTGTTTTACTACTACGACAGTTCCTTTCTCAATAGGTGGGCTAGTAGTACTCCAGCGTGGTCGAATTTGGAGAGTAATGAGATACTCTAAGTGCCAACGGCGCCAAAAATCTTGTACCATTTTGTTAATTAACTTATACCTATCACAGCGTTTCAAAGGAACCTTAAATAAATCTGGAATAGGCAATGTTTCTAATGGAGTTAGATTCAAAAAATGTGCAGGAGTCAAAGCCAAGGGTTCCGACGGGTCGGAACTGAGAACACAAAGCGGTCTAGAATTTAATAAAGATTATATTTGAGTTAATAACGTCAAGAACTCTTCGAATGAAATAGTTTGAGACCCTAGAACTTTGTAAATATGAGTCTTGACGGATTTGACATTAGCCTCTCAAATGCCCCCAAAATGAGGCGTTGCCGTGGGGTTAAATTTCCATTGAATTTTACGTGAAGACAATTCATTAGAACATGCTTCGGCAAATTTATTAGAATTTAACAAACTATATATGTCATCTATACGGTTTTTTGCCCCAATGCCGCAATCGGAGTACAAGACAGAACAGGGTCCTCTACGGCATAGAAAAACGTTTTAAAACTTGCAGAAAGGTAGCTGTACTCAAATCTGGGACAGGCTCTAAATGAAGATCCTTAGTGGTAAGGCATATAAATAAGCATATGTAAGCTTTTCTGATCCTTAGACCCCTTCCACGACTTAATGGTAATATAATACGGACCGGCCAAGTCTAAACTGGTATGGACAAATCCTTTAGCTTGTTGAACTCTACATGCTGGTAAATCTGCATTAGTGAAAAACTTGGTTTAGGTCTATTTCGAAAACATAAATTGCAACGTTGTAGCCTATTACGAACTACCCCTCTTATCAGCCAGAATCCAATAACGCTGTCGTAATAAACTGAGTACTAGATTAGGTTCAGTATGTAAATTTCGTTGGTGGCAGTAATCTATTAATATTTCTACGAAATGATCCTTTTTTGGCAATAATATGGAATATTGCTGGTTAAAACTCAGATAAGAATTTCCCAACCTTCCACCAACTCTTAAAATGCCATTGTCTAGAAAGGGACTTAATTGTCTCAATGAAGAAGAGCATTGTTTCCCCGTTTTTAACGCGCGAATGTCATCGGAAAAATATTTTGATTGCACAATTTTGATTAATATTTTTTCAGACTTAGCTAAGTCAAAAACTGGTATGCGTTTATTTCTAGGAAGCAATCTACTAAATCTTAGTACATAAACTACTATACGCAATAGTGATTGGCTCACTACGGTTCAAACACTATTCGCCACCACATTTACCGTACATTGAAGTGCAAGACAGACCACTTCGTTTGCACTCATAACTTTGGGTAGAACAATCTCCTTCGCAATCAGAACGAATCAGGTGAATGAGGTTGGCTGGCGCAGGAGGTATGCTTGATGTTACGGGGTCGTAGTGTCCCTGTGGGTGACAAGACATTACCATTTCACCTTTGAACTTGGTGGTACAAGCGTAAACTACGCTGGCGGGTGGCAGCGGAAGTTGGAGGACATATTTTTGTATCTTGTTTTGTCGAGACTCTCTGAACGTTTGCCTCCGTACAGCTGAACAATGAATTTCTCTCGTGAGACCATCGAAAATAAAAAAAAGTGTCAAATACCGCACACTTTCGAGACCAAGAGAAAACCAACCAATAAAAACATCTCTTACCTGCAGATGCTACTGGGCTCTGCGATTCATTCGGATTTTTGAAAACGTCTACAATGCCCTAGAGCACGCAATCCTTTTCAAGCTTGTTGAACCATGATATCGGACCTTTGTTGTGGAACGCAGAGATGGTGTCACATCCCATAAACGCATGTATGAAAAGCATATGTTTAGCCATAGTACCTAGGCCTTCATGTAACTCACTGCAGCAGTAAACTTTCCTAGCGCTAGTGGAATTCCCTTGAATTAACATGTATACGGCACTTTGGGGTTGTGTCAGGGCAGTGATGAGTACCAGTAGATTGTAGTCGGCGTCTACGACGACAGCTACTCGTTTTGGTTCCGCTTGAGTTCTCGCCGTTTTAACAATCAAGACATTCACGTCACTTGAGGCCTGTAAAATAGGGAACTGTGCTTTCTTGAATTCTAACGAAAGGAGGCAAAGGAAACTTATCGTGTTCTTAACGTTCGACAAAAATTGCTCTCTTGGAACAGTCATTGCGTTCGATGAAGTTACTTCAATCCTAGCAGCTGACTTTCAGCTAGCTTCTTATGCACTGCGTCTTTCGTACTTGGTTCATACCCGTCGAAAACTTCGGTGAAATTTCTTCCGTAATTGCGAAGAACAACGTTCAAGTAGGCTTTGCATACGTCACCGTACGTTGCGGGGCGGGGCCAATGCACACGATGTAAGAGATCTCCACCGTCGAGAACAAAGCTTGGATATTCAGGCAATTCATTGCTGATCTTACACATCTTTTCGATAAAATAAAACTGCATTACTTACCGCTGAACAGCTTCACAAATTGTAGTGTTGGGTTGGGACGTAAATGTTCACTTGCTAACAATATATTTCACTCCTGTGAAAGGTTTCTACTTCATAAAACACATTAAATACATCAGTGACAACTCTCAGATCGTGCAGAAATACACAGGCAGAACGCTCTGACATCGCTGTTGACAGACAGGCTTCAACTTGTCGCGTAGCTCGCCAGCCTGAAGCTGCGGCCGGTGCGGCTTGACAACATTCTCCGGGACGGAGTCTTTCAATAATTATATTTAAATGGTATTAACTTCAAATAACTATTTTCTAAAACATTACACACATCGTTAGCTTGACATTTTTATAGAACAAGAAAAAATTTTTTTTCTTATTTTGTTACCTTTTTATTATTTTTTTGTTATTTTTTTTAATGAAATCTGACTTTTATTGTAAGTATATGGTTTTAACTCGTTCTCCTGCAAGAAACACGCATTTTATTACAAATGGGGTGTTTTGATGATTGTCCGTTCCCGAGAAATACCATTTAAAAAAAAAGTGAAGATGGCGGCCATTTTTTTATTTATTTTTTATTTTGAGAAATTACAACATACCATATTAGTTTTATTATCATTTGAAGAGGGACAAAAATTACATCTTTAACGCTTGGTTGTGGTTGATTGTTCCCTTACTTCGCATTACTGGTTGGGAGACGTTTTCTTTCTTGCAATAATGGAGTGATCAAGGAATTACCCATTTCTTCAAGAAATAGTCGCCGTTGTGCATTCCAGATTGGAGTTACTTCGCACCACAGAACATAAGGGTTGTAAGCCGAAACGTCCATGATATTGTAAAAGATAGTCATTGTCCATCTTCTAGTTTGCCATCTGCATGTGTATGTTGTTATTAACTTGTCTAACGTGTCTACCGCACCTTTAATTTTGTTGTAATCTAAAATCATGAACGGATTTCTGTGATCTTGGTTACACACTCTGTTATCGTGGTGCATGGTGTTCATGAGCGTAACATTTTTGTTCTGTTTGGGAATATAGGAAACTATCGACGTGTTCTTGGGAAACTAAAATTTCGAAGTAAGAACTTCTTTACTGTTGCAGACCAATGCGGCTGGCAATTAAGGATTATTTTTGCGAATAGTGCCAAGCATGGTTATATTTCTTTTGAATAGCATGTGCCTCAGATCGTACGAGGTAAAAAAATTATCACACGTTACGTTGTAACCTTTTAGACCATAAGTAAGATCTAGCACAACTCGTTTACCTTGACCTCTCTCTGGAGGTTCACCTTCCTTTTCCTGAGGTAATTCGCGATGTACTGTCTAAAAGGACAACGACCTCTAAAAGGTACCAGTTGCTCATCTACTGTTACATTTTCGTGAATATTATGGAGCTTATGTAGAATTGCAATCCATTCAAGTCCCGTATGGGGGCTAATTTATTAGTTTGGCGTCGTTGTGGTCGAGTTTATCGTCAAAGCGAATGATTCGTGCAATTACATGAAATCGTTGTAGGGACATCATCGTTGCTCTGAATATTGGCCGACCTACATTTCCATTCTTCAAAGTGTCTGTTGCCTCTTCATGAGATTTATACACTCCAGCTAGAAACTGTAGGTCAAAATATGCTTCTATTTTTAAATTTTTTTTATTATGAAAATGAAAAATTACATTTATTCTATACATTCGTGAAGTTTTTCGCCGTTTTTTTTCTTCCCATTTTGGAGATTCAATGGAATTATATTAAATTACATGTATTCTTGCATATTTATTTATCTACAGGAAACTCATTAAGGTAGAATTCAATAAATCTTTCAGTTTCAAATTTTTAATAGGTTATTGTTCTGAGGCTCATTTTTAATAAGTTACTATTATTGTTCGTTTGACTAATTACATTAGTTATCCAAATTCCAAACAGCAATTTAATGAGATTATTTCTATGAATGGGTGAATAGACCGAATACTTTAATGTTGATAAGAAATTGCAATATGTGTAATGCTTATATCAAAAGTTTAAAGATGTTTTTTTTAACCTAGTCAAACAAATGAAATGAAAATGAAATTATATAATTCTATATATTAAAATAATTGGGTCATTTCGACGATTTTTTTTTTTTTTTTGATATAAAGGTAAATTTGTGTAGAAAGAAATAACGGAGCCAGAATTTGATTTTAAAGTTTTAATTTTTTTACAAATTTGATTTAAATTTTGCAAAAGTCTAGCACCCGATGCTAACATGCTAACATTTTAAGTTTTCAAAGAAACAATTTCAAATCATATGTTTACCGCAAAATTTTGCGGGGGAAACGCTCGTTTCAATAATTTGCATTTCTTTAGTAGCTACTAATTAGTAACTACTAATATTAGTCGATAATTAAAATATCTCGATTACTAATCAATAGTAATAAAATAATCGATTATGGAAAAGTCTCGATTATTGCCATCACTAATTCCTTCCCATGGTTATCTTGACTAACTTGCTCAGAAATATTTCAAGCGGATTAAGGGATTTTCCGAAATGCAGGTTTACGTGCTTAAATGCTAGTAACTACTATTGTGGTTGTTTGCCGACATTTCTTTTTGGGGTGTTTCATTCTTAATCACTGAGTTGTCGGCAATATTTGACTTGTCCTTGGAAAAAGATGTGTGTAAAAGTGGTTAGTACTCAGATTCTAATTTTAAGTAATCCTATATTTGTAAGACCGTGCTGTTGTCAACATTGATTGTAAAGTACGTGGCGAGCATTAAACTACAAAATCGGTGCAGCGTGATTATTTGATTGTTATTTAAATAATGGCAAAAATTAATAGTTTGGTTTCTCCAGAGTAAAATTTAGTGCATATGCTGCATATTTTTGTGCATATTTTAAAGATTTTAGATGCATATATATGTATATATATATATATATATATATATATACATACCCATATTTTAATTAATTTTCATCCATATAAATCCGAGCTCTACTTATTAGAGTATAGCATCAAGTTTGATATTTACTACGAAACTAGAACACAGACAGGAAAGAAAAAAGCCACGTATTTCATTCCCTCCCCAAGGGGGAGGGCGGGCTGCTCGATCTTTCCGAGCTCCTTCAGCCACAATCATGGATTCCCAGCATACATACATACATTATGTATACATGCATGGTGGGATTAAGGATGGGTGTGGTCAGGATAGGATCGGAAGGAACGGAGTTAGGGTTCTGAGGGAGAAAATACTACCCCAGCATTCGGCTAAGCAGTCGCACATGGTGTGCATATACGCAGTGACCATGCCGCTACAAATTAATAGTTTGGTTTCGGTTTGAATAAAGGACTTTCCAGAGTAAAATTTAGTGCATATGCTGCATGTTTTTGTGCATATTTTAAAGATTTTAGATATATATATGCCCATATTTTAACTAATTTTCGTCCATATAAATCCGAGCTCTATTTATTAGAGTATAGCATCAAGTTTGATATTTACTACGAAACTAGCACACAGATAGGAAAGAAAAAAGCCACGTATTTCATTCCCTCCCAAGGGGAGGGCGGCTGCTCGACCTTTCCGAGCTCCTTCAGCCTCAATCATGGATTCCCAGCATACATACATACATTATGTATACATGCATGGTGGGATTAAGGATGGGTGTGGTCAGGATAGGATCGGAAGGAACGGAGTTAGGGTTCTGAGGGAGAAAATACTACCCCAGCATTCGGCTAAGCAGTCGCACATGGTGTGCATATACGCAGTGACCATGCCGCTACATGTGTATGAGGAAAACCTTCTGAAAAAACCTCATACAAGGTAGACGGTAATGGGAATCGAACCCATTATCTCCCGAATGCTAAGCCGATCGTGTTACCACTACGCTACCAGCTTGGTCCATCACACAGATTCTCACTGGCTGCATTTGTACGCGGAGCCACAGACAACTCTCAACAGGAATAAACTTGTTTACCGGTACGCAAATAACGTATGCAATATGCGCAATAATGTGGCAATATTATGTAAGTTATATAAATTTATGAAAATAAAACAAAACTAATAAAATACATTCGTCTATGATAATAATGTGCTTCTCGTTCTTCTAATTTGAACCACACAAGTCACCGGGTCATATAGACCTATACACAGTGAGTGTAACAAATGCATTAAAAAAAAACTAATTATAATTTTCTAATTTCAACCTAGGTACGATGTTATTAAAGTAGTGAAATAAAAGTCATGCAGTGGCAACGAAATATTTAAATAAATTAACGAATTATGCACATTAGAAGAACGCGATGAGGTCATATTGACCCGGACACAATAGAAGGGTTAATACCTACTTAACTACACAGAAAAACTATAATAAAATACAGAGCACATGTAAATCGATAGATCAATAAATTCAATACCCGCGAAACGATAGTTGGCGAATAGCAGACATTTACATTTGCAACGCGCACGACATGACGACAAAGCCACAGTACCATGACATTCAATAATATTGAAGTCACTAGGACCATTTTTATTTAGTGGGAAAATAAGCTACAAATATGTTTTCTGATGTTAAGTTGTATCTTATTTGTATAGAACCTTTGTATTTGTCACAGAAATAAAGTATGACATTTTCGGATTATTACTTACGTCTCTGTTACGATACATTTCTTATATAACGTGTTAAAGCTCTGTTACATATCGTAGTTGTTACAGATGTTACCATACACTCGTTACCTTCTAGTGTAGGGCAGGCCAACCCGCGGGCCGTATGCGGCCCGGCCCGCCTTGAACATTTTTCCGGCCCAATAGATTCATCACACTTTTACGAAATATATTTATTTTATAATAGCCAAAGTAATAAATACCACTGTATCAAAAAAAATACATTATTTGTGTATCCATATATTCAAAAATTAACTGTCGAAATTATGTGAAAAATTATTTTACAATAATACTCTTGCGATTATATGACAGATATTGATATCGATGGATCATGTTATGCAAGTAGTTGTAAAAACAGTGAATTACATTCGTTGAATACCTATGGTGAGTTAAGTCAGATGGTTAAGTCGTGGAAGATCTTTACAGCGGTTTTATGAGTTACGAGAAGAAATTGACTATTTATGAATGACAAGCAAAGACCTATACCAGAATTAAAACATGATGAGTGGTTATTGTATTAATGTTTTTTAGTGGATATTGTCGAAATACTCAATCAATTAAATATATCATTGCAAGGAAAAGACTACTTTATAATCTATACATTTAATCACACCAAAACATTTTAGAAGAAATTGTTGTTATTTGAATCGGAATTGAAAAGTAATAACGCTCACCAATTTCCATTGTTGAAAGAATTTAAGAAATCAAAAAGTATGCAAAAGAAATAAGAAAACTTACAGCTGCTTTTGAAAGCCGATTTAGTAATTTAGCGTTAGACAAGTAGGTACAACAAAATTTTTGAAATATATCCCTTTTGTGTTGAAATCGAGTGGGCCCCAAACCTCCAAATGGAACTGGTTAACTCACAGTGCTATATTGAATTAAAACACATTTTTTAAAAATCAAAAATAAATTTTCCAATTTGAAGAATCTGGCACAAAAAGTTGTTACCGCTTATGATTCAACTTTCACCTGCGAATCATTTTTTCGAAAATGAAATTGACTAAACACAAAACACGCTCAAACATAAGGGACACTAACCTGCAACACCAATTATGATCTACAAATACCCAAGTTAAGATCGATTTACAAAAGCTAAGTGAAAGAGTGGAGAAACAAATATCGCACTGGTAAAATAAATATTTTTTAATGATTTACCTTTTTATATTTCATTTTTAGTGCCCGTCTAAAGCCCCCCCTTCACCCCTTCCCCCTACCTATTATGTGAACCATAAACCGGAAATTAATAAAATGTTGGGAAACCGAACTAAGGCACATAACAAATGTTTTTGATGGTATTCAGTGACGTAATCATTAAAAGTGGCGGGCGGCCGCTATTTTAAATGGGATCATATAGCAAGTAATACTTCATTTGAAAGCTCGTTCCAAGTCCTTTTCAACATTGAAATATTATTACTGATTCATGAGTTTCAACCCAAAAACGCCAATTAATGTTTTGAGGTTTTTGTGTTAAAACTCATAAATGAGTAGCAATATTTTAATGCTGTTGATGTTGAAAAGGACTTGAAACGACCTTTCAAATGAGGTATTAGTTGCCATATGATGTCATTTAAAATCACATTACAAAATGGCGGCTGCCCTCCATTTTTAATGATTACGTCACTGAATACCGTTAAAAACGTTGTATATGTGTCTTAATTCGGTTTCCCAAAATTTTATTAATTTCCGTTTTATGGTTCACATAATAGGTTGGGGGGGGGGACTTTAGACGGGCACAGTATATTTCCTTACAATGTGCGTTTAGTGTCATTATTATTATATTATCCATGTTAACATGTATGAATAATAGTAAACGCAATAATAACTTATTAAAAATTATTATTATAAACTATCCTTGCGATATTGCAGGCGCACATTCCATTAATATAAGTAATTTGCTTGTAATCTCATTATATTTAGAATTTACATCAGTTCTACATACATAAAGACAAAATTTGCATCGATTGGGCCTTGAATCTCGATGGCGCAGATGGTTAGCGCGGTCGTCTAGCAAAGTACAGGTCGTAGGTTCAAATCCTACTCGAGGTAAACTTTTTATTTATGTATTTAATAAAATTATTAATAATTTTTAATTACATATTTACCTTTGAACTTATTCGTTCATAACAAAACTTATAATAAAATAACTCATTATGTTTCAATTTTTCACTCCAAAAAAATGTCTATAATAGATCTAAATCTGATATGGGGATATATACATTTATAAGCGGCAAGACCCTTTGGGTTGACCACCCCTGTCTAGTGCTCTCTGATATATGTAACTGAGCATTACCTGATGACTTGGTAGTGGATAAGATGTGGTGAGCGAAGCCTCATCTTTGGGAAGTGTGGTTGTTCTTTTTGATGCAATTGATGTGTTCCGCATACCTATTCCTAAAGGAGCGCCCCCTTTGACCTATATAATTACACTTGCATCTAGTGCAATAATTCTTCGAAAAAAAAACTTCGGGCTTAAAGTGTGAAATGTACGATTAGGACAGAAAAATTTGACGTTAAGCTTCTTATAGATGATTAAAATTGTTGAACTGCTTAAGATTAATTATAGAAATTAACTTAAGACAACAAGACTTAATTTGTGTTGGAAAACTTACAAACTTTTTATTGAATACTCTTTAGTTCACTCTTAGTTTTGTACTTACTGAATAGGATGACCTCCTGTAAAATTAAAGTTTCAAAACTTGAGTGCAACTTGAAATTAAACTCAATTTGCAATGTTCTCAGAAGTTTGAAGCGAAACCATTTATAAATCTACTTTTTAAAAGACTGCTATTTATTTTGGAATTACATTTTAATTCAATAAAACGCGTTTGAAAACTATACTACAGTTGAAGTAAATGTAATTTTTTCTTGCATCTCAAATAACTTTTGATCTCTCTATATAGAAAAATATCAGTTTTAGGGTAATAAAGCGGAAAGAATTTTTCCGACGAGGAAATGAAAAAGCTGTAAACTTTTATTATCTCAGTATATTATATCGCCAACAAACTTTTATTGAAGTTGAAAAAATATAAAGTACATCAAGTTATACGAAAGAAATTAGGTTATTTAAAAAAAAAGTAGAAAGCATTTACTTCTTTCCTTTTACACTTTCTATATAAATTATTTTTAGGAATAAGTTACTCACGACAAATTTAAAAATTGCTTTATACCTACCTTTAATTTTTTACAAAGAAATTTTTGGCCATTTTAGTATGATCAGTTACGTAGTTTCTTTTTATGGCAACCTGACTTTCTGGCATCCGACCTAAATGTGAGATTCTACTGTTGATTACCATTATTGAATTGAAATGGGAATACTTTTTCTTAACTGTAAATTCACTTTCTTTCTAAATTTTTACTTTGTCATTTTAATTAATAGTACAAAAATAAATAAGCGCACCAGATTCCTTTGAAGCAACCAACCCCTTTTGAGATGTGCTCACTTTAATATACGAAATTTTATGTTTAATAACCGACATTTAATTAATTAGTTCACTATGTTTAAATGCCATTATCAATTTAAACTTTTCAACACTTGTAATATGATTTACAATAAAATAAACAAAATTTGTGCTTGTTAGAATGTCTGTGCCCATTAATTATGAGTAGAAGAACAATAAGGTTTAATTTAAACTTCAATTTATAATTCCCTTTTTTAACAAGCAATGAAATAAGATGAAGACGCTTATTAAAGGTAAATAATTATATTCATTATTTTTCTTAAGTGTCTTCCGTTAGACTCGTTGTAATTTGTTTGACATAATTTAAGCTTAGATTTTATATAGAGCCATAATTAAACTTTTTTACGAGATTTCTTTTTATTTTTTTAATCACAGCGATTTGTACTAAAGAAGAGATACTCGTAGTCTTCATTTATGAAACAGTAGTACTTTTATATTTTTAATAATGGGAAACCTACAAAAACAAATTATTAACAACACTATAAAATTCAACGAAAAACAAAATAGTATTTAAAAAAAAACGTTTTACGCGTACGGCAAAGAAAAAAATTGAAATTTCATTACGCGGACTAGATCGATCGAGAGGTCAGAACGTATGATTTTTTATTTGTTATACTTGTAATATAAAAACGAAGCAAATACGTAATCTAACAATATAAATAAAATAATACAATTTTACAGGGTTCGGCACAAGTAGAATACGGACACGTTCCGCCGCCATTTTATTTTTTGTGACGTCGCCCTTGGGACACCTTTGGTCGCCATTTTTTTATATGCCCACGTGGGGATCGTATTTTTTCACCTGAGAATAAAAAGATTTAATCTGTTATTAATATTTACTAGGGCCCATTTTTATCAAAGGAGATTGCATAATTGTTGTTAAAATTATTATTATATTTCTTTTAATTCCATCTACAGATTGTGACCTTTTACCTAAACGAAAAATTTATTTATGCATTGGGGGTTGCATTTTAACAAGGGACCCTACTCTTGTAAGATGGGAATCGTTCGCGGGCTTCGCCCTTGTCATAAAAATTGTATTCTAATAAGAGGCCCTAGTCTCGTAAGGCATAGATGCCGTACGACTATAAATTAAATGTGAATAAAAATGATTAAATCGTATTATTGATGTTTTATAGAAACAGATGGACTTGGTATTAAAATTATTACAGGTAGTGTAAGCCTAAAAATTAAATATGGATTAAATATCATTAAATCGTATTATTGATAGAAGCAGGGTGGACGTTTTTAAGTTAATATGTATTTTATGGTTATTAAAATTAATGCAGGTAACGTAAGACTAAAAATTAAATATAAATGAAAGTTATTAAATCGTATTATTGATAGCAGCGGATGGCCCTGGTATTTTTTAAAGCTGGTGTTTATGTCTTCTAACAACATGAAGTTTAAATATCATTCTGCCGGAGATAAATGTTTTTGTTGTTACAATATGGTTTATTTTTCGTAATGCGTTTATTATAAAAGACATTGCATTATTGTAATTTTAATTCCTATCTACACATTGTGACCTTTTACCTATACGAAAATTTATTTGTAGATAGTTTAAATTATTTTACTTCGATGTCATTAAAATAAAACGAGTAATTCAGTTATACGTAATTAGTTTGCTTACGGCAATAACATGCTTTAAAATGATTTTACCTATAGAATGCATTTATTAAGTTGTTATACAATGCAACCGGAAAGTAACAACCACTCATTGACATCCTGTTAAATGAATGTGTTTTCGTAATAGGGTTTATTATAAAGGACACTGCATAACTGTTATTAAAATTATTACATTTCTTTTGAGTTCCATTTGGCGGTTGTGGCCTTTACCTATATACGAATTTTATTACAACGTGGTTATTTTACCTTGAGAAAGTCACCTTCAATGTTATACATAATTAAAAATGAGTAATCAAGTTGCCATCTTTTAAACAACGACTTCTACCTTGAGAACGTTAAATTATGTGTACAAGATCTAAGCAGAAATAAAGTGCATTAATTCGATAAATGGTTACACGTATGCATTCTAGTCTGTTTTCTGCTTCATTGTGTACCCCCTTTAATAGTGCTATCAATTAAAAGTAAAATATTAAAGGTCAACTGCTAAATTATATGCTCAGGGTTTAAGTGGAAAATAAAATTGCTTTAATACGTTAGTTAATACACATATTAATTAAAAGTAAATATTGAAGGTTGACAGTTAAAATTATTATATAAGCAGAAAATAAATGCATTAAATGGTTACACATATGCATTACAGTTGTTTGTTTTACGCTTCATGTAGGTAAAATTTTGCGACGCGAGGCTTTCGGAGAAGGCTGTTTCGGTGACCCACTCCAACCCTTCCCAAACATAACCGTGATTTGTAAGACAGGTGTAGAGCGTCGCAACATGTTCTCGGGTCTTCGCCCCTTGTTGTTATCGGAACTTGTTCGTGGGCCTTTGTGTGTTGGCGTGGTACCATTGGCGAAAAATTTGAATGTGTATTATAATAAGGGACCTAATGCTAACTTGTAAGACAGGTGTAGGGTTGCGCAACTTTCTCTCGGGGCTCTGCCCACTTGTCGAAACTCCATTGGCGGAAATTTTGATTTTGTATTTAATTCTCTACAGGTTATGACTGGAAATATGAATTTATATTGTAATAAGGGTATAATGCTGACTTGTAAGATCTTTGAGGAAATTTGAACTTGTATTATAATAAGGAGGCCTAATACTAACTTATAAGGCAGACATAGGGCTTCACAACTTGCTTTCGGTCTTAGACCCTGGTCCCTTGGCGGGAAATTTGAATTTGTATTTAAGTGTTTACATTCTGATTACTTATTACGAGAAATTTGAACTTGTATTCTAATAAGGGGCCTATTGCTAACTTATAAGACACATAGAACTTCGCGACTTGCTTTCGGGTCTTAGCCCCTGGTCCCTTGGCGGAAATTGGAATTTGTATTGTAATAAGGGGTATAATGCTGACTTGTAAGATCTTTGAGGGAAATTTGAACTTGTATTATAATAAGGGGCCTAATACTAACTTATAAGGCAGACATAGGGCTTCACAACTTGCTTTCGGTCTTAGACCCCTGGTCCCTTGGCGGGAAATTTGAATTTGTATTTAAGCGTTTACATTCTGATTACTTATTACGAGAAATTTGAACTTGTATTCTAATAAGGGGCCTATTGCTAACTTATAAGACACATAGAACTTCGCGACTTGCTTTCGGGTCTTAGCCCCTGGTCCCTTGGCGGAAATTGGAATTTGTATTTAAGTGTTTACATTCTGATTACTGATTGCGAGAAATTTTAACTTGTATTCTAATAAGAGGGGCCCTAATGCTAACTTGTAAGACAAGTGTAGGGCGTCGCAACTTACTCTCGGGGCTTCGACACCTTGTCCTGATCCTTAGGTGTAAAATCTGAGTTTGTATTTAAGTATATGTAGGTTAAGGCGGTAAATTTGGATCTGTATTCTAATAAGGTAGACCCTTGATGAGATACTCACAATTTTAACTGTCAACCTTCAATATTTACTTTAATTAATATCTGTATTAACTAACGTATTAATGAAATTTTATTTTCCACTTAAACCTTGAGTATATAATTTAGCAATCGACCTTTAATATTTAGTTTTGATTGATAGTACTATTAAAGGGGTACACAATGAAGCGTAAAACAGACATATAATGCATATGTGTAACCATTTATCGTATTAATGCATTTTATTTCTGCTTAGATCTTGTACAAATAATTTAACGTTCTCAAGGTAGAAATCGTTTAAAGCATGGCAACTTAATTAAAAGGTCACAATCTGTAGATAGGAATCTATAAAACATATCAGTAATACAATTTAATCCTTTTTCATCCGTATTTAATTTTTAGGCTTATACTACCTGTAATAATTTTAATAGACATGTTAACTTAAAAAATACCAAGTCCATCTGCTTCTATAAAACATCAATAACGGCATCTATGCCTTACGAAACTAGGGCCTCTTATTAGAATATAATTTTTATGCCGGAGGCGAATCCCGCGTACAGTTTCCCGTCTTACAAGACTAGGGCCCCTTATTATAATGCAACCCCCAATGCATAAATAAATTAGGTCACAATCTGTAGACGGGATTAAAAGAAATGTAATAATAATTTTAATAACAGTTATACAATCTCCTTTGATAAAAACGGACTCTAATAAATATTAATGACAGATTAAATCTTTATATTCTCAGGTGAAAAAAATACGATCCCCACGTGGGCATATGAAAAAATGGGGACCAAAGGTGTCCCAAGGGTGACGTCACCAAAAAACAAAATGGCGGCAGAAGGTGTCCGTATTCTACTGGCACATTTTGACTTTTGAAAGCCAATATTTTTAAATATTACAACAGAATGCTGTTGTACGCTTCAAACAAACTAGGCGTCGCGTAGGCCGTGTCTTTCACTAAAATGTAAAATAGTGCAACGTCTAAATTTCACTTACTTAAGTACAGGGTGTCCCAAATAAGAGTGATAGATTTTAAATGCAAATGCACAGCTTATTAATTACTCTAAAGAGATGGTGATATCACTAACTAAATTCGTTTACCCAATAGTTTTTAAGGTTGGTTCAAATTTTATCCCGTCAATACAGGAGTTTTACTAATGTCAAATTAAAACGAAAATATGTTTATTATTTTAAATGGAACGTCCTATATGTTTCGATAGCATTTAAAGGAAGGATTCATCTTCTGTTTAAAAATGTAGTTTCATATCTTTTGTTTTTAAGGCTGATTTCGCACCATATTAAAAGGTTTTGTTAACAGTTCTCTTTTATGACTCAATGGATTTCATTTATTTTTGTACTGTGTATAAAAATCAAGTACCGGAAGGATTCATGGCATTATTGTTACAAAAATTGTTTAAATAAAAAGTTAACATTTTTTTGTAAAAGAAATTAAATGATTTTTTTGTAATTTTTTTCTAAATAACTTTTTTATGTGTTGTTAATAATAACCTAGAAAAATTAACAAAACGATGTTAGTAAAATTCAAACTGTCCACGGATAGAGTATATCATGAAACGTGTTACGAGTAGAACCCGGTTGGAGCTTATGACTCCGCCCCTGGCTTCTTAGAACATGTGCACTTTTAGAAACTGCCGGAAGTGGCGAGTGATTACATATACCAAGTGGACATTTATCAAATATTCGAGTCTACACAAACCTTGTTCTACCAAAAGTAGTTTTTAATATATTTACATGATAAACTAAAAACAGAATTGCAAGTAATTTATTCAAGGAGCAACTTAAAAGAATGGTGGTTAGAACATACTTTCATAGTTGATTAATAACTATTTAATAATTATTAAACAGTACTATGACTCATTATAATTAATTAATCTATAAAAAATAATTTTTACCTTAATTATAAATTGAATTACTTTATTGTGAATACTAGGGATGTGTAATTTTTTTTGTTCCTGCAGATAACACTGCCAAATAGTGGAGTAAAATCGCTACGTTTTTCTTAACATTAACCGCTGTAACAATTTAAGCTTAAAATTCTGATTTTTTGCCCCCATATACCTGAAATATGAGAGCTTCTAAAGCAATTCAGGAATTTTGAAAATGTTCTAAATTAAAAAATAAAATTATCAAAATCGTGCAGAAAAACTCGACCTCATTTACAAATTTCGGTCTTTCGAACGGTAGACAAAGACTTAAAACCGAAGAGGGCAGTGCACTGTTTTAGTATTACAGTAAGAAGACAGAAAAGGATAGTCATATCGTGATAGATTTATTACTTCTTGACGGCCTGTGATTTCCGCTCAAAGTCCAGTTACCTGTTGACACTTCCCAATTATGTCCACGTGGACCAGCAAAAAAAACCGGCATGTGGTTTGTGTTCATTCATTGAGACTGAGGTTGATTTAGTAAAACTATATTGAAATATTCAATAATTCACATAGCTCGCCGTAGGGTGAAGTTTTGGATGTACGATTTTGATAATTTTATCTTTGCAACTTTATTTAAAAAAAACTGTAAACATTTTCAAAGTTACTGAATTGTTATTAGAAGCGCTTATATTTCAGGTACAAAAATCAGAATTTTAGATTGAAAGCTTAAATTGTTACAACGGTTAAAGTTAAGAAAAACGTAGAGATTTTACCCCACTATTTGGCAGTGTTGTCTGCAGGAACAAAAAAAATTTTTACACATCCCTAGTATTCACAATAAAGTAATTCAATTTATTATTAAGGTACAAATTATTTTTTATATATTAATTATGATGAGTCATAGTACTGTAATAATTATTAAACAGTTTTTAATCAACTATGAAAGTATGTTTTAACCACCATTCTTTTAAGTTGCTCCTTGAATAAATTACTTGCAATTCTGTTTTTAGTTTATCTTGTAAATATACTAAAATCTACTTTTGGTAGAAATAGATTTGTGTTAATTCGAGTATGTCATAAATGTCGACATGGTATATGTAAACATTCGCCACTTCCGGTAGTTTCTAAAAGTGCACATGTTTCGAGAAGTCGAGGCGGAGTCATAAGCTCCAACCGGGTTCTATTCGTAACACGTTTCATGATATACTTTCCTTGGAGAGCTTGAATTTTACTAACATCGTTTTGTTAATGTTTCTAGGTTATTATTAACAATATATAAATAACTTATTTAAAAAAAAATTACAAAAAGATCATTTAATGGATTGTAAAAATGATGCCATGTATCCTTTTCCGTAATTGATTTTGAAATACAGTTCAAAAATAAATGAAATCCGAGTCATAAAGGAGAACTGTTAACAAAACCTTTCAATATGGTGCGAAATAAGCCTTAAGAAAACCGTAGTCTTCCTAACTCGATCTCAGTCTCAATAAATGAACACAAACCACTTGCCGTCTTTTTTGCTGGTCCACGGGGACATGATTGGGAAGTGTCAACAGGTAACTGGATTTTGAGGGCAAATCACAGTCCGTCTAGAAGCAATAAATCATATCAGGATATGACTATCCTTTTCCGTCTTCTGACTGTAATACTAAAACAATGCTTTTAGTCTTTGTCTACCGTTCAAAAGGCCTTATTAATAACAAAGATATTCGAGTTGTCACGTAACACTGCAGTTTTATTTATGTAAAAACTGATATTAAATAAGATTAACAAATCTGACAAAGAATTTATTCAATAACAAAACATAACATATATATATATATATATATATATATATATATATATATATATATATACAGGGTTTTTCTAAATTCATGCGAAAAAATTAAGGTGATTACCCTTATGAAATTATCATGGGTCTTTCCTGTAACGCAATTTTCTCAGCCCACCCCCTTCCGAGACATCATTCTAAAAGGTGGTGAGTAAAATTGAGTTTTTTTTTCTTGAACTTGAAATTTTGTAATTTCCGTGCATTCGCAAAGGACTAACCACTGGTATTTTTTCAACATTCCTGTTACATTATAAGAGGACTTTATTTAATATCAAATCTTTTTTTCGGTATTGAGGTTTGTAAAATAAAAATGTTACTTAAATGTTATTTAAAAACATTTCTTAATCTTAAAGTTTTTTCCTAGAACATACATTCGGAAAAAAAATAAAATACATTAAGTACCATGATATTTATTCTTTATTAAATAATAAACTACGTATTGAGAGTGTAAAACAGTAAAGATGTAAAACACAAGAATAAAATACGATTCATAATAAATGTTGGAAATAACCGCCGCCACCCAAAATACATGAACGTAGTCTACGTCTCATCGATCGTCGAACACGTTCAAATATTGAGGCGTATTTCTTATAGTATCGCACGCTATTTGAATACGATTCTTCAAATCGTTGATATTAAGTATAGGTGTGTTGTAAATAAATGATTTAAGGTAACCCCAGAACCAGAAATCACATGAAATTAATTCTGGAGATCGAGAAGGCCAGTGCTGCGCCCCTCCTCGACCAATCGAACGGTTGTGATAAGTTGCATCTAAGTATTGCCTATAAGTCTCACTATAGTATACTGGAGCACCATCGTGCATGAACCACATGTTTTGTTTAATATTGAATGGGATGTCCTCAAGTAGTTCAGAGGGATCATTTTCGAGAAAACTGGTGTAAGCAATTTCATTTAATGTCTGAGGTAGAAAATGTGGCCCAATTAAGTAGTCTATTATTCCAATCCATACATTAACCGAAAAAACATTTTGAAAACGATACTCTATAATATTATGCGGGTTTTCGTCTGCCCATACGTGATTATTATTACAATTTATGATGAATACTCTTGAAAAATGTGCCTCATCCGTAAACAATATGTTATTTAGAAATTAAGGGTTTCGTTGTATTTCGTCTGTAATCCATTCACAACATGTAACTCGCTGAGGAAAATCTCGAGGTAAAAGAGCTTGAACACATTGGATGTGATAAGGGTATAATTGCTGCTCATTTAAAACTCGCCACATAGATGTGTGACTGATTTCTAGTGCTCGTCTCTGGGTGTTGATCAATTTCATCTGGAATATCTTACTCTACCCTTACATTTCTAACTGTCCGGAACCGACCAGTGTTAATTGAATTTCTTTGTAAACTTCCAGTATCGGATAGGCGTTGGTGAATACGACCGAGCTAGTAGCGTAGTGATGACAGAACCTGCTTAGCATTCGGGAGGTAATGGGTTCGATTCCCGTTACCGGGGTACCTTGTATGATGTTTTTTACATACACATGTAGTAGCATTGTCACTGCGTATGTGCTCACCATGTGCGGCTACTTAGGCGAATGTTAGGATAGTATTTTCCCCCTCAGAACGCTAACTCCGTTCCTTCCGATACTTTCCTGACCACACTAATCCTTAATGCATATATACGTAATGTTGCATGTATGTATGTTGGGAATCCATGATTGTGGCTGAAGGAACTCGGAAAGCTCGAGTAACCCGCCCTCCCCCTTAGGGAGGGAATGAAATACGTGGCCTTTTCCTTTTTTTTCCTGGTGAATACTTACAAATATGGAATGATGACGCGTCACTCGTTGCGGATATGTTTCAGCATAAAGACGTCTAGCTTCTAGAGAATTAGCATTTTCCAGACCATACACAAAATGCATACCGGTCATTTCAGCGTTAGTACTCGAACTGAACTGAGTTCAGTTCGAGTTACCAGGAGCAGAACACGAAGACATGAAACTGGCAGATGAGATTATGCCGAAACGTCATCATTTCAACATCGGTTCTTTTAAGAACCATGGGGAGAATCTACGCGAGACCAAGCCCGGAAGAACATCAACTTCATATATATATATATATATATATATATATATATATATATATATATATAGCAAAATAAAACAAGTTCATTGTAGTGGTAAAATTATGAATTTTTTTAAAACACTCGCGGTCTAACATAGGGTTACTTTACATTTTTCACACCTCCATTTCACTCTTTGATGACACAGAACACATCTTAGTTGTTTTTCGAGTTTGTCAGGAAAATGACCTAATCAATGATGTCTAATGCTCACAGGTACTTGTCCAGATGGTCTACTTTTAGAAGAATGAGGTTTCTAATAGCAAGTGATATAATGCCTAGTTAACTTCTCGATGATGGTCCAGCAGGTCAATTTTTTTTCAGATGCTAGTTCATAAATTCTCCAAGAGTTAAGCATTGCCATATTTAACATATTGGTGAGCAAAATCCACCACCACTTTGCAAATCAACACCTCCCATTGAATTGTTGTAATTACGGAAAAGAGTAGGTTGTGTGACATCAATTTTTCTATAACTGACCAACGTTTCAACATATTTACGGGTTCTACGACATCATAGTTGGACGCAATATTAACAGTACTATCTTTGAAGTGTCGAAATTCAAAATATCCTTTTTGTTTCTTGTCAAATGATTACATATCAGTCACTGGATAGTTTTTGATCCGATCCGATCGTATTGTACCCGTAGCCCGATAACCTTGCTCTTTTAATAATTGTACCAAATCGCAACTGTTAAAGGAGTTGTCAAAATAAATAGGATGATTGGATGGAATAGCAACTATCTTCAAGAGGCTCAGGAATATTTTCGACCCTAATGGAAGTTTTGCCTTTGTTTTATGTATTATCAGCTCCATAATAGGTGTCGAATGCATAACAATATCCATTAGAACTACACAACATCAAATTTTTATATCAAAACCTTATCGGTTTGGCTCGAGTGCCTACCAAAAAACTTTACCATCGATTCGTCAACACAAAGCTTTTGATGGAAATTCTGATTCCGATGTGATATCAGTGGGCGTAATTTTCCCATTCGGTCGTTAACCATTTAAATTTGTATTATCAACGACATGAATCGACTTTTTTATATCCAGGAACCTGTTTCGAGACATAGCGTTAATAACAATAGGTACTGTTAGATCTTCCTCTAAACTCCAGTAGTTTCATTCACTTGGCAACGTTAAACCCGTTAAAAACAAAACCGCAATGAAGAGTTTTATGTCCGCATTTGAAACAAAAAATGTATGATCATTTTTCTGTTATGAGTAGAGGTTTGTTTGCTGCACAATTAGGTCGATTAGTTTTTTGTCAAACATTTTTTCGAAAATTTCAGCTGTGGTCAAATTTTGTAACTCATGTTTAACAATGTCTAAACGGTCGTTAGAAGCAAGGGTTGCAGGCATGTTTATGTTAATTTTTCATATTTTTCAATCTTTTTGATAACGGAATATCCGAGTCTTATCATTAGATTCGTCATCATCTGCATCATGTAATTCAATTTGCCCAGCTACATCATCAGGTAATGACATATCATTCTCCATTAGTTCATTGTTCAGATCTTCTTCGTCTGTTTGCGGGTCAACATTTGGTGGAATGATCGCAGTATCCACATCATTTTGATTGTGATACTCGAAGGTATTTCGTCCATTGTACTAATCTTCAAAAAAATAAATATACTGGATTCGCCCATTGTACTAAAAAAAAGTACACCTAACATATTTATCGTTGTTTATATTCTTTACATTAGTATGGCAAAACAAATCAAAAGTATGCTTAGGAATGTATAAATTAACGTAACTAACGATATTATATTACCGCCTTCGACAGATTTTGAGCTGTATAAATTTTATTGTTTACCTGATTATCCGACATGTATACACTTCAGCACTTTTACTTTTCCAAATGGCTGAAGATACTGGAAGTTGACTAAAATGTAAAAGCTCAATAGAAAACTGTACATATGACAACTTCCACCCCAATAAGTTACTAGATGTCTCCACGTGGTTGTTTAGAGGAGTGTACTTTAAAAAGTACAATGAGCGTTAATGGGTTAAAGCAAATAATAAAGCAATTATTGGACGAAGGATTTAAAAATTAGAATAAATGCTGTATGCGCCTACCCTCTTCTTCAATGCACAAAGGCAAGCGAATTTCTAAATTTTCAAACGATTTTTGTAGCATGTTTGGCGTAATACAATTTTCGATAACGTTCCTAATGTTATTTTTTTTTGTTCTTGTTAGACTTGGGATTGTAGTACTTATCCCTCACATATCTTCAGAGAAAAATATCTGGGACAGTTAACTCAGGAGATCGCGGTGACCACTCAATCGGTCCAGCTCGACCTATTCACTTTTGATTAAAAAAATTATTTAATGAATCTCGTGCCACCAATGAATAATGAGTTGGTGCGCCATCTTGTTTAAAGTAGATGATATCTCTAATCCCATCTTGAAGTAACTGTGGATAAAAAACTGTTTTTAAATACCCGTGTAATTTGTACCCGTCACAGTTGGTTCCGTAAAGAAAAAAGGTCCATAGATTTGTGTCTGTTACAACGCACACCAAACATTAACTTATGGACTATCGCGTTCAAATTCATTAAAAGAAGTGGGTCTTTCAGAGCCAATTATGTTACACATTCCGATAATGTGAAACGTTGCTTCATCAGATCATATTAGGTTCATTCCTAGAATAAATCTAGCAAAAAGTCTTACTCGTACAATTTTTGGTAGGTCTGAGTTAATTTTAAAATTTTTAGACACCTTTTATCACTTTTGGAAATTTTTTAATTCTAGCAATTTCTAATTGAAATTCTGTGATTGTTAGCTTGTAGTACTCTATTAACAGGCATCAACTTTTCCAACAGAGCATCACCATTAGTTGGATTTTTTAGGTGCACCATGCAACCATTTTTACCAAATTTTCTTCTAAATATCCTCCTTGTTCGAGTGGTAGATTTAGTTTCTGCGTAAATTGATACTGTTTGGAGCTTTTTCAGTCTCGGTAAATAATTTTTAAAGCTACTTAAGTACATTAAATAACTTCTGTTTTTATGAATTGTTGATTTTGTTTTCATGTCCCATTGTCTGAGCAAGAGTTAACTTATTTTACTACCCATGGATCAAATTATGTTTTAAGAATGGAAAACTGCAGTGTTACCTGAAAGCTTACATATCTTTGTTGTTATGAAAACAAAAGATATGAAACTATACATTTTTGAAGAGAAGATGAATCCCTCTTTTGAATGCCATCGAAATATACATGGTGTTCCATTTAAAATAATAAATATTTTTCGTTTTAGTTTGACCAACATTAGTAATCATCCTGTATTGATATGATAAAATTTAAACAAACTTTAAAAAAACTATTGGGTAAACGAATTCAATTAGTGAAAACCCCATCTCTTTAGAGCAATTAATACTCTGTCTATTTACATTTAAAATCTATCACTTTTATTTGGCACACCCTGTGTTCAACAATATAGTGTATAGTTTGTTGACATTTCCTGTTCTCTTTTACCACGTGCATGTGTGGCGGGTAAAAGTTCATTTTCTGAGTTTTTAACACGTACCAAGTTTGGGGGGGGGGATGTTTTGCTTACCTAGAGTTAAACAATTTAAGGGATTACTACTAGAATTATTACTACGTGATGCTTAAATTGTAAATTGGACTGATGCACACATGGATTTGGTTGTTAATCACCAACATTCTTTATTAAAAAAAAAGCGTATCGAGTGGTAGCGATTGCTGATACTTCAACGTCATGTACAATTTCAATCTACGATCATCTGTAAATTGTCTGCTGCGCTGATAAGTAATACCAATACAGTTAACCAAACATTCTACCTTCTCCTTACGCTCAGGACATCTCGAATGGCAGTTATAAAGTCAGACTATTTCAAATAACTTTCACTCCAGCTAGAACTTAGGATTTGTAAGATTTGGTGTTATCTACGGTTAATTACCTATTAGCTCAGTGCTGCCATATTACTCCGTGCATGTGGTCGAGCTTCAACGGAAACTGAATCTACAAATCAATTTAATAGACTTTACAAAACAAATTGGTGCTATAATTCTACATCACCTCAATCAGCAGTACTTACACTTCATGTGATGTTTGCCATATGAACGTTTTTCTTTGGAGGTTATAGTAATGAATTTTTAGAGTTATATTTTTTTCTGTTGGAATTACCATATAGCGAGTATAGCTACTGCTTTGTGTATACATAATTATATGCAGGGGGAATCACTCATTATTATTATTTTTTTTGTATGTACATTTAGATTCACTTTGCGTAGGAAGTTGCGTCACTAATTGTAAATTTTTTTATTTGTAATTTAAATTTACATTCTCGTATTCATTATCCTCAAGAAGGAAATCATTTTTTTTTTTTTTTTTGTTATTTTGGTAACTGCAATTTAAATTAGATACTGCAGAGTGACTCGTAAAACTAACTTATCTTTGGCGGAAAATTAGAATTTGTAGTTAAGTCTCTGCATTGTGCTCGGTTATAGCGGGGAATTTGAATTTGTATTCCAGGGGTCCTTGTAAGACAGGTATAGATCTTCAGCACTTGGAAGCTGATCGTGACTTTACCTAGTAGTATATTTTTAAATGGTCAATATAAATCACTTAATGCTTTCCAACAATTATTAATATAAAGTAGTTAACAACTTTCACTATTCAATTACGAGATTACGAGAAAGACAAATAGGCCTTGAAAAATGCAATTGTGGTGTACATGTTATTTATTCATGACTCTAATTAGATTACACTTATTTTTAAAAGCAGATTTGTTTGGTTGAAGGTAAACGAGTAGACCTTTGCTTTTGAGAAACTGAGGAGAATTTGAAGTTGACCCCCAGGCATTTGATCATTTGTTTGTCTAACCCCAGACGTTTGTCTATTTTGAATAACGACTTATACAAAAAACAACTTTCATTTCAAAAACGCTGACTTGGCTTAAGTTACAGCTTGCAAGAAACAACTCTCACTTCAAAAACAGACTCCCATTCAATTGAATTAAGCTAATTAACTTGCAATAACTAACCCTCAACTAAAAAAAAAATTCTGACTTCTGACAATACTAACCCCAAGCCGTAACTAAAATCACTAATGCATGTTAACTCATAAGACCCCGTCAAGCAAATCGATTAATCAAATCAATTGTTTGTGTCTGACAACACTGTAGACAATTTAATTATGAGTCATAAGTGTTAAATGGCTGTTAATGATTTCGCCCTTACACTTAGACGTACAGCTTGTTTTTGTTTTTGCATTAAGTCGAATAAGGCTGACAGAAGCTGATTTCAAATTGGACAAAAAATCACTCCAATTAGATTACCCTTATTTTTAAAAACAGACTTGATTGATTGTGATGTCATCTAGTGGTGTATTTTTGAACTAGTGCATGTTTTGTGTAATGGAAGTTGATCGTGACTTTACCTAGTAGGATATTTTTAAAAGCAGATTTGCTTGTTTGCGCCGCCGTCTAGTGGTTAGGTCATTACACGTAAATATTTCGTTAGATTAATAAATGCACGGTTTTTAGGTTAGGTCAATACGCACGTATTAGGTTAGGTTAATGCACGTAAAATTTTAGGTTAGGTCAATGCTCGTGAGAGCCACAATCATGTTCTATTACACAAAACATTCGTGAGTTTAAGAATACAGTACTAGATGCCATCACAAATTGAAAACCCCTTTTATCTTTTTATTACTGATAATAGCAATGTGTTCTACTAGAACTAGCTTCAGTCCAACATCTCACTAGTTTCTAAAAATATACCACTAGGTATTGCTACAAAAACACAACCAGTCAATCAGAGTCTTAGACACCTTGATACACTACTACTTTTAATTACGATTCATAATTAAAATTGTCTACGAGGTTGGTCACCAAAACAAAGTAGGTCTCCAAAAACAAAAATGACCGCAAAACAAAAATGAACGCCAACAATCAGAAACAGGGGCGTGATCTATTCTTATGCTCTCCAATCAGTGCGCGAGATCTGGGCGTACACACAAGCAATCAGAAGACAGAGCTGAGATTTATCCTGAACCTATTAGGGCAATGCGCCGCCTAAAATGTTATATTGTGCGTGTACTGACTTAACCTAAAATTTTGCGTGTATTCACCTAAACTAATATGTGCGTATTGATCTAACGTAAAAACCATGCGTTTATTAATCTAGCCTAATATTTACGTGTATTGACCTAACCTAAAACGAGAGAAACGGGAAAAACGAGAAAGAGATAGACGAGCGAAACGGGAGAGTCGAGAGAGGTGAAAGGAGTGCTAGAAACGGGGGAGACCAGGGAGAGGCGAGAGATGAGAACCGACAGAGACGAGGGAAACGAGAGATGCGAGGGAGACGGAAGAGACCAGAGAGTGGTGTAGGAGACGAGAGACGATCACGATCAACTTCTTTTACAGAAAATATTCGTTAGTTTAAAAATACGTCACTAGACAGCGTCGCAAACAATCAAATCTGCTTTTAAAAATATACTACTAGGTAAAGCCACGATCAACTTCCATTACAGAAAACATACACTAGTTTAAATATACGCTACTAGATGACGTCACAAACAATCAAGTGTGTTTTTAACAATAAGTGTAATCTAATTGGAGGGATTTTTTGTCTGATTTGAAATCAGCTTCTGTCAGCCTTATTCGATTTAATGCAAAGACAAAAACTAGGGTAATGGCGAAATCAATAACAGCCATTTAACACTTATGACTCATAATTGAATTGTTTCAGTGTTGTCAGATAAAAACAATTGATTTGATTGATTAATCGATTTGCTTGATTTTAGTTACGGCTTAGGGTTAGTATTGTCAGAAGTCAGTATTTTTTGAGTTGAGGGGTTAGTTTTTGCAAGTTGTAGCTTAATTCAATTGAATTGAAGTCTGCTTTTGAAGTGAGAGTTGTTTTTTTGCAAGCTGTAACTTAAACCAAGTCAGCGTTTTTGAAATGAAGGTTTTTTTTGTGTAAGTTGTAATTCAAAATACACACGTCTGCGGTTAGATAAACAAATGGTCAAATGTTCCGCTAAGGGGGCCAGGGGGCGAAGCCCCTAAGCAAGTTTCTAATCCCTTATACTTGTCTTATAAGTAATAGAAGTTGGTCGTGCTCTCCTCTCTCGTCTCCCCCGCCTCTCTCTGGCCTCTCTCGTCTCCCTAGACTGCCGACACCCTCGCATGAAGTTCAGACGCCGACGCCCTATGCACGATGTCCTACGTAAATACAAAGATGGCTACCGAAAATGGCCGACACCCTCACACGTAGCCGAGACCCGAAGACACAAAATGGTGTCCGAAAGCGGCCGACACCCTTCGGCTTTTGCTCGAACTTCAGGCGTCGCGATGCCTAGGCCACCAAAAAGGCTCAAGATGTTGAATTAATATGAGCCAAGATGTATCTGAAGCAACCGCACCCCTTGGACTGACAAAAAACTCTTAATACAGCCAAAACGGCCTTAGTTAGGGCTAAAACGACGTCAAGGGGGTTTAAAATTCCATCAAGGGGTTGAAAGTGGCCCCTTAAATGAAGCCGACAAACAAAAAAGGGACCGGGGCCTCCAGGAAAATGGCCTCCGAAAACAGTCGACACCCCTCGGCAATTGCACGAAGTTCAGACAACGCCGGTCATCGTTGACCCTCAGCTGGTCCCCTACTACTTTGGATTGGAAAAAAAAATAAGAAATAACGAACATATAATGTAATACTAGGTGTCACTTACAAATAAGTATGACATTTATGAAAAAAAACGAAGACATCAATTGGAATAAACAAACGTTTTTTTTGTTTCGATATCAACATGTAGCCGGTTGACTTGATCAAAATAAAAATTTAATAATTTTTTTAATTTTGCCGAAAAATTCGGAAACGATAAATTTTAAACAGGATACCTTACGTAGATCGACATTAAAATTTGACTATAATTCCGAAAACGGTATAAAAATTAGGGGTCGTAGAGGACTTTTTTAAATTAAAATATCTATAAGTTCTTATTTGGGTTTAAAAAGAGACGTTTCGTTTGTATTTTTAATGAAAATGGTACGAATTTTAATTACGGCACTAAAATTTTGAATTGAATAAATTAACAATATGGCCGTAGATTTTATCAATTCATCACTTCATTGACAGCAATAACAGATTAACTTTTCAACATTTTGACAAGTTTTATTTCTAAAGATCCACCATATATCACGACACGTCTTATTTCGTTTTGAAAAGAAACAAAGCGGAACGAAGTAACTCAACGTCATCTGATAGAAAACTGGTCTTAGGAATCATCCCAACTATTTTGCTTTTGTAAAATCCTACTACAATATTGGACATATTACAGATCCCTTTCTTTCACTCACAAAGCATACCTAAATTATGATAAAAACTGTAATTTGCGATATATGGATTACATTTCCATGACCTAATAATCATAAGATACATTTTATTAGTAATTAACATTTAAAGGGATCATGAACACATAAGAGGATGCTAATGAAATGCAGCATCTATAGGTAATAGGCTAAAGGTGATCTTGAAATATAGGACAGCTTTAAGCTCCTGTGCTATAATTTCAGTAAACCGCAACGAACATCTAAAATGGTCTAGCGCACTCGATTTATCTTGCGGTTTAAGTAGACAAGAATTATTTAGTTATCTACATTGGGTTTGGATAGTCAATTTAAGTTTTACGATTCGACCGCCATTCCCAACTTTTGTGGAGAAATGTTATTAGTGGGATTTGTACATATATCTTCTAAAGTGAATTTTAGAATTTAATGTCCGAAAAACAAAATGAAAACTAGTTAATTAAAGTACTTATCTGTATTTGGGTTTTTAATGGTGTATTTGTATATTAATGTAATACAATCTATTACATTATTATACAAATTACATTAATATACAAATACACCATTAAAAACCCAAAAAACATAAGTATTTTAATGTATAATAATGGTGAAAGAAAACTAATTAGATTTAAAAAATAGAAAATTCAAGCCAAAGTTAATTTGCCTTTATGACTTATATAAAAAGGAATATTATACCGATAGTCTTAGTGTTTTCTAAAATAAGATACTCCTGGTGATTCGTGTATCGATCTGTTTCAGTTTAATGCTTTGTTTAAATAGGAAGTTAAGAATTACTTTACACTTTAAGTTATTTAAGATAAACGTTGAATTAAAAAGAACACTGAAGTGGTTTGTAATTTTTGTTATCGTTTTGGGAGTGTAACGTGACCATTTTTGGCTATCGTTACCTTAATGCAAGTTGTGAATTTGTGTTATTATTTGTAAATATTATGGGTTTCACAAAATTAACGCAAGATTTGAATTTGCCGCCATTTGTGCAGTAAAGTGTTCGCAACCCTAAAAAAACAATTTGACAGCTGAGAGTTTAGGGTTAGTAAAAATGCAGCGTTACACGATACGACGACGTGTTTTCATTGATTACAATATTTCAATATAATGAAAGTTTCGTACAATATATGGTCGGAATAGTGATTTAACTTTGTCAACTGTGAAGAGAGTAATTGAAAAACGCAGGGAGACTGGATCAATTGGTGATACTAAACACACTGGTCGTCCAAAAGCAAGCCGTTCAAATGTCAATATCGAAGCAGTGCGTGAGAGTGTTGGTGAAAATCCAGGAACATCAATTCGGCGTCGTGGACAAGTATTGCAAATTTGAAGAAGCTCTCTACAGTGTATACTCACTGAAGATCCGCGTCTCCATGCGTACAAAGTTCAATTGACACAAGAACTGACCCCTAATGACCATGCACAGCGAATAGAATTCGTTGAATGGATTATTGTACATCAACAAGTTGATGTTGATTTTTCGAGCAGTCATCCTAAGCGATGAAGCTTATTTTCACTTTGATGGCTTTGTTAATCGTCAAAATTGCCACATTTGGTGTTCAGAGATCCCACATGTGTTTACCGAAAAACAAATGCATCACAACATGTTACTGTTTGGTGCGGATTTTGGGCTGGAGGCACCATTGGACCATACTTCTTCGAAAATGAGCCTGGTCAGGAAGTGACTGTTACCGGTGCTCGATATCGCAACATGATAACACAGTTCTTTCTGCTTAAATTGGATGATATTGATGTGGCCGACATGTGGTTTCAACAAGACGGTGCCACATGTCATACAGCCCGTGAAACAATTCAATTACGGCATGAGAAATTTTCTGGTCGCGTGATTGGAATTGGCCCCTGGATCGTGTGATTTAACACCATTAGATTTCTTTTTATAGGGTTATTTGAAGTCAAAGGTCTATTCCAACAAACGTTCGAAAATTTCGACAAAAGAGTGCGTATGTGCCAGCAAAGACGTGGACGCCATTTGTCCGATATATTGTTCTATACATAACTCTACCATGTGTACTTTACGATTCAATAAAAAAAATTATAATCTAAAGGAAAAAAACTGTATTTTTTATTTAATTCAACTCTTGCGTTAATTTTGGGATACCTTTTCTTTACATTACTTGGGTATACAGGGTGATTCAGAAGGAAACGGAAATATTTTAAGGATATGTCCAGGAGGGCAAAATAAGCAAAATAATCTCATATGTTCTATTCCGATACTTTGATTAATTATAATTTACAAACTGAAGAAATATTTATTACAAAACTAATAAAAAAAGGAAACAAAAAGTTAATCGAGTTAACTTTGATAACCTTGTCCTAAATGACAATTTGAAACACATAGTAGGCAAGTGTTTTAAAAATTGACCATTGTGCTAATTTTATAAGATTGTCAAAATGCCTCATAACTTTAGTCCTAAAGAATATGCAGATATGATGTTTGTTTATGATTTCTGCAATGGTAGTACGGTTCGTGCAGTAGAGGAGTATCGACGTCGTTTTCCACATCGAAGAGTTCCTAACAGGCGAGCGTTTCAAACTGTTTTTAGATGTGCTGGCGAAACTGGGATGTTTCTAAGAGCAAGTATTGTTTCTGAACGTCCTTGGAGAGGATATTCTGAATGTTGTAGACAATAATCCAGAGACAAGTACAAGGCGTATCGCATGCCGATTTCAAATTCCACAAACGATGGTTTGGAGAACACTAAAACAACAAGGTTTGCAGGCTTTTCATATGCAACAAGTACAAAATCTCCAAGAAGGCATTTTCCTTTAAGATTACAATTTAGCCAATTGATTCGTGGAAACAGTAGATTGTTTAAATGCACATTATTTACGGACGAAGCTCAGTTTACTTGAGATGAAATTAGCAATTGCCACAATAATAATCGATAGTCCCCATGCACCACAAGAACACAATTTGCAATGTCGGTTTAGAACTAACGTATGGTGCGGCATTCTAAGTGATCAGCTGTTCGGGCCTTTCGTAATGGATAGGCGCCTTACTGGGGATATTTATTTACATTTTTTAGAAGATCATTTAGAGTAAGTATTGGACGAAAATCCTTTACATATTCGACGTAGAGGCGGCCAGCACCGAGATCACCGGATCTTACTAGTAAGTACTTATCCTTTTAGTGAAAATTACGTTTTTATTAAGTGGGCAAATTAGATCTATTGATTTACGAACATTAAAGTCAAGCTGGTCTAATATTGTTTGGGAAGTTTTAATACGGTTGTAATCAAAAGAAAACAGCTGACAATGTTTTCGAAGATAAAAGCATTTGAGTGCATAACCTTACTTCAGCACTTGGTTATTACATTGAAGTTTCAATCATCTTTCATTTTGAAATAATTCTACGTAAAGGTAGGCTATATGTTATGTATAGTTTGTGTCCATTCAGAATTAATTTACTATCGTAAAGCTTTGCGAAATGTTAAATACTGTTTTATCTGCTTTTATGTTGAAGTTACTCAGCAGATATTATTTTGTGTTATTCATATAAAAATAAATATAACTGTTGTATTATTTATTAAGGTTACATGTGGTATTAAAGTACAACTTACTCAATTTTTGTTGTATTTTAATTGCTTAACCTATAAAAATCGAGTAGCACCTGACTATGTGCTGATGTACTGATTATAGCTACGGAATTAGCTCAGCCTCCTTACGACTTGATAAAGAAAAGAGCTCTCGATCTACAGTAAGTTTCATAAGTAATGTACCTTGCTGCGCTAGACCGTGGTGCAAAGTTACCTTTTTACCTACCAACCAACCTACATATGCATATGTAGGTATAGGAGGTTATGCAATCGACTTTTTTTCACTATCGCTAAATCCACATTTTACAACTTTTGGCCAAGTTTCGTCAAGATCGGACATCATGTCTGGATGTCTGTGTGTCTGTGTGCGTGTATGGATGTATGTATGCTAATATCCACGATAACTCCTGAACGAAAATACCTACGTACTTTAAATTTTGTATTTAAGCTTGTTTTCATTTGGCTTAGAGCTGATTAGATTTTGGGAGAAATCCAGCGGCGGATAGTGGGGGTTATTAGGGGCAGTTTTTGTTTTATCAAACATACAGCGGCATATTTTAAAAGTACCTAGATATAGACCTTAAACGTATTGATTAATTATGTTCTATGCAATTTTTGATATGATGCGCAATTTTGCAGCAAAAAATTCCTAAGGTAGAATGTAAGTTTTAGTTCAAATTTTTCCATTATCTGAATAACGATTAATTTTATAAGAAAAGGTGTATACGTGTTTTTAAAGAAAATTAAATTTTACATAAATTTTCTTTACAAAGTGTTTTAATGTAAAGCGAAATAAATGTAGAAATTAAATAAATATGATTGAAAATGCTAAAGCTGTATTATCAATATTTTGTAGAAGAGGGCGGCTTTAAAATTTTTTTACGTTAACATGTAATCATGTCTAGAGTCACGGCAAAATCTTTTCCGTTGTGGGGGTGAAATTGTTAGAGAGAGACAAACTTAACATACCAACTTCCATAATAACCCTGATAATTACAAATGATATATCTATGTTAGTGAAATACACGTTGTTGGGTTGTTAGAACTGCCGAATAAATTACAATGTTGTCAGCTCTTCTGTTTACACATAACTTCTAATTTTGACGTTTTCCACATTTTGAGATTTTCGATTCGTGTGGCTTGCATTGTTCAAAATGTTACAATTGCTTAATCATCGCAAAATGATCTAAGAACTGTTAAAAGTATTGTTACTTAGTTGAGAACGAGTATTTCCATCAAAAACTAGTTTTCAAAATAAATGTAAAGAATATAACCTAAGTATTATGTTGACGTCGAATTTCATACGTTTGACAACAATGTCAAGCGCTGACGTTTATCCCCACATTGGAAAAGAGTTTGCCGCGACTATATGAATCTTTATCTGATATGAAGGTTTAAACGTCATTCCGACATAGATTACTGTTTGTGTTTTACAATGTTGCCTGTTTTCGTTATGAACGTATAAAACAGAGGTTTCGTAGTTATAAAAAAAAATGAAATTAAACCTCTTTTATCATGAAGTTTTAAACGTCTGTTTGACATAGATGATTGTTTTGCGTTTACAATGTTCCCTATTTTCTTAATGAACTTGTTGCATAATTATCCTTAAAAATGTTATTAATATTATTTCATTTCTTTTAATTTCCATGTTGTAGGTTGAAAGTCGTGTGGTGTTTCACACCAGATATTTTATTTAAGCGACAATTTCTCTTTGTTTAAGTTGACTTCCCAGTGGAAGTAATTATTTAAATTTTTTATTTGTTGTAGGAGTAATACGCCGGACAGTTGTTGGTCACCCGATAGTGATTGGCCATTATAAATTTAATCTTTATATATACTATTTTACAAGATATGGGAACAACATGGTAACCTTGGTGATAAATTTGTTATAAGTCTGTTTTATTCAGTCGTTATTCACATACGTTAAATGGCTGCAACATTTTAGTGTGCAGAGTGGACTATATATTTTATGTACCAGGGTTTTTAATGTTATCTACCTAGCAATGAAAACAAGGAGTTAGAAAACAAACGAAACGTTATTTTTCAACTCAAAACTATCAACAGTAACACATCCAACGTTTTTCTAATAACGCTATGCCTTCAAAAAATTCTCTTGCCAATTCTGCAAAATACTCCACAGCGTTTTCCAAATCGTCAGTCGATAAAAAGCGGCACTCTCTCAAGTGCTTAGACTTTTGAAAAGAAATAACAGGCACAGGGGTGAGGTCGGAACTATAAGGTGGATGTTATAATTCATTAAAGCCGCATTTATGTGTAACTTTTGAATAATTCGTGCTATATGCACCCTGTAGTTGTCGAGCAGAAGCAGTCTTCTGAGCATAATCGTTGGGTCTTTTTCGTGTATAGCCACTTTCAAGTTCTTAATTGTGTCGTTGTAGACATTCCCCGTTATTGTAGTCTTTTTTACCAATAGTATTCCTGAACAGGCCAAGATTTGCCTAACGTGCTAAAGCACCCAGGAACAGTGGGAGGATAAATTTGCTTAAATCAAAGTTTGGAGGAAGTGGGTAGTGTATTCCACAATTTGGTGGCCGTGAGGAAAAATGTAGTTTGCGCCCGTTTATTGTGACAAGATGGAATTTTGAGTGCGTAATTATGGTGTGAATGGGCAAACCGAGTATTCCTAGCGAAGATGGCCTGCGGAGGTATTTCGTAACTATTCTTCTATGCTGTAGTTCAGAAGTCAGAGACGGGTCATTTATAAGCTTTATAGCTCTTTTTGGACACGGTTTAGCATATTAACGGCGTATTTGGGAGCACTATCCAGAGGTGGGAATTGTATTCCAGATGAGGTCGAATCTGAGCCTTATGCAGTAAAAGGATGTTGCGATGTGAAGTACTGTTTAGATCTGTATATGTATACTCAAGAGAATACTCTTAGCCTGCCAGAAAACTGTGGCCATCACTTACCCCAAATTGCGTCGTCGCCTCCTTGGGTGGTGAAGGGCCCTTATGAATCCATTGCATTGATTCTTGTTTCGTGGCTGGGTCCCAGTGGTGTATCCACGTCTCATCCCCAGTTAAAATTCTATAGAAGTCTTCATCTTGAGATAAAGCTTTCAAATTCTCGGAAATTTATCGGCACAGACGGACTGATCAGCTTGAGAATCTATTATTCCGAAACTTAGATCATTCCTAAATTTCTAACTAGAATTTTAAAAACACTAGTTTCTGATATTTCTATTTCTCTAGCAATAAGCGATAATTTTACTTGGCAGTCAAGCAACACTAAATATTCAACTTTTTGATGATTTCGTCTGTTGGTTCTTCCAGAAGTTTCATACTTTGGATCATTATGAATGGATTCCCTGCCCCATTTGAACTGCCATCATTCTCTCATTTCATCTTTTGCAAATTATTCATTTTCGCCTTATTAAACTGATATAAAAGTGACAAATGTTAAGCGATTCGAACCAGACTTGGAAATGACCCTATAAAATGTCACAGAAACTTGACATAAGAACATTTTCGTGATAGCATATTGTTTTCATAGCTAGGTAGATAGCATAATAACTCGCCTCGTAGGTCTTTATAAGGACACCGTTTAAATGTAAACAAGTTTTTAATTTCACAAAACATAATTTGATGATTTTGTGGTTAATGTTGTTAGTTAATATGTTAATTTAGCCTGCTAGTTAAACAGAATACCCGTCTGTTTGACAGTCCAATAACTATACGATAAAATCTGGTTAAGAAAAGTCATTAACCATGATAGCTAATAACTATGTATTTAATTTTTATTGGCTACGTCTATTTTGTCCTATAAATATCAAAGAAGCTGCTTGGATTATTTGAAAAGACATTTCTTTTGCTGTTAAACTGCTTTGGACAGTCTTTGGCTGGTGGCCAATAACTGTATCCACCACACTCACTGTTTGTAATCACAGTTTTTCTTGTGGGGAGGGTTTTTCTGGATTTCAAACTACTTGTTGACTGTGAAAATGGATTAAATAGCTTATAGGTAGATTACCTATTTATATTGTGCTTTCAGAAAAAGTAAATATGCCTAAAGCTAAGGACACAAAGTATACAGAGCAAGATGTGCAAGATGCCCTAAAGGCTATGGAGGCAGCGCATTGGTTCTCCAAAGTTCCTAGATCGTCTTTGCAATTTTGGCTGAGGAGCAATTTTCATGAAAAATTACCGACGGATCCAGGTTTGCGCTCCCATCGGACGAAGCAAAATTATTTGACGAATGGGTAGTTTCATCTCAAAAATAAAGATTTTCGCATAAGACTTGAAGATGTTCAAGCATCCGTTAAGATATTTTTAGAGGACAACCTCCGATAGACTCCTTTCAAACAAAATAAAGCTATAGAGGGTTGGTTTTGTAGCCTTTTGCGGAGAAACTCAAATATCACCTTAGGACATCGTAAGAAATTACTGCCTCAACTGCGGTTGTTTCCAAGGTAGACGTTAGAATATGGTTTCTGGAAATTGAGCAATTCCTGAAAGAAAATCGTCTAAATAATATAGTAAGTGAAAAGGTGCTTGGACCTAGAGGAACTAAGCATGAATACGAGATCGAACATCATCCCAAAACGAACCTAACATTAATGCTCACTTTTTGTGCCAATGGTGACACAACTCCGCCTGTGGTGATATATCCGTACCAAAGAATTCCTCTGACGTAGTAAAATCTGTACCGTCTATGTAGGGTGTTTCAAATAGTGATAATGGATGGTTGAAGAATTACATGTTTTATGAGTATATGGCAAATGTATTCTATAAACACCTTAAAAATTAATACAACTTTCCCCATTTTTCTGTTTGTTGACGGTCATGCTGCACTTGACGAACTATGCTCAAATTATATTAATTTCGTTATACCCCAACTCACTAAGGATTCTCCAGCGAGCAGACGTTGCATGCTTTAAGAACTGGTGTAAAAGCGAACCACTCAAATAATTTCATTTCATTATTATAAGTTCTATATACATAAAGACAAAATTTACATCGATTGGGGCTTGAACCTTGATGACGCAGTTATTATTATTAATATTCGTTAAAAAATTGTATGGTAGTGCTGGAATTTAGGTAGTGCCAAAATTCAAGTGTTACCGTGTAAAAAGTATATTTTGCGTAAACTGTCACCTAAAAGACAGATGGTCCTTCGCTTCTAAATATTAAATGATGCACATTAATATAACTCGTATCGCCAATAATAATAATAATCTTAGCGCCACTCCTATAAACTTAGTAGAACATTTTTCTACAATCGTTTAAAAATGTGTTAACTTTTCAGCTAAAATTAGTGAGCAAAGGTCCTCTTTTCGTCACTAATGAGCTAAGCTCAATTTTGCTCACTGGTGAGTAATAGTAGATTTCGCAACTAGTGCGCTGTTTACACATTTATTGGTGCGAGGCTGTTCTTTTTACCCGAGGCGTAGCCGAGGGATAAAATATATGGCCGAGCACCAAAAGGAGACAGCGCACGTGTTGCGAATACATTTTTGTAATCGTTCACATAAAATTAGAAAAAATTAAATTTTGAAGTATTTGTTGACAAATGTCAATTAAATACATAAATAAAAAGTTTATATATTTAGTTATATACCACTTTTCTCTTTATGTATTAAAAGTAACGATTACAAAAATTGTTTTTACGATCGCATGTTAACTGCGATTTTTATTTTCTTCAATTTTTGTACGGCATATAGTTTAATTTTTGAAAATAGGTTAAGAATTTTCTGAAACGATGTATGCGCACACTATTTTCGTAAAATTGTTTTTAAAATGAGTTCGTCAACAGAAGAAACAAATTGTACCCTCCAGAAGTTACAGAGTCTGCAAAATAAGCAACATTGGATTTACTGATCTTCGAAGCGTTGGAACCTGCGATCTATCTCTGAGAAATTGTATAACCAACGCCATTCCCAATTCTTTTAGGTTTCTTTGTGTTGTTTGAAAGTAACATCATTTCATATTTGCCACTTCGATCAAGCATACCAAAGAAAACTTGCATAGGCCACCAGTTTGTTTTACTTGCAGTTGCGAACGAATGAGATAGTTGGTCAAAAGTGTTTGTCTCACTTTTGGTTACGTTGTATGTTTCAATTATAACTGGCTTTTTGTTTCTTGATTAACGGAATTATAATGATGTAAGGTAGATATTAGGATCACAGTTTTATTTTTCTTAGTGTAAAGGAAACAAGGGTTTTGTTATTATCAAAAGCGAATAACGAAGAACTGACAGATTTTGTCAAGAAACTAGGGGAACTTCCCTTTGTTTTTTCTTAAGGTTCTCACCATTGTTAGATTATATTGCTCAGATAAGAGATTGGTCAAAGGTATCGAAGAGAACCAATTATCGACAGTTATATTGCGATTAGTATTATGTATATGTTCGGACAATTTTCTTACATAATAAGTTGGCACACTTTCAATATTCTCGCATTGCATTTTTCCCACATATGGTATTGCATTTAACATATATTAAGTCTTAGCATCATTCAACATGAGTATTTTTAATCCGTATTTATCAGGTTTACTGGCCATGTACAAAGCTACAACGGCCACAAAACCCATCAAATTTTCGTCAATTGTGCAATATTCATAAGGTGTGTAATAAGACTTGCAGTTATCTATATAGCTATCCCATATTTGCTGGATTGGAGCAAATTTATCTGTCGCACGTCGTACATCAGTTTTGTCAGCAAAACGTAAATTATTAGCAAAAACTGAAACCGTTGTTGAGACATTGTTGCTTGAAAAATTTCATTGCCAAAGACGTGGGACAACAATTCATCCAGGTTACAATTTGAACTGCGCAAAACGCCGGATAAGTAAAAAGTCCAATAAAAGCTTTTACCTCAACAGCATTTGTCTTTTGAGATAGCTGAGTTTGCTAGACTCGTCGTGTTTCCTTTCAATTTGTTAATTGGTGTGTATAACAATTATTTCAATGATATGTTCATCTGTAGTCAAATTCCATGCTTCTATAGGGTGGTTACATTCCTTGCGTCACCTTTAGGACTAGGAAAATATAAAACAATGTTGTCAGCTCTAACACGTCCTCGCCGCTCTGAAACTTTAGTTGACCACCTGTGTCCTTTACCTCTTAGAACAGTCATATATCTCTTGTTCTCGAGCGGTCTTCTTGCTGATTGACTTGTTCAGTTTCGTTATCACTATTCTGTTCAATTTCATTTACGCTATCCTGTTTATTTCACTGTCACTGTTCGGTTCATTTTCAATATCACTATTTTGTTCACTTTCGTTAGCACTTAGCTCATCATCTTCCTCGTCCTCTTCAAACTCGCATTCTTCGTCGCTATCTGAATCTTCGGCCTGGTCGGAATTATTAGATTATTGGCAATTTCTTGCAATTCAACATTTGTCAGTGGACGTGATGTAGACCTCGACATTTTTCAAACAAAAGGATAATACCTACAAGTAAAAATGCAATTTAATCGTGCATAATAGGAAGTCGTGTTAGGGAACAATCTCATCTAAATGCAAATTCAAAATTTAAGTTAACTTTTACCTTTGTTACTATGTTTGATCTTAATTGTAATTAATGAATCCTAAAAGTAAAAATTAATGTCGGGAGAGGTAACAGGGCCATTATCGTTATTTATTGTTACCCTTCAATTGAATAGAAAAGAAACTTAGAGGATGGAAACGTTTAAGTTGTCACGGTTAGCGACAATAATAAAACAGATTTTATAAATAAATACTAAATTAAATAACAAAGAAATAACTCGGAAAGCTAAATCAAAAATAATTGAAGCATTGGGTCGCAAATAAATAACAGCAGGTCCGGTGAGTGGCTCGTAGACAGGAATCGCATAGGGAGCAATCTGGTTGAAACGTGATGTGATTGAAGGGTATGTAAGTGAAAAATGTACATGTATATATGTACATTTAGATATCCATACAGTAGGTATAGACTCTATTATTTATATCTTTTTGCCTCTGTCTATATTTCTACTTCCTTACGTGTCGAGGCAGTAGACAAATAACTGTCCGGTAGTAGGGCCATACCGTTAGTAGGGAATGCTACATCGTCCAGGGCACGATTTGGTCAGTAACCGGTCTGCTCGCTATGATATTTCTCAAGAGAACAATACAATTGCCTCGGATCGACCTGGCTACAAGGGGCGGTCATGGTCGAAACAGACACGCTCCGTTGCTGACGACTGTGCAAGGAATGAATGGCGAGTCGATACGTGGAATGTTAGAGGTATGCATAGCAAATCATTTGAAATCGCGAATGTAATGTACGTAGGGCAACTTGATATTCTGTGGGTATCGGAGACAAACCGCAAAAGGCAGGATGCTGTGCAGATGGAGGATGGTAGCCTAGCACTATGATCAGGAGTTGAGACTGAAGTGCATGGCGCAAAAGAGTTGGGGTGATCGTAAGTGAAAAAGCGAAAATATGTGTTAAACAGTACGAACTGGTATCTCCCGGGTAATGTGGGTTAGAATGAAAGTGGAGTTTCGAAGAATTTTTCTTATTGCATGCTATGCAGCGGTGAATGGAGAAGGAGACCAGGAGCGTGAGAACTTCTGGAATGAAGTAGAGAACGTGTTGAACGTATGCAACCCAAACGAAAGAGTGATTATAGTGGGGATATGAACGGATCGGTGGGTGTACAGAGAGAACATAGTGAACGTGTTCTAGGAAATTTCGGAGACCAAATAGTCAATGAGAACGGTGAACGCCTGGTGAACATCTGTGTGGAGAGAATCCTGTTTGTATCCAATATGTGGTTTAAACATAAAAAGTGCATATGTATACATGGCAAAGAGGTGAATCTAAAAGTATGATAGACTTGATAGTGTATGATGAACGGCTTAGAAACCTGGTGAAAGACACAAAAGTAATGCGCGGATCGGAGTGTGGATCGGACCACTTTTGGTTATATCGAAAGTGTGTTTAGGGCAAAAGTGGGTCTAGAGAAGGAAAGCAAACGTAGTGCGTACGTCCCGAATTAGTGTAGACAAACTAGTGGATAATGGTGCGAGAATGTAATACGCAAATGCTGTGAGTAAAGAGTTGAATGTGAATGAAACAGTGTGGAACGAACAAATAAAAGACACTGACATGAAAGTGCATGAAAAACTGTGTTGTCAATTGTGCCGAGCAGATATGTGGAAGAGCGACTGTAGGTAGACAGACAAAATGTGCTTGGTGGAATGAGTCGGTGAAAAAGATGGGTACATGGCAATGATTGCTGCAAAGATGAGATTAAGAAAAAGCGATTGTATGAGGTATACAGATTAAGAAACAAAGAAGCGAAGGAGGCAGTGAGAATGAGTAAAGAGGAAGTGATGCGTGTGGAAGGAGAAAACATGTAGAATAATTTTAAGGAAACAAAAACTCCTCTGAAATGGGTCAAAAATACAAAACGTGGCCCAAAACAGAACACTGCAGGAGTGATGAATACGAGCAACGAAATAGTATGGGACGATTTTGAAGTGAGGAAATGCTGGCAAGAATATTTCGGAAAGCTGTACAGTAGTGTAGAAAATAAGACTGCAGGGTTAAATAAGGAAAATGTAGAAGAAATGGAAATGAAACTGAGGATATTGGGATAAATGACGGAGAAAAAACGGTAGGAAGGGTGAAAACAGGAAAGGAGCAGGCGTAGATGAAATCACTGGTGAAATGCTAATGTATGGGGTGCAAAGCTTATACGAAGATTGTGCGAATTATTATAATATATGCCTTATGTGTGGAAAAGTGCCGAGGGATTGGAATAGTGCGATCATTGTATCACTGTATAAGGGTAAGGGGAACAAGAGTGATTACAAGAACTACAGAGGAATAAGTTTGCTCAGCTTGCCTGGTCAAGTATTTGGAAGAATACTGATTGATAGAGTACGAGAAACTACACAAACTAAGATTTGGGATGTGCAGGGTGGCTTCATGCCAGGGAAAGGATGTGTCGATCAGATGGTTGCTCTCCAGCAGGTGATCGAAAAGTGTTTAAGGGTAAAAAGGAAGTTGTACTGTGCGTTTGTAGATCTGGAGAAAGCATACGACAGAGTGAATAGGGAGAAGCTGTGGGAAATATTAAATGAATATGGCGTAAATAAAGGTGTAATAAATGGAATAAGGGCAGTATATAAAGGTAGTCGTCCATATGTTAGGGTGAGAGGAGGAGTGAGTGAATACTTTAATGTTGAGCAAGGAGTGCGACAAGGCTGTGTGATGTCACCGTGGTTGTTCAATGTATACATGGATAAATGTGTTAGACAATACAAATGGTGTAATGGTTCGTGACGTAAATGTACGACTTCTGGTGTATGCAGATGACAGCCTTATTAAGTGACAGTGCGGATGAGCTAGCCAGCACATTTTAAAAATAATTTCACAATTACAGGGTGGTCTATAAGACCATGACAACACAAACTTATGTATTGTTTTATGGAACACCCTATATATTATTCCAGATTTGAAATTAATTATTTGTAGTAGGATATTTTATGTATATGGTCTATTTTATTTTTATGTAGATGGCTACACGAAATATTTTCTCGAAATTTTCATATGGAATACCCTATATTTTTCATCGGCGTGTTGATAGTTTATTTGCTACTCTATCAATTCTTTTAAGCATTCCCTATACCCAAACCCACACGTTTTTTGGTTAAATTTGTCTTTGTCAGAAACTATCCGTTATTAATCAAAATTAGGTAATGAACACCTCTATATTTTATTCCTATTGAGTGCGGAATAAAGTACATAACATCTTTTGTATTTGTAAATATACTGATATGTTTCAAAGTTTCATAGATATTATCAAACCAATGTAATATTATTACACTTGCTAGGCATAACCGTAAAGAAAAACCAGTATTTTATAACTAATGTTACAGATAGAAATGAAAATCTTAATTAATCATGGCATTAGGACTGTTTTTAAATCTACAAGAAAATTAAAGAACATTTAAAGTCACCTAAAGATGTTTCAAACTCATTATCATCTTCCGGAGTGTATAAGTGTATCTTGTTCATGTAGAAAAGTATACAATGGAATCACAAAACGTAGCTGTGATACAAAACGTAAAGAACAGATGAGATTTCGTAGATTAGCCCAAACAGAATAATCTGTGGTAGCTGAGCATGCTTTAAGTAATTTAAATCATGACATTCAATTTGATAATATGGAAATATTGTCAAGTCAAACGCATTATTATGTTCGTTTACAACGTAAAGCTATTGATATACATAAACATCCTAATAACTTCAATAGGCGTGAAGAAAATCACAGTTTAAGTAGGTTTTGGCATCTTATAATTACAACAAGGCACAATGATACGTCTCAATTTTAATTTTAACTTTTGGTATGTGTAGGTTTTTACTGTGTTTTTCGTAGACCTTGAAGTAAATGCTTTATCAAGTATGTGGTAGATTTCCTGTGCACTATAATCTAACGTGTGTACTTGAAATTGAAATTAAAATTAAGCAATATATAAAACGTACTACATTGTGTTTTGACTGTAAAATAACGCTTACACTTATTAACAAAGCTATTTCTGTTAGATTTGACTGGATTTTTAATTGATGCCAAGTTCCTATTTGTGTATGCTTTTATCACTTTCAAATTAGAGTTTTTCGTAACTTTATAATTACATTATTTCATTGAATTTTGCTAAATTTGCTCTTATGACATTTTTCACTGTTAGCCTACGACCGTTAGAGGGTGTTCTGATTTGTCATCTTCAAGGCAGTTTAACAGTATTTAATTTATTAAGGATGTAGTTATTCTTAACTAAAATTGTATTCCATATTATTTTTAAAAGGTTTTGTTACTACTGAGGATGATAACTGTAAGTGTTATCGTTACGTTTAGATTTGCATAAACTTAAAATACACCTTTAAAAACCCAAATAAGCTAAGTATTTTAAATGTAATAGTGGTGAAAGTTTACATTTTCATATTATTAGAATCTTTGTATAGGTATTCAGTATATGTATTGCTGTATTTTGCAGAGATTCAAGTGTTTTTGTCGCTTCCGGTTTCGTCGGAAAAGGTCTCTACCTTTGATTTTTAAATGTTTACATATTTGAATTCTACGTGTCTTCCTGCGCACGTACACAGAAGTTTAATTACTTTCATAGGCTTAATTCAAACAATAAAAGTCATCTGAGGAGGCTGCGATTGTCTTAAAATGGTGCTTAGTTGACCTAATAACCGTAAACAATTGCTGTATGCTTGTTTTTCATTTTAGGGAGTGTTGAATCCTGCTGTACATAAAATATTTTTATTTCTTTAATTTTTATGTTAAAAGCATTCACTAGTAATCATTTAAGTGCGAAGAAAATATACAGGTTGTTCCCATTTCGATGTCTCTTTTGGTATTTACAGAAATAACATATCTGTACGCATTGAGTGAAATTGAAAATTACTCATTTCTTGACTATCCGCGTACCTCGTTTGTTTTACAAAATCATTCTTGAGGCAATTTTTTGATTCTGAATTATAAAAGTTATTGTTTTGACAAAATAACACGAACCTGTTTTTTTTTATGTAAATGATAGTTGGCCTTTCCCTAATTATTCATTATTAAATACCCACGCTTATCATCCGGTTCAATAATCAAGAATTAATAGTCTCTAAATATATTGTAATCTGCTGTTACGCAGTCTTACTGTTATATTTTATTAGCTATTTGCTTTTCCCGGCGTTAGCTTAATGAGAGAAAGGGAGTGTGAATCGTCGAATAATTTTGACAACTAACAGTTCTTAACAAACACTATTTATTACCTGTAATTCTTTAAAATACTAAATATAATACTTGAAACTACGATCTATATCAACTAAAATAAACACTCTAAATAGCTTTAATTGAGCTTCTGCGTGTTGCTATAATTATTTTAAATTATGCAAGAAGATGGGAATATAAAGTAGCCAGCCAACTATAGAAAAGATGAAGAAAATTAAGAGCAGTTGGTGGTTTATCTACGACGAAATTTAAAATTTGTAATTAAAAGTTTATATTTTATTTTCTATTTGCGATTTATTCTCATCGCTTTAAAGAAAACACACCGGAACGGGAGTACTTTTGAGAATTACGGAATTTCTACTTTGTAGAAATTGGCTTAAATTACAGGAATTTATTTATCCCTTCTGGAAGTGGGTTTTATACTTTATTAAGTATTCGAGATACGTACACAGGGTGTTTCGTATTAATTTAACTACTGCAATACAGGATGTATTTACGATCACAGGTATAATGGTTGTAACAGGATAATTCGACGGAAACGGGATATTATGGAGATTATTATGCGATTATCTGTCTGCAAGTTTTACTGGACACCCAGCTCGGTCATGTATATGTTAGGTAATTGCGGTATGGTAAGATTATTTAATCAAACGAGCATACGCCCGTCTCACGAGGATATGTTTGTTTACGTTGTAAGTGTTTATTGTACAGGTATGGTGATGTTGATGTGCTGGGAATAAGTCGAATGAGAAATTCCATGGAAAACATGTCACATACTACTTGATGGCTATTCCGCCATAAACATAGTTAATTATCCTGACTTTATCCTCAACGGAATAGAGCATTATCGTTCTACTATTATTTTACTTTTAAAAAGTACAGAATAATATAAAAGTGATTATTGACGATATCGGGCAAAATAATTTGACATTGATTTTGACAAGTAGAACAAGTAGAAAACTACCCGATAAGTTGAAAACTAACAACAAATTTATTATTTAAAAACTTCTAAAACTCTTTGTAAATGATAGCATAGTTAATCCCAATATTTAAAAGACTGAAATCATTAACAGCATAATGAACTTATTCGTAATGATTCAAATTCTTAGAAAAATTAGCTAATAGACTTATCTTGACTTTACTGGCAATTATGCTAATCTTACTCAAAATATTTGTTTACATTATATTGACTTTACATGCAATAATTGAATTTATTTACCAGTCTAATATTGAATTACTCGCAAAACTCAAATCGGATAAAAAGAGCTGGCCATCTACTGGTAGGCTACGCTGTATAATTGAACGGGATAGGAATGGATGAGGGTAAGTGTTGCAAATTTAGATTACAATACTGGGAAAGAATCATCAAGAAAACCAAGTTTATTAATAAATAAGCAATTTTACAAGTACATTGATAAAACAAAGGAATACAGATAAAGGAAAGAAAATACTACTCCTAACAGCTAAATACCATTAAACCAGGCAGTTGTCAACAATAAAGTAAAAGAAAAATAATATGTAAATAATAAATAATAAAAATGCAGATTAGGTTACACATAAGATAAAACCGTTTAAACTACACATGGCAAGAACAACATAGAGACAAACAATTTACACACACACACACACACATACGCACGCACGCACGCACTCACACCACCACCCACGCGCGCACGCACACACGCACGCACGCACGCACGCACACACACACGCACACATGCACACACGCATCCACGTACGCACGCACACGCGCGCACACGCACGCACCAGTTACGATAGTTTTCGACATTTCGAGCGTGATGAATGGTTTCTGTGCAATTCTGTGCAATTTTGGTCATCGTTCAGTTGATGTGCAACAAACTTTGAATTCGCTTTCCTTTGACGTTTAAAATGCAATGAACGGTTGTTTTGGGTATGTTAAAAGATTTCTTGGGAATTTTCACGAAATCACCTACTTTATCGATGTTTTTCGATAACCATATCAAATGGATGCGCTGTATGTTTATCGTCATTCACATCTTCCCTGCCCCTTCCTTGAATTGTCGAAACCACTCAAGTACTTGTGTTTTCGATAAACATTATAATTATAACCTTTTTCAGCAATTCAAACGTTTCGATACCATTTTATACATTTTTGGACCGATGCACAAAACTACTGTCACTTCCGGCATTGCATTTTGGCTTTACTGACCGAAATTGCATCCAACTCTGACAGATTGGTAAGGAAGGTTCCCACTACATAAATCAATCACCATTCGGAAGATGGCGTCAATGGTTTCATCTGTAGAAAGCGATTCCTGTTTATTTTGAGACAGAGGTAGTTTCTAATTACGAAATTAGACGTAAAGATGTAATCGAGGCTTACTCAATGGCACCTGGATATGCTTCTGTAAACTCCGGCATCGTTTTCTGCGTATAAAATTCTAAGCGATTTGTCACGGTTTATTCGAATAACACAGTTTGGGGTCGCGAGGAGAACACCTGCTTTTCTTCGACATCTGTTTTTTCTTCTTTACATAAAAGGTACGAATGGAATAACACATGCCGAAAACATCAAATCACCACTGATTGACAAAACATTAAAACCATTTGTCTTTTCTATCGCGGTAATAATTTCGACTTATATATACAGGGTGTTTCAAAAACGTTACGCTAATTTCTAGTGTAAATAGAATATTAAAAATAGCGTTAGTTTGGATAATAAACATGTGTTCGAAAATGCCTCCTTAAGAAGATACGGCCCTGTAAAAGTGGCCCCAAAATTCTTTTTTTTATTATCTCTGAAACGGTTTAAGCTACCTAAATGAAATTTAGACCACAAATACCTTTGATTAGCTCATAAAAAGATTGTGTTGACAAATTTTAGTATTTTGTATAGGAGCGTCATTAAAGGGGATGCATTTATTTTGCCTCCAAACTTTTTTATGGGGATATTTTTAATTTTTGGGCAAAATAGTATTTATTAACAATTTTTGCTAGTAATACTGACCGAATTAATAACTTATTTTAAAATGAAACAATTAATCATTTTCATACGCGAAAACGAACTACCTCAGGAATAATGATTGTTTCAGAAAGAACTATGAGGTAAAAAGATTGTAAATTATTTAGAAACTGAAAAAGGTTTTAATTGTATGACATTAACACAGAACAGATAAAGGAAACAATAAAGAAAAACAACGAATAACACAAAACTAACAGAAAAAAAATTGAATAGGTAGGTACGGGTTTTTACATTAAATGTTCGAAATTCCCACTATTTTCACGAATACATAACCGTAAACTTTTTCTAGTGATAACATAATCCTTTGGAGTGGCCGTGGTTCTTGAATTAACATTCCTAATTAATTTCAACTCGCGCTTGAAGTTCTTCAATGGAATTTATTTCGCTTGAATATACTATTTTGTTAACTAAACTCCACACATCAAAATCCAAGGGATTTAGGTCAGGGTGGCCAGTAGATAGCATCAGCACCTCGACCAATTTAACGATTTGGAAAATGTTCGTTGAGCTATCTTCTAGCTTGTCTACTGAAATGAAGTGGAGCACCATCATGCATAAAAACCATATTTCTTCGTAGATCAAGATGCAAATCTTCTAATAGCGGATATAGACGATTATCCAAAAATTCATAGTAAACATCACCATTTAAATTTCCATCAAAAATATGGTATGCAATGAGGCGGTGCCTATTTAAGCAGCCCATACATTCAACTAAAAATTATATTGATAATGCGTTACACGTTTAACCTTTGGATTTTCCTCTGGCCAGAAGTGACTGTTATGACTATTAAACATACCTTGTCTAGTAAAAGTAGATTCATCGGTGAAAAGAATATTTTGTAAAAAATCAGGGTTCTGTTTCATTCTTTCTTGTAATAATTCGCAAAAGTCTCTTCTCAAAAAAAAGATCTTTGGGCAATAATTTTTGTACTTGCCTGTAGTGAAACGGGACCAATCATTGTTCTTTTAATACACGATGTACACTAGAAACACTTGCGTTACTTGCTCTTGCCACATTTCTTAGACTTATCGTGGGATCCGCCACAACTAGATTTAAAGTATTTTTTCTTGCCACTCGTGATCTACCAGAATTTACCTTTTTTGGTTTAAAGGTTACAGTCTTACTGCAACGCCTCACTAAATTCAAAAATGTTTTTGAATCTGGGACACTTGTTCTTGGAAATTTTTCTGCATATCTTCGTTTCGCTGCTTTAGCATTTCCATCACATGCCCCTAATGTTAACAACATATCGGTATAGTCACTGTTAGTGTACATATTTATTTTCAAAGTTTTTAAAAGCGTTATTACTTGTTAAACAAATCAAAACTATCAACAACAATGTGTCGAACGAATCTGTCAAACAAAAAAATCGCGAGTCTGCAGTAAACCTACTTAATTCCAGTAAATCAAATTAACTCAATATTTTAAATTATTATAAGTTTTTGTTATGAACGAATAAGTTCAAAAGTAAATATGTAATTAAAAATTATTATTAATTAATTAATTAATAATAATTTTTAACTCAATATTTCTTTAATTCTCTAGTTTTAGTAAAACATGTTAAAACCTCAAATAATTCAAAACCAGATTTTCAACAAGAATACCTTTTATGCGGCAAATTGTCTAAAAAATATTTTTTTGCCAAAAAAATTAAAAATATCCCAATAAAGAAAGTTTGGGAGCAAAATAAGTGCCCCGCCCCCCTCCCAATACTATCTTTTATGACCTCATCAAAGGTATTTGTGGTCTAAATTTTATTTAGGTATCTTAAACCGTTTCAGAGATAATAAAAAAAGGATTTTTTGGACCACTTTTACAGGGCCGTATCTTCTTAAGGCGAGATTTTAGCGGACCGCATGAGCAAATTCGCAACGAGCGAAGGGGAGTACAGGTGTATCACTCGTTACCCTTCCAAATCATAATGCGCTCAAGCTCGGCTCGAGACGGAAGCATAAAGAAACAGATAGATTTACTACGTAAGGTGGATGACGTACATTGAGCAATAATATCAGATTTCGCTGAATATAGTAAAGGCGCTTGTACATAATAAACAAAGATATCTTTGACTTCCACAAATTCTTCTTTTATTTATAGATCAACTTGATTTTTCAACACACGAAGGAAAAGGTACTGTAAAGCTATATCGGCTCCTTCTGTAATGATAAGAATTCGCAAATTTTATTTGTGCATAGCCTCAGAGATCACCTTTGGGAATATTGTTTGAATACTTATTTCACTTATTATTGGTTTCAACAATGATTTTATTTTCGTTGTACAAAATGGGAATACCTAATTGTTTTTTTATTATATCTAGATACATTCATTCCTTGTCTTGCTCAATCGGAAATTTAGAGATCTGAAATTCTCTAAATACCCGAAAAGTAATGTAGGAACTAAAGATAAAAAAAAACTACGAGGAGTTCGATCTATGGACATTGCTCAATTATTTAAATTCTTTGTTTCTTAGAAAAATACAGAATGTTTATGTGATGATTACATTTAGGTGCTTATAAGAAAAACACAAAATTGGTCACAATGTTAACAAGCCAATGAAGTATTTAGGTATTACATTCATAGTTTTCTTCTAATGACGTGCGGGCTCTATTTGGTTCTGATTCTGACACATTATTATTTAGTTTATGTAGAGGTTTATCTACAATAAAATATAAAAATGTGTTATAGTTCCACAGGAAAAGTGCTACGAGGATTGTCAAAGAGAAAACATCACAAATAATTGTCTGTAATAAAAAATGTACTTACTAAAAAAAATACATATTTTCTTACTCACGTATTCAACGTAACGGCTTATTTCTGTTGTATCTGCTATCGACAAGCTCAGGAAGTAAATAATCAAAATAAAATTTCGCCAGTTTTGAAACCATATTCGTTCTCCAAAAGTCTGTGTCTTTTTAATCCTCTGAATAAATAAATCGTTAGGGATCCAAATACAAAAAAGACAAAAGTCCCTATTTGTGACTTCCAGTTGCCCTTGAATCTGATAATAATAATCAGAATTGCACTTTAGAGCAACCTTGTTGTTATCCACAGTGCACCCTGTAACTTTGCCATTCAGAACTGCTTCCAAAATAGTAGGGTATTCTCTTGCAGCAAAAGGACATTTTATTTCAATAATTCCATTCGCATCTACCAGTGCGTCTGGTGAAGCTCCTAAGTATGCCTGGGAAGGATGCACAAAAAATCCACATTCAGATAAAGAATTGTTTGGTAAGGCATTACGAATCTGTTCCATGGCAATTGCTTCATTATCTTTGCACCATATAGTTGAAGAAGCTGAAAACTTTTGTACAAAATACTAATGACCGTTTTCGCACGAGGTGTTGTATCCCTAAGTTTGCAGATTCTGCCGAAATTAGAAGCTGTTAATCTTTGTTAAACGTTCACTTCTCCAAATCAAATTTTCGTATTGGCCTCGACTTTCTCGTTCCAAATTTGAAATTTCACTTTTCGTTTTTTCTAAACTTTTCAAAAACTCATCGGCTTTCAATTTATACGTTTCTGGGTTCATATCAGGTACATCGTCGTCTACTTCCATTTTCCCATAATTGTTATCTGGTCCAGTTGTACGTTTTTTGATATTTTTCTTCCTTGACTCTAAGTTTAATTTACGTTTACATCTAAGTTGCCTTGTTCTATCTTTTTTGGACGCAAACCTTCTCAAATATTTCCCCGTTGGGCTACGCTTTATAATTCTTTTGGTCACTTTCGAGTGAAATTTTGATTGATTATTGAACGATGCTGCCGCCGCTTTGCACCTTACTGTATGAGTCTCTCATCACAAAATTGCACCGTTTCCCTCCAATGAATTTTGCAACAATAGAATTATATCTTTCTGCTAAATTATTATTTACATTGTAAAGTAAGCTGTCCACATGTTGAATGACAAGCCTAACAGCATTTTTCAACCCATCCCATAAGCCACACAACTGCAAATCTTCAATATAATTTGTGTCATTTTCTTTTCTGGTACATTGAAACTGCCTAGTAGAACAATGTTCATGGTTTCCAAAAACATGATTGAGTAAATTGTGGAAATCTAAAATCATTTCCCGTTTCACTTCACTAGGCTTATTTGACGTAGAGAATTCTGTGGATCTTTTTTTAATTATACAATATAAAGAAATTCTCAATCGTTCCAAATTTTTTTCCACAATTTTGCGCATGGTTACAGGTACAACTCCTATGTTGTTGATTCTGGTCTTGCTCAATTCTTTTATTCTATTGTTAAAATTTCTGCATATATGGTTGGTGCACTCAATTTTTTTAATAAGCGAATCTAGCCCATACGGCCTAATAGTATTCAGCTTATCAAAGACACTACTATCTCCATCGCCTACAAACACATTCAAATATTACGGCCACTTACAAAAATAATACTTCTACGAGTATATGTATCAACTATAACGGTCATAAGCAATGTCCCGGCATAGTGTAGACAACCAACACCCCACTTCTCCGATGCTATCCGAAAATGTTTGTATGGAGAAGGGGTGCAGTCAATAAGGTATTCACTAATGTGTAAACGTAGCGTGCTAAGGAGAACTGGAAAAACATGTTTTTATTGTGGTTGCTTACACGTATGCCAGGACTTTCATTTCCACGACAACTTACCAATCATATATGCATACTTTACTCCATGCATAGCAATACTTTGTTTGAATCCCTCGGCGACTATATCTGCCTCCATTGCGTTTGCACTTCCTGACCAGTTCTTGTAGCCGGTATGCTCAGGAATATCTTTTTCATATTATCATGTTTAGTGCAAATAAGACAAAATGTGTTTCTTACGCTAAGAAAAGAATTTTTGAGAGTGAAATCCCACTATACAAGCCTAAAAATTCGTTATGTCAGCGAATCACATTTAAATTGTATTTGTTTTCACACTTACAACACCTGATAATGAGCTGTAGTTACATTTATAAGAACGCTTCGCCCAAGAGCCATCAACAACTACAGTGAGCAATGGAATACCTTGGCTGTCAACACTACCTCTTTGAATAGCAAGATCTTTTCTATTCGTACAGCCTCTTCCATTTCTTCTATAGCAACATCTCGTATGTTATCATGGATATTTTTTTGTAGAGCAAAATAAGTAGCGGTTGACATAGTGGGCATATTCAGTAAAGCGCATTGCTCTTCCATCTGAGAAAAACTTTGACCCGTGCAGATATTTCCAAAACCTGAACAATACCCTCAACATTACAAAATTAACATCTATGAAAGTACAAAGTTGATAATACCATGGCGTCATTTACAGACATAACTTCACTATTATTGTTTCTGTCTGATTCTATAGTTTCTTCTTTTGGCACATTGAACACTTGAAAAGCAAAGAAGTGTTGAATCCTTTGCGAATCTCCTTGACAAAGGCCATGTTTGTTGAAGAGCAACCAAACTTGTCATGGTCTCCAAAGTGTTTCAGTTGTTCTACCAAGTACTTTACATCAAAGAGGCGCCTACCTTCTAGAGGAACTGTTTCTATCGGTTGTTCACTTTCGCTAAAAATTCAGTTTTCTTATACTTATAGAAGCTCTCGATGTCAATTACTTACACTGTGTATTCTAGATATTCAGAATACGACTCTGTCTCAGAAACACTGCCATTATCATGGCTTGAGTAGTGCTCATCATCACTATCATCAAAAGTAGTCATTTTAGTACCAGTACAGCTAAAAATAAATTTGGACTAATAGGTAGATACATACATAGGTATATACTGTTTTAATAAGGGAGTACTGTGTGGCATCGAGAGGTTACTATTTCAAAATCTTTGAAGAGACTGTTTATTGTTAGAAAAAAGGCAAAATAGGAGTGCTTTTGTGAACAACTTTTGGGGAGAGGCTTTCCATTGGGAAATCCACTGTGTACGTAGGTACAACCTAGCTATCTAACTCGAGTAACTTGTAAGAAATAGATACCTACCTTGGAAGCCTATGAACTGAATTTATATTTGCAGTAATACTTTTCGGTTCCGGAATACAATCACCTATAATTGTTCTTTGTTCGACAAAGGTTTCTCTAAAAGTTTATTATATTTTATAGGTAAATACAGCATATATCGATATTATAAATAATGTTCGTTGTTTTTCAATTACATACCTGGATGTACCAGCAGATGAGGTTTCTATATTTTTGTTTTTACGAGCGGTCATTCTGAAATAGGTATGTCTAAGTATAGGCACATAATAAAAACAGAAATATTATATATATATATATATATATATATATATATATATATATATATATATATATATATATACAGGGTGTGTACTATTTCATAGGGACAGTTATAAACAGGAACTATTTATAATGTCATTTTAGTTTTACAGCACAGAGAATCACCGATTTATGTTACATACCTACTAAAATGTAGATGCTGATTTGACCAGTTTATTTGTTTGATAAATACACAATTTTTTCACCACCATTGAATTCCCTAGCTATTTAGATTTATGAAACACAGAGGAAAATACAAAATCGTCAGACTAATAAAATAACGAAATAAATGTATTAGCTCAAATCAAACCTTTTGCAGCAAAATTGCTAAATACGCTCCTTTTTTCTATCAGCACTATCTACTCTAGCTTACGAGATAGCAATACTGTCCCTATGAAATAGTAGACACCCTGTATATATATATATATATATATATATATATATATATATATATAATAGATATATTTTACCTTGCCCGCTCCGCAATCTTTTCATACGTTGCTTTACACTTAGACGTTTATCTCCAAGACGGAGGTGAAACTTATAGTTACCCATTTTTGCTAAGTACTTCTACTACCTAATCTTCAAACTAATGAAGTGTATCACAAAAAAACTAAACAGTAATTAAAATTGTCTTTGTCTATAGGTACATAAAATTAAAAATGTCTGTCTATACACCAAATTATTAAAATTGTCGCCTACATCAAATTATTATCCTGCAAGAATATTGAAACACGTATTCACGGCACTCACTAAACCCAAATAGTATTTGTTTATTTAGAAGTAACAATGGAAAGTGGAAACAGCAATGAATAAATTCGAAGAAAGCTCGCACCATCGGATGCGGTCGCGGCGCCGGCCTGGATGCGGTAGTAGTGGTGTATTCCCCTCCGTAGTCTGGGCTGCAAAACTTCGAGATTTAATGCGACGATCCATCTTCTTAGAAAGATTACTCAGCCGCAGAATTTTTCCGAACAATAAGTTTATTTCTATTTAATTGCCAAAGGTTATCTTTGAAGCTATGCAAAATATAATTTTCGATTTCTTATTATTACTTGAATTATAGCATGTTAAAATTGCTCAATTTAAAGAAGTTTGCGATTTTTGTAAAACTCCCTGAAGGCGATCACGCAAAAGGAGCCTTTATAGCTCTACAGTACCTTTCCTTCATGTGTAGAAAAAATCAAGTTGATATATCTATAAATAAAGAGGAATTTGTCGAAGTATGAGATACTGTTTTCGACATTCACATGCGGCTAAAATCTCGCCTTAAGGAGGTATTTTTGGACACATGTTTATTAACCAAATTAACGTTATTTTTAATATTCTATTTACCGTACAAATTAGCGGACCGTGTTTTGAAACACCCAGTACATGTGTGTGTGTATATATATATATATATATATATATATATATATATATATATATATATATATATATATATATATATATATATATATATATATCTATCTTATGGCACATGTACCAACGGGAACTATTATTTATGTTCTTAAATTAAATACGTGAACATGATTGCTACGTTAATTCCTCCCTATTATATTGTGTAACGGATCTTGTGGAGCAGACCTTTCTGCGTGTACAAATCATGTTTTTTATTATTGTTTGTCTTCTTATCTAGCGATGTTTACATATTGAAACATACCACTATTTCTTATGATTTCACAAGAATTATTCAGTGCGCGGGTCTGTGTGTGTGGGGGGATGGGGGTGGATGTAGGTTAGATCTATAGTAACGCCAGAACCATAATACGTAAACACTGAATCATTGAAAATGAACAGGTCTATGCAACCAAATTTACACATAATGGGAAAATGTTTTTAAAATGACAATATAAATAATTTCTCAAAAGGTTGCTATGCTTAATTAGTCTTGAAATACAAAACTGTAAATATGACTTAAGCGTTATTTATATTTATAGACCGTTCTAAAAACGTAAATTAGCTCCTGTAGTGTTGGTGTATAAGAATGTTATATTTGTTTTCAAGCGATGTGTTAGTAAATCAAAAGCATAAAATATCAATAAAAACCGATATTTGCCCAGCAACAACAAATACAGTTTAAAATATGAATTACGATTTGCTGATGACAACAAAATTAGTAAAGAGGGCCATGTACGATATAAAATAAATTCCCTGTTGAAAACAAACAAGCTATGATTTTCACGCATATGTCAAAAATTATTCATCGTGTTGCATTTAATAGACTTTCTTTATCTTTTCGTACCAAAATGATTCTTACAAATGAAGAAGCATTTGATATGTTGGCAGTTTATTTTGAATGTATGAGAAATGCAACCGTTGCTGCTAGAGTGTATGCATTGCAGTAACCAAACAGACGGCATCGCAGCAGAAGAGAAGAGTTTTTCTCGCACACCGTGTGCGTACTACTGGAAATGTGAATCTTCCTGTGTACCGAAGACAACGCAGAGGTAGAACTGAGGAAAATGTTATTGATGTTTTAGCTTATGTAAATGTTAACCCTCATTCAAGCACCAGAGCTATAGCTAGAGACTTGGGTATATTTCGAACCATCGTCCAAAATATTTTAAGAGAACACAGGTGACTGCTTATTTATTAATGCATGCTTTATTCGGTATTATAATGATAAAAATGTTTTAATTTTTTCGTTTGTTGTTATATGTTTCTCATTTTATCATACCGAAAATGTCATTACATCAAAGTTAACTTGTGACAACATGACTAATGTATTTGCCGCCATTTTATGCCCAGTTTCAATAAAACACCAAATTATTTAATGAAATTATGTTATGCTATGTGAATAGATTTTAACTAACAACATGAGAATTAAGCGAGGCAAAGTAAAGTAGAAAGGTACCAATAATAAAAAATAATGAGAGGTCGGGCCAAAAAATTCGTAATAACATTACGAGAGTTAATGCATTTAAAATCCTTTTCGTTTACTAACAACAAAGGACTTCAATGTTTCTTATTGATTTGATTACTTTATAATATATACTATTTTAGATTGCACCCATATCACATGGTCCTACACCATAGTTTGAATGCTCAAGATTTCGATACCAGGTTGGATTTTTGCAACTGGCTCTCAAATATGATACACGACGATCCTGAAATACTTTCACGAATTATGTGGACAGATGAGGCTACTTTTCATAGTGATGGTAGTGTAAATCGACATAATATGCATTACTGGTCTGAAACGAATCCCCACTGGATGCAGGAGGTCCAACATCAGGGTCGTTGGTCTGTAAATGTGTGGTGCGGGATTCTAGGTGGAGAAATAATTGGGCCTTTTTTTTAATGAGACTGTTAATGGAGAAAGGTATTTAGATTTTTTAAGCAACGAATTGCCACTTCTTTTAGAAGACGTACCCTTGGCCATTCGTCGTGACATGTTCTTGCAATATGATGGGTGCCCGGCACATTATTGTAGAGATGTTCGGAATTTCTTAGATCAATCGTACCCTGAAAGGTGGATAGGACGTGGAGGTTTATTTATTTGGCCACCAAGGTCTCCAGACCTAACTTGTTTAGATTTTTATTTGTGGGGGCGAATAAAAGATCTCGTTTATGCCGATAGACCCACAACAAGAGCTGACATGATTGAAAGAGTACGACAGACAATACAAAGTATTTCAAGGGCAGAAATTGAAACTGCTGTTCTCTCCACCCGTCAGCGATTGATTTCATGCATTGAAAATGATGGACGACATTTCGAACACCTAGGGCGACACTAATTACGTAGTTATTTATTTAAGGTTTTAATTTTTAGATTTATCACATTATTATTTTATAATTTGTTCTCATTATTAGTAGCGACAGCATTACATTTAGGTAATCTAGCGGCAACCATAACATTAGTATGATAACAGTTTAAATTACTGCAGACTAATGTAAGATCTTTTCATCCAGGCTTAATTTAATAATTTCCGTGAACGCGAACTAGCCTACTAGACGTTGGAAGAACAATTCTCGCCATTTACCTGTTTCTTGCGATATCTCAGAATAGGAAAAAGATATTGACTTGCGGTTTTCACTGTTTTATTACTAATTTAGTCTACTTTTAAAGACCTACTTAAATTTTTATATAATATTAAACAGTGCTCTCTAGCATTTATGTTATTAATCAGATGCTTCAAATTTACAAATTTTCTATTGTTTAACATAAGCTCTTTCAAACAGCATCAAGTTTATTAAAATCGGTCAAGCAGAACCTGAATTAAAGGCGTTTTTTCGTAACAAGGTTCCCACTCTTCCATGCCCCTTATTTGAAGAGATAGACTAAAACTTGTCAAATAAAAAATATGCAGAATTTGTCGAGGAATCTGACTATAATATTTAATTTGCCCCTTAATTGAGTAAATTTTGAAAAATTTTGATTTTTAAAATTTTAACTGGCAAATACGCCCTCTAGCGGTGGACCTACAATTCTGAAAATAATTTCCAGGCGTTTCTCGAGGCCACTTTTGTTATAAATTTTTTTTTACCGAACCTGTGCTATAATCCATTCCTGAGATACGGCCGACGGCCGTTCTTAGTTGGCCACCCGGTACATACTTGAAAAATTTTGTATTTAAGCTTCATTTCATTTCTCTTGGAACAGATTAGAATTTGGGTAAAATACAGTGGCTGAGAGGGGGGTTATTAGGGACAGTTTTTGGTTTCTGAAACAACCATATAATTTAAAGATATAAAAATACCTAGAGAGAGATCTTGAACATAGCGATTAATTGTTTTAAGAAATTTTTTGATATGAGAGGCAATAAGGTGTGGTTTCAGCGTGTTCAAATTTTTAAATATCTGATAAAAATTAATCTTATAAAAAAGTGAAGACAGTTTTTAAAGATAAATTAATTTCACATAAGGTTTCTCTGTGACGTGTTTTAATACGAAACCAACATGCCTTAAAACTTACTTAAGTAAGATTGAAAAATGCTTGAAGTGTATTATCGATATTTTTATAGAAGCGGGCGATTTTGGGTTTTTTTCCAAGTTAAGATTTAGAAATCTATCAACCTCGATCTTACATGAAATTTTAATCTGCCATCTAACATAGATTGTTTTTGATTTTACAAAGTTTCCTATTTTCTTTATGAACTTATTAAAATAGGTGTTACATAATTATCCTAAAAATGATTGTATTTGTGGGCCGGTATCTGGACACAAACGGAAATGTCACTATGCGCATCAACTACTAATTGTTATTAGCAGTACCTGTCACTAGAATTTTGCCACACTAATGAAATTACATTTTTAGTAAATGTGTCAGTATCGGCACGGGGCCTACAGTTTAGATCTCTAACCATTTCACCACCGAGGCAGTCTAAAAAATTATTATTATTACAATTTTTTTATGTATTTCAATTTCCACTTTGTAAGTTGGAAAGTCGTGCGTTGTTGCACAGCAGATATTTTTGTTTGGCTTATTCAAAGTTTATGATACTTTTATCTTCTATTCCGTATTCATGTAATTATCTCTGGATGTTATGTCTTCTACCTTTGTTGTTTGTATTGTACCGCTGCTGTCGTTAGTTTGAGTAGTGTAAAAATAGTTTTAATCAACAGTCATTATTTACTTTTTTTTATTGATAACAGTGAAATGGCTTAACACAAACAATTGAAATTTGGTAGATGACATTATCGAGCCTTTTACAACTTTTCTCTAGACTTAACAGGGGAGCCAATATTTAACCCCCTTTAAATTTACATATGTTGGAAGTTTGTGCTTCATCCGGTATATTTACGTAATAAAAACCGCTGCAAATTGTATCAATATTTCCACATCAAATAACTCGAAACCGATTACCTTCACAAAAAAAATTACAAGAATGCTTTTCGATTAGAAATTTGATTTTCTATCTAATACCAAAATTTCAAAAAAATCGTGTGGACGGGTTGCAAAATCGAGTTTTTGGAACTATTTCGAAAATGACAAAATTTTCGAGAAAATTGTGAGAAATTTTATTTCCTATCTAATAGTATTTTTACTTTTTGAATATGTTAAGTAGTTCCGGAGATATTTAGGAAAAACGGTCTTTTAAAGTGACGGTTTTTTGCTAATACCTTGTAAACCGTTTGTGGTACAGAAAATTTATAGGGACAAAAAATACTTACAAATATATTACTAATCACATATTGAAATGAAAAAATCTAAAAAAATAAAAATTTGCAAAAGGGGTACTTAACCCCCCAACTTTCCCCCAAAAACAATCAGCCTATATGTGTGCCAAATTTAAAGTTAATATGTTGTCCTTCGAAAGTTATGGAGTACACACACACACAGACAGACACACAAATAAGATTGTTTTTGTTCAAATTTTGTTTTTGGACGTTTTCGAACATTTTAAAGTGATTGAGTAAATAAAAATTTTTGAAATTTTTTTTTGTGATACAGTACTTCCCATCCGTTGGATATCAAAAGTAATTGTGTTGGACACATTAGGTTTACTGGTTAACAGCAAGCAGCCCCATTATACCTCTACATGTGAGAAAGCATAGTAGAGTGGCACAATCACGATTCCTGAATTTTATTTATTACCAATACCGCAAATATATTCTGGATTTTAGAAAATGTTTGTTTGATAAATATAGAAAGAATGGAAAAGGGAAGAAAAATCCGACTACGTCCGGAATACACCAAGAAACCAATTCATTTTAGCGACAAATAACATTTTAAAATGTGGTATGTGTTCCGTATCTCGCATGTCAATTTAAAACATTTAATATCTTTATTTAACTCAGAGAAAGCTCTATTGCTTTCGCCTTTTATTTCGATGTATTTCCAATATAAAGGATGCAGTCGTTTAAATCATCATAATATTTGTATGAATTAATCGAAAATAAGGGAGTTTTAGTATTAATAACATATTATTCATCCATCTAGTTATATTGTGTAACAGTATTAAGAGTAAGCTAACGAAAGCTCAACCTTTTCTTTACAAACTGTTTTATTCAGTATAAAATGCTTTGAAAACCATTTTTTTGTTTAGTTATGTATTAGCCAAACATATGTACATGTATATAGCGGAAGGGATTTGATACATTTATTGAATGGGAGAAAGAGAAAACGGCTGACCTCATTTATGTGGAAAGTAAAGAGGCAACATTTTCAACATCTGTGCTAATCTAGATGAGGGTGGATAATTTCTATTAATATTACTAATCTTTTTCGCTAGTTCAAGAATGTTGGCTTATTGTGACGTCAGCCAACGTTATTGATATATGGAAAGAAGGCAAAGGGGCATAAATCAATTTACACGGGTATATTCCCAAAACAACAAAGGGCAGAAAACATATAACCTATGTTATTTGTGTTAGCTTTTGTTTGGTTTCTTGCTACTGCATCTAGCAAGCAGGCGCTAGCAAGTCATTTACATGTAAAATGATGTTATAAGCGAGACGTCGTGTGTGTTAGTAAGTTACACTTTTCTGTTATTTCCATATTCTCACGTTATTTAGGAAGTAATACGTGTTCACAAGGTTCTAGAAAATTGCTTTATGTCCAGTAACCATTCTCTTTTTTCAGAGACGAACTCACGAACCTTATTTTCGCATCGTGACAGCTTGCTTTTGTTTTATCTTACTTTATGAAAGCCATATTTTAATTAGATAACAGATTACAGTTTTGTCCCTTTTTTGTGGCATAATAAAAAAATCGTATTAGTAAAAGCGCCGTTTACTTTTTTGGGAGTCATACGTTAGTCTTTAGTGTTGTAATTTTGTGTTGTTTTATTGGCGTGCTCGTGGTTAATTCTGACTAGAATTGAATTTATAGCAAATTTATTGCCTGGCAATTAAGGATTAGTGAACCTAATTCCCACTAATGGACTTTTCCGGTCTGCTATGGTGCTTTAGCTCCAAATTGCATATAGTTCGCTCTGATTAAATATCTACTAAATATTGTTATTAAACTTTTTTAGCTTTTATCTGCATTAAACGTAACCTAATCTTTATAACATTTTTGCTCGGTTGAATGTAATAATCTGTTTTGAGCTTGAATCAAACTTTTGGCATTGAAATGTGTCAGAAGTTAAATGTAGAAGTTACAGTTAATTTACGTAGATTTCCAATTTAGTAAGCTTATTGAATCCAACACACAGTCTCTTCAACAATTGGGCTAAGATAATTTCAATTAAACCTTGAACAAGATCATTGCAAACGTACTGATAAGAAACTACGTACTTAAGGAAATAGGAGAATTAGATTTTCTTAATAATAAGGAATTACCTTTCGTTTTGAGAACGTCAGCGTTATAAAGCACTAGGTATTGTTTCTACAAAATTGGGAATTGTTGATACTTGAGTGTTATTATTGCACTATTCGTTAGGTTTGATACAGTTCAATTTCCTTCTTTACTTTTCAACTAAATACGCTTTGCCTTCGTCAACAATAGATTATATTCGAATTATTGTGTCTGATACAAAAAATAATCTAATAAATGTTCAATACCTTCAATAAAAATAGTTTTTTAAAAAATAAAATATGTGATTAGAACTGTTTCATTATAAAATAGATAAAGGCGTGGTGTTATCTGCTAATTCGCTATTAATAAAACCGCTAATTTTCAGCAGCACTTTCATTCCAGCAGCCAAAAACCAGTGGCGTTGCTAAATTAAAAAAAATCTAGTCAGAAAAATCCTGCCCACTTTAAAGTTATAAAACATATTACAAACTATGCAACAATAATCCTGAGTTTATCCTATTCATTTGCAAATGGGATAACAAGTAAACACTCATCCCCAAATAAAAATTCATAAAGCTCGTTAGAAATTCCTGCCAACTTTAAATTATAAAATACATATATTATAAGCCACGCAGCAATCAATTTATCCCATACGTTTGCAAAAGGGATAAGAGGTCAGAAAAATCCTGCCAACTGTAAGTTTTAAATTTATTATAAACCACTGTTACGGGTGAAAATCACAGTAGAATCGGAAGTAATAGATAAAAGAAGGGTGTCGGAAGCTCAGTGGATAAAGGGGGTGAGCGTGTTATTAATTTTGCTTAGGATAGTTCGTAATACTTAAAACACAATGGGGGGGGGGGGCTCATAAATTAAATGGGCGCGTTTATAATTGACAATATCTGGGTCTAAATACCTATAGGCGAGTATTCCACAGCAAAGTTCAAAACAAACAAAAAACTTGCTTACTTTACGTCGCACAAATCACGTGAATCGGTAAATTAAAAGCGTTTCCTACAAAGCTTCAAAATATTTGCACGTAATCAAAATAAAATGACGTGCTAACTGACCAGATAATCGATCATCAACCTTGTTTACTCTAATTTTACTTTACGTGAAATTCTGTCAGTGATAATAATCTTAAAAAAAATTAAAAAAATTGCAAATAATCTAACAGATATTCTTTCATCAAAATCACTGTACGGTCGTGTAAATCAAACATTTCCAGCTCAGTTACATGGACGTGATCAAAATATCTTATCTTTTAAATTTAGTACTTCTATTTACGAAGTACTAAATTTAAAAGATAAGATATTTTGTTAACTCTGAAAGGAATGACAGAAATCACATGTAATCTTATATTCAATAACGAAATAATACGCTCAAGTTCATTAACACTATCTATATTATGATAATAAAAAAAGAATAAACAATCAGAGCATCGGCACAATTATCATCAAATGACAAACAAATAAATGTACTTACGGAAGGAAGTAAAGCGCGATCATTCCTACGTAAAATATTCATTCGGGAAGAATCTTGCAAGGTTCAGAATTCCCAAGATCATTTAACTTAATTACCTTAATTTAATTACCACTTTGTCGGTATGATAATGACGTAGAAAGAATAAATTTGATAAATTATGGTGGTGTACATTTTGGTATACAGTGAAGAATAAACAATAACAATATGTAATATTATGATGCGGTTGAATACACTTTGGTAAAATTATCTTAACGGCCTGAAGGGTATCTATACAATAAATTACACACAAGAAAGCGATTCATCCGCCCAAACAAATACAAAAAATAATTTGATTAAATACCATCAAAATAAACACAGAAATCTAATTATCCTAATTCGCACAAAGTTGATCAGCCTAATTTCTTTCTTTTCATCTCAGCGGTAAACGTAATTCTCGTACAATTGTACGCCCTTCTTTCATTGATAGACAGGTACGTCAATCTCCTTCTGCGGACAAGGCCTTGGCAACTTTACAGTCGTTAAATTTCAAGTACCCGACTATGTTTAAATTATGTATGTATGTATATATATATATATATATATATATATATATATATATATATATATATATATACATACATATTTACAGCAACCTTTTAATCTGTCTGAAGAAGCTGTGGACGCATAGCACTTTATCGATTCACAAACCAATTTACCGAACTACAAGATATCACAATCCGCCTAAGAGTGATTTTACTCAAAAAATGAGGAAAGCACTAAAATAAACACTTCCTCTTCAACGAACACGAAAATGTAACTGCAGACCAACAAATACAACACAAAAAGGTGACCAAGATGATCAAGATAAACCACACTAGTAACTCAGGTAAAACGTAGGTAAATTCTGTGGGCCCCAAACCTACATCACACGTTCAATGTTCGACGTCATTCCTAACTTTAACTAAAAGAAACAAAAAACGTCTTATCCCTCTAAAATCACGTCATCTTTGATCGTAATACAAAAAAATCTTCCATACTGAAACTACGTAATGAATGGACATTTCGTAGGAAAAAAAATGGACTTGATACCCAGAATCGAGATGCACACATCCTGTTTTTCAATAAGAAACCCTGTTATTCAAATAAATGTTCTATAACTTCCCCAATAACAACTCAATCCATAAATGAAGCTCGATAGTATGCAAAACTGTTTATCGCGACTGAACCTTTCGTTATCAAGCAAGTAACACAAATAAATTTAAACCGATACTTATTATATTTCTTAAAAATTCTCTTCATCCACAATGAAATTCAATTTCGATTCAATTCCTTTTATCTGCAACAACAAACTAAAATAAAATAAAATTCCCGGTTACTTAACAGTAATCTAAGGTTCTATAAATAATATTCAAAGATCCTAATATTAAAATGCTACGAGAAATTTCATCCACACCCGACACCACTCAACAGTCATCCCGAATTTAACTCATGTATTTGCAAAGGGAATAAAAGGTAAAAACTTACCCCCAAACATAAGAGAAAAATTCGGTCAACTTGAAACTTTTAAAATATACTGGGTGCGCCATAAGTCACGTTACCATTGAAAAATTGAATAACTTATTTATTTTTCATTGTTTTGTTTTGTGATTGTCAAAAATAAGTGACAGTTGAAAAATTTATAATGCTGAAATTCACAATAGTACAGTAAAATAGTACTATAATCATAGAATTTTATTTAAAAAATCCAGAATCAATCATTCTGATTCAAAGAACATACCATCGCCATTTCAACACCAATATTGCGTTCTCGAGACCAACATTTATCGCTTGGTTGAACGTTTTCATGAAAATGATTCATAACTGACTTGCCAAGATCTAGGAGACCACGTTCAGCTTGTTCAAAAGCAAACATTGTTCGTATGGGGGAAGATGTCCAGGAAGAACCATGAACCCGAAGTCGTTCTAACAAGTTGAGGTTGTCGCGCACGTCACAGACGCATTGTGTGGTGTTTCGATATAAAGTGCAATTAGTGTAACTGTTAAAACCAACAGATTATCAGCAATGCCTAACATTTGTATTCCGCATTCAAGAGTTAGTCAGTCCTGAATTCATTCATCAGTTTAAGAGCGACGAAACATATTTCTACCTTAATGGCTTTGCTAATAATCAAAATTGTAGGTTTTGGGTTACCGATAATCCACAGGTTATGCATGAACATTAATCACACCCGCTTAAGTGTACGGTCTAATACGGTTTTACATCAAAAGGGATCATTGGGGCCTTACTGTTTTTACAGCAATGATCACTGGCGAGCAATGTAGAGTCATGATAAAAGATGTTGGGCGTCCCTAGGTAGAAAACATGCCTGATGTGGGGTTTCAACAAGAAAGTATTTTATTCCAAGCCTCACAAGCCTCCATTCAAGTGCAACACAAGGTATTGACATGGTTGAGTGATTAGGCGACAATTTGTTTAATTAGTGTTGATTGATAAAATATGATTAATATATCCATGTGGGCGGGTGGATGTTCGTGGTGTGTGTAAAGAATCTTTTTTGCGCGGTATCTCAAAAACCTAAAAAGCGATTGCATTCAAATTTGGCATAAGTGTTTAAGGTCGAAATATCAAGACCTCGTTAACCTTCATGTGCAGAGTAAGGTACCCTGTTACCCTGAACTACATTGTTGAAACTCCTATTTACCATAAACCAATCTATCTCAGCTTGATTATATAATAATACAACCATATAAGTCAATAAAAAGTTTTTGTCTAAAACAGGAATTTATACCTTAAGTACACAGACAAGGTACCTATAAATATTTTCCATAGGGATATGCATGGATATAAGGTAAGGGACTGTGAAGGAAGTATCATCGTGTGCCCTAGTATCGCCTCTATTCCATATTTTGTAGAAAAATGTTTTAATTCGTTTTTTATCGTATTTCAATTTCAGGCCTGAATAATTGTTTTCCTGGGTTCCCAAGGAAATTTCTGTGGCTGTGTGATAACCATATTTTCTACACCTCCTTTAGTTGCATATGTATGTAATAACTTCCGGTTCAGTGCTTACAATATCATTATGTATTCTTGAGAGGACAGTAACTATGTGTTCTTTCTTAGGGACATAGGAGCAAATGATAATTTTGCCATCTTCACTAAATCCAAATATGGAGGACCGTTTCAAAATATCAATTTTGATATCTGACTAAATGAAATGCTGAGTATAATAACTATAGTGAAAGTCACACTGAGAATGGAGCACACCGTTGCCAGTTGTCGTTATGCTGCGATCGATTAAACCTCAAGTCCGGTCTCAGGCAAATTTCGCCGCTCTCACAGATTCGCTAAAAACTTGTTGGAAGTTTGATGATGTTTATACCTTCGCCTTTGTTTAAATGTTTTCAATAATTAATAATAATAAACAATAAATTTCAAAATTACAAAAGAATTATTTTTGGCAAAGTTAATATAAGAAAAAATAAACAGAGAATTAATTGTACATTTATAAACAAATAAAATATTTACACTTTTTATATATTGAAAATTATAATTTTCGCACTCGCATGGAGCATTTGTCTGTGTTTGAATTTCTTAAATTCCATGTTACCGGTAATAAGTCACAAACAAGACTGAAAATCAGTATTATATTTAGGGTTGTTACTTTTCAGTTACATTAAAAACTCATTAAGATATCTTCCCGCATAAACTTGGTTTGAAATGACGTAAATGCATTGTAAGTAACTTTCTAATTAATAAAATTGTTTAACGATATTTTGATCGTCTTGAAAATTTATATTTGAGAATTTTGAGTGATTTTTCCAACTAAAATTTTCCGATTTTTTAAAGAATAAAAAAGTTTTTCATTTGTGTCCAACTTTTTGGCGGCACTGTATAATAACTTCAGAGCCGACCCTGTCACAGCCATCGGACAACCGGCAACACAGTGTGCCGGCCTCCCATTACAAATACATTGCCTATACCCCGCCACACTGCATTCTCGGTGTGACTCGCACTATAGTAACTGTACAGAAGATAATTGATTTCAAACAATTTATGGCTTTTCTTACAAATATTGCAAAAGCACTTATAAATTACGCTAACGAACTGTATACAATTTACTTTCATCTAAACTCATTAATGTAGATGACAATTGAATTATCAGAAATCAAGAATTATTTCGTGGACATATTTATTTGGAATTAGAAAGTAAACAATAACAATAATTTGACAAATCAACTGTAGTCATTCTTCACGAAAATCGCTAATTATATGTTTAGAAGTATATTTTATAATACAACATACCCGGGTACCTTAACTGTGCGCAATGGATATAAAAATCTATCGCGCACATGACATGACATGAAATTTGGTGACAATCGGTGCGATTTTTCTTTCGGCCTCAATAGCCCAAAAAATTTATACAGCGCCTGCATTCAAGTTTGACATACGTGTTTACGACCTAAATGCCAGTCCCCGTTGAAATTTGGTGACGATCGGTGCAGGAATTACGGAGTAATAAATAAAAATAATGTTAAATTTAGGGATAAATTAAGGTAAATGCGTAAAACGCGTCAGCCGTTACGAAAGTGTATAATTTATTAAGTTGGAACACGCATTAATTCGGTTTAACAAATTATATCAATATTCTAATTTTTTACACTGCATCTCATAATTTATATATAGGGTTATATATAGGTGCGGTAAAGTTCTTTTATAGCGTTATTATAATAGATACGAAAAAATTATAAAAGCACAATCGTTAATTATCTCATGGTGCATAATCCAAAATTATTTAGAAATATGTAGGGTACTCTATAACTTGAAACATACCTTTTTTTAAATGATAGAACATATTTTTTATTAAAATGTAAACTTTCACCATTAACACTCATAATAAAATACTTATCTTTTTTGGGATTTTTTAATGGTGTACTTTAAATTATACAATCTAAACGTTTCGATAACACTTACAGTTATCTTCGTCAGTAGTAATGTTTGTTAAAAATTGTTAAAGATGTAGTAAACAATTTTGTCAAATTTGAAAAATTAAAACATAAACATAGGCTTCTGTTTATGTTTTAATTTTTCAAATTTGACAAAATTGTTTACTACATCTTTAACAATTTTTAACAGATATTAGTACTGACGAAGATAACTGTAAGTGTTATCGAAACGTTTAGATTATATAATTTAAAGTACACCATTAAAAAATCCCAAAATAGATAAGTATTTTATATTTTTTATTGTATTTTTGAACTCGGCTCGTTTTTACAAATCTCCTGATATGATGTTTGATTGGAGGATTATGGTCACTTTAAGGTTAAAATCGGGCGGAGGTAATATCGACGCAAAAGGATTAAATTATTTAAGACGGCAGGTATTCTCGACGCAAAGATTGAAGGGTCGGCTAAATCCTTTAGGTATTTTCGACGCAAATAAAATTAAACAATAACATAGTTTTAAATATTTATTGCACTTCAATTCGAAAACATTTTTGTACAAAAATTTTACACAATATTGACAGATAAATGAGATACACATTTTATATAGTCTAAGCGGAACATTTGCCCAGATTCAAATTGCTTTACAAGTTTTTCTAAAGATAATAATTTGGCTTTAACCGTTTTGTCTTTTATTTTCATTGTCAAATGAATACTTTGCATTTTGACATAACAATCGACCTGAAATTCTTTAAGTTTTTCGATAAAAACATATATGGAAGGATGCGTAGAATAGAAGGACTAATTTAAACTTGAATGGAAATATTCGCATGCATTTGTAGTATGAGTTATGGATGCACTTTTTTCTGCCCACATTCGCGGAGGATAAGTGGCATTTTCTTTTATATAATTTGTACTGGCTAAATTGAATTGATTAAATTATTATACGTTTGAGGGAAAAAGGTTGTTTGGCTGTGTCTCTTTAGTGGGGAAAGGTAATTAGATATTAGGTAAAATAAATTTAAATGTTAATAATATGATTAATGGAAATTTTTTTAACTTTTAACTTTTATGCACCGGACTAGCTCAATCTCAATTTGGGGATAGAGTTCAATGTAATTTAGTTTGAAGTAAAATTTAAATTTGAAAATGTGTATATGAAATACACTTTATAGAATTATAATGAAAGTATAAAATTTATCCTGAATACAATTTACTACAAACCCATGCGTTGTATTGTACTTAAGTGAAATCAAAGCTGTCAAAAATGTCAAATAAATAATTTAGAAATATACTGTTGAAATCCAAAATGAAAATTTTGAAAAAGAAAATAATTTAATACCTTTACAGGTGTTTACACAAGTAAATATTTAAAATTCTAAACCAAAACATGTATGTAATAAATATTAATTTGCAGGAAATTTACCAAATGAATGTCTATAATCAATAGGGTTATAAAAAATTTGTGACTCACATATACTGTCCTCACTGTAAATTGATCTCTTCGGATAACTCCAACTAGATGCAGGCAATGTCCACTCGATTATAGTTGTTACCATCACCCATATACAGCTAACTCGATTCTCAGGTTGTCGAAGACACCAACTTCCAAAACTTATGATGTTTTCTTCGAAATCAGCAAAACTCCAATCACTTATTTTACTTTGGTAACTTTTTATTTAATTAAATTTTAAACTTAATGAATGGTATCGTTTTAAAAGAAATATTTAAATATTATCCAAAATTTTGTTGATAAACACTTTTATTTTTAGATGCCGATTCAAATTTTATTTAAAAGAAATTGTCCGGAGAAATAAAACAACATTAACCAAATAAAAGTGGGTTTTAATTTGGTTTAACGGAATCAATTCAAGATTGATAACACAAAAAGAAATCTTTACAAAATCGTGACACAAATTAACACGTACAAAATATTTTCCGAAAACGACAGGTATCGGAGACCGAACTATTTATTTTAACCGTCGATATAAAAACAAATGCTCTCGAAAGTATTCTTCGTAAAATATAACTTTCTTTACGAAAATTTAAATTAGGTTATGAAACTTACTTTTTATACACAATTGCACAACACTGTTTTAACTTTTTAAACTTTGAACAAATTCTAGAGAGAGAGAGTTGAATTTCCAGAGCACTTCCTTTTATATCTTTCTGGTTGTTACCAAAAATTCATTTTTTTTCCAGCCATTTTGCCTACGTATCTAAGGCTCTGATTGGTGGACATATATTACAAATTGGACTGAAATGGAAATTTGGCCGTAACTTTCTTATACATAAGTGAAACTAAAAATTAATAACAGAAATGAAAACTACACAAAATTTTGAACAAAAAGACACCTAACAAGCTATGGTTCCTAAAATTAATATACGAAACCACTTAATCTAACTTAAATAAGCTTATAACTATTTACACTTACAAGCTATACTTAATCTAATTACGTAAATGGAATTTTGAGAAAATTTTACACAAGGACACATACTTTTTGTGTTAGAAATATTGAATTTAAAGAAATTTTAAGCTTTTGCAAATTTATCCTAAATTCACCTCAAATTTCACACAATTTTGCGGTGAAAAGCGATGTATCCTTTTAAAAACTGTGCTATATTATGAAAGAACTTCTACTAATTGCTTTAAGAGCAAAATTTAAGCCTAATGATGTGAAAAAAGTATAAAATTATGTAAAAAACCTAGAAATTATAACCTAACCAAACTTAAATCTAAAATTGAAAATAGTTCATATTTCAACACTTGAAATGTTATGTTACAGGTTTGTAATTCTTGTCTTTATGATTTTCACTATATATTAGTAATGCATAATGTCAGGTAGTGTTGTATTAAAAAAGTCTCTTCGTCTAACACTCTTATGAATCATTTCATTATAAAAATGTACACCACTATAAATGTCTTTATGCCAAAATGTTCTATGTGTTGTTCTTATTGTTAAACTTATATTAGAATTTTTGTCACTAAGTCGCTTCCAGAGATATGTGCGAAAAATGTCTAAAATGTCCAGATTATAACCCTTTTATGAAATTTTTATATTTCCTGCTTTCAAAAACTAATTATACACTATCCCTAACATAATCCTAACTATACAGTTCATGTTTAAACACCTGTAAAGTGTTCACTTGCCAAATTACCCTTGAAACGTTGACTTTTATTGCAATAATTGAAATACTAAAATGACTTTACGAAAATGGTTATATTTAACATTCTTGACAATTTTGTTAGCAGCAAATTGCTTTTTATGATAAAACCAAACTAAGTAAATAATATTCAGACTAATTTACACCAAACAAATCTATTTTAATCACATCGTGAACCAGATTTATATAAAACAGTGTCTTGCACATGTATCGAGCTTGAAATCACCCCTTTTTATTACCCAAATGTCATTTAAACTGTCCGATACTTCTTTTACCTCTTTCTGAACATCTCAATATGTTTCTAACAAATAATCAGCGTATTTGTCTAAAAGAATATGGTGTGGTTTGTATGACATCAAATCAAAAACAAAGCAATCTTCCACATCATCTGGGTTTAAATACGTTAATCCAAATGTGTGTTTCAGCCATTTCCCAACTTCAGAATTACTAGAATATTCTAAACTCAATCCAAGAGAATTAATTTTTCGATACCAAGCTTGGTGTAAATGAAACCGACATCCATTGATTTCTGCGTTGGGCCAAACATAAGTCAGTGCCTTATGAATGGCTTTTTCGAAATCTACAAAAACTTTATGCGGACTAAAAGAAATGTTATATTTTTCGAAAATTTTACATTTTAGTAAAGAAAAAAGATTGGTATATGTATCACTGGTTTTATCGGATAATAAACAGTACAGAAAGGGAATATAGTGTCCGTTATGATATCTATGGATTGTAAATAGCTGATAGAAAAACTTAGTACAGTATGAGAATGTGCCGTCCATATAAAAAATATTCATTTTTGATAAAGTACTAATATTCGTTTCACAGGTAAACACTATAATATTGAATTCGATATTATTTATAAACAAAAATTGTTCGCCCTTACTCGTTCTAAATGTATTGCAATAAGTTTGGACTGCATTATGGACTTCGTTGATATTTCTAGGTAATGGTCCTGGTAGTAGTTTGCGACGACAGTTGTAAATATTTTTTCTGATATAATCGACATCACTAGTTGTAATTGACGCTGGTAAATTAGAACCAAGTTCTTTTCTAATTATTTTAGAGGGTTTTTCCGATATATCTTCTTCCGCTTTTCGTTTACACGTATTGGAAATAATTTGTCGGTTTACCTTCTTGTCATTTGCCACATGATTATGTATTAAGTCACTTCTAACTATCGTAAGGTCAGAACCAATGGTCACTACTTTCGCTTTGCACTTTAGATTTCTCTGGATACACCTCCATGAAACTTCTCCACCTTTCAAATTTCTATCCTTAGAAAATGTAAAATTTTCTAGAAGAAGTAAATCATTCCCACGTATACTTTTGATTAACGAGGCAGACATTTTTCACCACTTATGACCTTAGAGGTTTAAAAACAAACTGAGAATGATTGGGGCTCACACGAATTGCGGTCATATTTTAAGTCTGTAATTAATTATAAATTACATGTTAATTGTTAATATTTGTTGGATAATAGAAAATTTTCAAATTTATTTAGTTTTATTTATTTTGTGGAATCAGGTACCTGTAGGGTGGTGCGTCGAGATTACCTATAGGATTAACAGACCCTTTTCGTTACCCAGGCAAAAAGATTAAAAATGCGTCGAAATTACCACCGCCGTTAAAATCGTCATGAATTCAGGTATCTTTAAGTGAAGTTTATCAGATCAATTATGTTTCGAAATTATTATACTTTGTATGCAGTATGCACTTAACATAAATAGAACACCCTATATTTGTGCTCTCTAGGAAGCCACTAAATAACCATTTCATTTTTATTAACATTTCCCTATACTAATTTCGACAGTTTCTGAGATATTTTCCTTTTATTAACAAAATCCAGTTTTTCTATTTAATTTTGGATTTTATCAAATTAGATATGAATTACGATCTGTTTTGGTAAAAATCAATAAAGTGTTCTTTTTATCTTACCCTATTTTACTTTAAAAGACTTAATTTAAATAGTGAGAATATAAATAGTATAAATACTTTTATTAAAAAAAACTAAAATGGGTTTAATAAGTGCTCATTTTTGTTATGTTTGGCTTTAGTAATAATAAACACATTAGAAAATTAAATTTAATTTAAATAGAATTACTATTAACAGAAACTCGTTAACAAATAATATAAAAAAAAAACAACTGTTCAAAATGACCTCCATTGACATCAATACAATGTTGCAGTCTTTCTTAGATCGTTGCACATTTTGAAGCATATGAACGTTAATAGTTTAAAACAGGTCTCGTATTATTTGCTTCATGTCTTTCTGCGTTGTCGGTGAAATTTTATACACCTCATTTTTAATGTAACCCCATACAAAAAAATCAAGTCCCGGTGATCCAGGAGGCCAGCTAAACGGTCCGCCCCTTCTTATCTATCTGTTCGGAAATACGTGAATTGGAGCGGTATGATGAACTGGTGCTCAATCATGTAAAAACCATATTTAATTGCGCATATTACGGGGAACATGTTGCAAAAGTTGGGGTAACTAATTTTGTAAACAATCTAAATAACCCCTACCGTTTACTCGACCATCAAAGAAATGTGGTCCTACTATATAGTCGCCTATGATACCGTCCCAAACATTTATTGACCATCGTGTTTGGCTGCGTGTTAGAGTATGATAAGGATTAGTTGTTGAATAATAATGAAAATTGTGTCTGTTGACACCCATTTCTATGGAAAGTGCCTTCGTCACCAAATAATACAAAATCAAAAAAGTCAATTTGTCGATGAATTTCGTCTTGGGCCCATTAACAAAAGTTTATTCTTTGTTGATAATCCTCATTACATAATTCCTGATGGAGTTTAATATGATAAGGATGCATATTGTGTCTTCTGAGAATTCTATACATAGAACTTTTACTTACATCAAACTGACGGACACTGATATGAGGATCTTCTGTACCTTCCAACAGCACATTACTTTCATTTGTTTGATTTAATGCAGATTTTTGTTCTTTCCTTTTTTCCACAAACAACATTACCAGTACAAACGATTTTATTGTCGGTTGTCTGCAGTAGAAAATCATTGTTTATACATAGTATTTTCGCCACTTGCACCAAATACCAGGACCATATTAATCATTTCATTTATTAGAAAATTCATTGTGAAGCTAAACACAACACAACTTCAGATTGACAATAATTCTAATTGTTACCTAATTGTCAACGTTTTTTTGACAGTCGAAGTGATCTAGATTTTGTGATAAAAATTATTGAGAAGGTTTAAATTCTTGCAATTTTACATTAATAATTTTAAAATAAAATAGGCAAAGATAAAAAGAACAATTTATTGATTTTTACCAAAACAGATCGTAAAAAAGTTCGTGTAAGTCATAGCTAACTTGATAAAATCAAAAATGGATAGGATGGATAGGAAGGGGCGGACCGTTTAGCTGGCCTCCTACATCACCGGGACTTTCTAAAATTGATTTTTTTTTTATGTGGGGTTACATTAAAAATGAAGCGTATAAAATTCCACCGACAACGCAGCAAAATATGAAGCAAAGAATACGAGACGTATTTCAAACTATTAATGTTCATATGCTTCAAAATGTGCAACGATCTTTTGAAGAAAAACTACAACATTGTATTGATGTCAATGGAGGTCATTCCGAACATTTGTGCTAAAAGTTTTCATTTTTTTTTTTGATATTTGTTAATGAGTTTTTCTGTTAGTACTAGTTCTATTTAAATTAAATTTAATTCTATAATGTGTATTATTACTAAAGCCACACGTAACAAAAAAGAGCACTTACTAAATAATGGATTCAAACTATGATGAAATCACAATCCATTTTATTTTTTTTACAAAAGTATTTATACTATTTATATTCTTACAATTTTAAATTAAGTATTTTAAAGTAAAATAGGGAAAGATAAAAATAACAATTTATTGATTTTTACCAAAACAGATCGTAAAAAACTCCGTGTAATTAATTCATAGCTAACTTGATACAATCAAAATTAAATAAAAAAAAACTGGATTTTGTTATTAAAAGGAAAATATTTCAGAAACCGTCTAAGTTAGGTATAGGGAAATGTTAATAAAAATGAAATGGTTATTTAGTGGCTTCGTAGAGAGCACAAAAATATAGGGGTTTCTATTTAAGTTAAATGAGAAAAGTACAGATTTGCGTTTTGACTCGACCTGTATACAAAGTATAATATTGGCGAAACATAATTGAACTGGTAAACTTCACTTACTTACAAAAAATTGTAATGATCCTAAAATTCATCACCTAATAATTATCCAATCCTAGTACAGAAATTCGTATCAAAACTTCTTTCCTATTTATTTCCTTAAACTGAATATAGTATTGTTTATAAGTCCTATCAGTTTTCCACTACTTTTCCCTCTCCTAGTAAATCTCCTATAAATATCCGCGCTCACCTTCACTCATTCAATTCGAATTTGATTCAACCTGATCTAGAAATCCTAACCAGTAAAATTACCTGCCTGCTTATTATAACCTGCCTGTCATTAATTCCATTCTAACCTGCCTGACATATTTCCTGATCTCTCGATATCTTAGTGCCAGTTCAAAATAATTCTCCAGAAACGTAAGTAGTTATTTACACTTTCTCGGTGTTTGTAGCACGAGGAGTAGTAAGTAGTTACCCAGTAACGTGGTTCTACTACTGGGGCTTCGGCCCCAAGAAGTAAGGCTACTTTACAAAGCCCCTTTCCTGTCTAACCCTAGTATCCGAGAAACAATCTCAAATCTGCCCTGTCGGTGTACGTACCTCGAAGGATAGATAAAGATTATTAATAGTATTATAAGGTGATCTTATACTGTGATATCCCTATAATTTTCCCTATTACCCTCGTATAAACCTGATCCCTATCTAACATCTGTTCGGTGTTACTACCACTGAGGGTGTATAGGACTCATTAGATATCCATTTCATCTAGATTCTCAATCTAATACTCATACCGTTACCAGCTTAGTATAAATCATATCCCTTTAATTTTCCCTATTACCCTCGTATAAACCTGATCCCTATCTAACATTTGTTCGGTGTTACTACCACGAAGGGTGTATAGAAATCATTAGATATCCATTTAATCCAGATTCCCAATATAAAACTTATACCGTCACCAGACACTTATCCGAATACCACTTACCCCTATATCGTTTCTCTGTTACACACCCTCTTGAACTGTTGTCCGAACTCCTACCACTTGATATCGAAACCAAACTATCCACTCACATGGTCCTGTAATTTCCAGATAACACCCCAGGATAAACTTTACAATAATTCTATTTAGTCTAACCCCAGCACTAATTATTAAACATAATTTAGTACACCATACTTCCATTTCACATGATTTACACTTTATATTAAAATTTCTCGATTTAGTTACCTGATTAATAATAATACACCAGTACAGTTAAATAAATCACATTGTATTATACATAGTTCATTTAGTACAATTGTGTGCAATCTATTTTAATAATATCCATTAGAAATCAAGTCACATTCCAAACACCCAAATTCTACAACACTAACAAACAGCTGATTATAGTAATTGTAAATGTTAGTGTAGGTCAAGGGTTATCCTAACCTGTTTAAGTACCGCAACTTTCCCATCAATGTCAAACAATTATATTTAATTGGTTAAACCTCCTCTAAGTCACACAGATTTCACCCCTATATTTGTAATCATCCACAAATTCATTATCGCAAAGAAACATAATAGAATCAGTCTTACCTGATTGAAGTTGTTATTCCACATTCATAAAAACCACTCGGTCCATTTATCTTCACACCCCCAGTAACCCGAACGAAAGTTATAATTGTTAATTAATTATTATCACACTTACTAAAAGAAAGCACGGGGAGAATAACAGACACCTGCTTAATGACATTTGTTACACTTGCTATCAAACCCGAAGCCAGATCCCGACGTCCAACTTAAACTACCGAACTGAGTTTAATTATAGTTTATAAACCAGAATAATTATTTGTTTTTTTTTTAGTATTTAAAAGTATTATATTTTTGTTTTAATTCACAAATTATATTCTTAATACAGTGTGTTACTTGATTCTAAATCCAGGCAACCCAACATACACTGTAGTGTTGAAAATTGCAAACTGAACCTCCCTAGCAAATCAGGGCAATTAATAAAACAATTATCGTACACTCGTTTAGGGTGTTACAAAATAAACTTTGTCATAAAATAAAGAAAATTGATTACATTAGAAAAGATACAGGGTTAAGAATTCATGACGATTTTAACCTTAAAGTGACCATAACTTTTAAAATCCTCGGTACCCTCCAATCAAACATCATATCAGGAGATTTGTAAAAACGAGTAGAGTTCAAATATAAAATAAAAAATATGTGATGCGATTTAAAAAAAGGTATAGAGTTCCCTGTATATTTAAAAATAATTTTGGAATATGCACCTTGAGGTGCTGAACAATTGTGCTTTTACAATGTTTTCGTATCTATTGTAATATAATGTAATGAATGAAGTTTAACTAATTGTTCTGCAGCCGATTGGCCTAAGGTGAATGGTAATAATCCGTTTAATAAAGGTTCGAAACTGGAGAAATTTAAACTCTCTTTTAATTCAATATACACTTTTATTTAAGAAAACTACGAATATAAAAAAGTTTTAATTTAAATCTGATAAGTCTATGAAAATATTTTATGTTTTACATTTCATTTACTCGGTTTTTATTGAATGGACTCAAATAATCAAGTTTGGTAAAGTTTTTCAAACTCATTTTTTCGCGTGTTAAACATTTGTTTGAAAGTTTCATAATTAATTAATTATATCTTCTATACAAAATTGAAAGTATGAATCAATAACTCACTGAAATCTGCGAGAAAGTATTTAATAGAAGACTTAAAGCAGCGTAATTTATGATTTTATGAAGTACAAAAACACAACATAAGTACAATAAAGTGTACAACATAGGTATACTGCATTGTAAAAATATATAGTGATAATATATATTTAAAGTTCACAAAAGCTTTTTGTTCACCAACAATACGTCATTTAAAGTTTATTACATTTTTTTATACATCTGCTTTTTGAACTATATATATATATATATATATATATATATATATATATATATATATATATATATATATATATATATATATATATATATATATATATATATATAATTCTCTTTATTTGAGGGAACATATTGTATAATATAATAGTATTGTAACTCTAAAAGAAAAGGGCATTAAGACTAAGTTCCTCTGATACGCTACTGTGAACATGATAATAGTCAAATTTCTTAAGCGTATGCTTTAGACAGTTTAACTTTTTGAAACTATTTTCTATGATTAAACTCTTAACCAAGAACAATTTGACGGCAAACGGATAGTCGAGTTAAGGAATCAACCCGGCAGACACGTTTATCAGTTTAATGATAATACATTGTAATACGTTCTTTAATTTCTTTTTATAGGCGGAGTTTTTAAATGAAGTGAAATAGTGAAAAATTATTAATTTTCAAGTGAATCTACCACAGATACGAAGAATTGTGGGTATTATGAGTATCATAAGAATTAATAAAAGAAGGATAATAATAAATTTAAACAATGGTTACAAGAATTATTAAAACTTCCTCATTGTCAAGACGTCACCATTGTATCAGGTGGTTGATTAATACAGGCATTTTTCTCTATCTGGTTAAGTAACAGGAGGGGTGTTAGTATTACCTATAAAGTATTTAGTCAATATCCGAGGTCGAAGAACATTATTATATATTTTGAAAAATTATGCACTATAAATATTTTCTACCCTTATAGGGCTCTTCAAGTACTTTCTGACTTCTAATACTATTAATTTGAACACATGGCGTCGCAATGTTCCACATGTTGTCTTCACGTCGACAAATCTGATGTTTCCGTCTGAAGCAGGATATAACTTTGTGACTAGTCCCTTCGGCCACAGGTTTCTTGGTCCATTGGGATTAACGATAAGTACAATCTAACCACCACGCTGCACAAACTATTAGGCATGAGTGAGCTCGGCCAAAACTCAATCGAACGGTCGGAAGACCGCAGAGCACTCGGATTGCATGGTTGTTTTGGAGGAACCGAAATGGACGCCACAAGCTTTACAGAGAAAAAAGATGGAAAAGAAAAAGGTTCTTATTTCTTGGTAGAGGGAAAGCCTGTAAAGCTAGAAACAGGTAGTACGTAATAGGAATAATAAGTAAGTGAACAATTCCCTCAAAAAACGTAAATTTATTTACTTTCTGAAATTCCCACAATTCACACAAAAAAATATAATAAGATATAAAGTAAAATAAGTTTACGAGGGCAAGTCGTGAGCCTTGCATTTAGGTTGCCAAAATTTATAAAAAAAAATTAATATAAAATTAAGTCGTGTCTTTACGTCCACAGTAATTTATAGTTTAGAATATCAAAAATAAACAATACCCCCACCCCCCCCCCACCCCCACCCCCCGGCCGGCGCAAGATCTTACGTAGCTTAGCCTGAAAAGGCCAATTTACTAAACTTATTAAATCAGTTACTTATAAAGAAAAAATAATTAAATAATTCAGCTTGCCTTTCGTTTTACAAAACTGAATACAAACCCCTATTTGATTAAATTACCTAAATACAATTGGAAAAGCTTGTTCAGTCCTAATTTTATTTCAAGAAACAAAGAAAAGTAATTAAGCAATTTAAAATTAGAAACAGAAATTGGCCCGAACAACCATATCCATATTCGAGTGAAGAAAAGAATATTATATATTTGAGCTACCAAGTAATGTAAATATTACAGATTCAGTATTACATCTGGTATACATAATAAAGTTACATCTGGTATAAACATAAAAGTTGCAACACTGCTACTGCGCACGACCAAATGACTAGTAGTACAGAAGTAATTATTCAAAATTGTAGGTTATACATGAGCTCGCTAAGGGCGTGACACATAAAACTAATATTAACAAAAATTATTCAAAATGTTGATTAAGTGTGCGTTAAAATCTTAAAGAATGATTTAATTAACATATAGCAGATCTACGTGAGAGAAATTGTATTGAAAATTAGCTGAAATTAGGTATCAAAATGTCACCAAACTTATACTACAGGTAAATATGTCTAACAAATACTTGTTGATATAATTAATATAAATATATTTAATTTCCTTGTAGGCAATCGTAACCTGCTGAAAGCAATTTAGATACGAGTCTTATTCAGAGGTACTGTTAACCGAACTAAGGTAGATGTACTTCTTTTCGTTGTAGAAAGCCATTTATTTATACATGCAAAAAAAAAGGGAAAGATCTGACCTGTGTTTGCGAATGCTTAATGCGTTTTTCAAAGCAAGCCAAGCAACGAGCAAGCAATCCCCAGTATGTGAGCTACAGATCGCAGTTTATCAGCAACACAATCCAAGCAATAAGCCAACGAGATACAGAACGGACACTCTTGTTACATCAATCCAGACAACCAAATGTAAACATGAACGTTGATGTAATCGTAAAGGTAAAGTTATATGGACACTTCAATAGAGTGAAACTCTAGTTTAAATATCTTAAACAATTTGTTACACTTATTTCTTTGAAGAAGTAATGTGAAATCCTTTTGTGTGTGAAACGAAAATGTGTAGGTACAGTGAAATATTTCTATTACATCCGCCTTAAATGGCGATTATATCACTTTTATACAACAAAGCGACATTATATAGTGAAAATTTTCCATAAAATAGAAACAAGAAAATTTCCTAGACTTTCCACCCTTCTACAGCAATGGCGATTTTGAAAGACAGTCAACGCCTCAAGAAAGCAAAGTGGCAGGTACCTATAAAATGTAAGAATATTGAAAATAACCAGAACCTACGTTCATCTCAGAGATGGCGCTATAGGTATTAATTGAAGCTAATTTTGTAAACACGAGTAAACTTTTAAAATACAGAAGTAGATACGAGAGAGAAATCATTTTCGTAAAATGTAGAAGCGTACGTCATAAAAGAGAATCATATGTGAAGTAGCAATTAGCTATAGTACAGGAATAATTTTGTATACCATACTCATTAGTAAAATCGTAAATACAGAAATTTTAAATCATTTAGTACAGAAAATAGAAACTAGTAAGCTTAAAGCGTATTACTAAATGTTTAAGTCACAGATACTTATTTAAGGTAGCTTTTAGAAACAGTAATCAGATAAAATGATGCAATCGATCCTATATCGATTTTTCCACGTTACAAATTTTTCTACCATCGCAATACCAATGTGGGTAAATATTCTTGGCTCCATCTTGTCCAAAACATGTCTTTGAATAGCTCTCCAGCTAGAAATACGATTAAGTTCTTTGTTTGTAGTTTTAGCAATAGGAAGCGCAGCGTATTGTGGCCCTATTAAGAAGTGATTGGGCGTCAAAGCTTCTGATGAGTCTGGGTCTAACGGTACATGAGTCAATGGTCGTGAATTAATTATGTTTTCTGTTCCGATTAGGAATGTTCTTAAAACGTCCTCGGTAGTAGTAGGTAGTTCTTTTAAAACCTTTTTTTATACTTTGAATCAGTAAATAATTAATTTTCTGCAGTGTGCAAAACTGCATAATTTCTTCTTGGTTCAAGTTTTCTCAGTAATTTCTCTCTCTCTCTGCCTATAAAATTTAGACCGTTGTCGCAGTAGAGTTCCTCTGGAAATCCTCTACGGCACCCCATTTGACGTAAAACATTAATAAAAGAATTTGTACTCAAATCTCGAGCAATCTCTAAAAACACTGCTCGGGTGACCATACATGTAAAAATCACGCCGTATCTTTTTTCTCTGGAACTTTTAACAGCTACTTTGTAAGGCCCTGTACAAATGAAGGGTCAGATAATGGTAGGTTCTACTTTGGACATAGGCACCTGTGGAATTGATTTTCTATTTTTACATTTTTGGGAATTTTTCCATGCACTTTTAACAACTTGTCTAATACGTAAAATCCAAAATTTTTGGCGCAATTTATTTATCACTATTTCCACATCGTAGTGATAATAGTTTCGTGATAATGCTGAATCAAAAGTCTTGTAATCCTGTGGTTGGGATCCAAAACTATAGGCCTCTTTAAATTTTCTTCATATTGGCATTGTTCACCCTACCTGAATGCCTTAAAAGTTTTATCTTCTTCTGAATACATACAAGTTAATCTATAAAGTCGGCTTTGATGCTTCACTGGCTTCATTTGTTTAAGGAGAGTGACTTCATCTGGAAAAAAATCTAGTTAAACTTTTCCAAAAAGTGGATTCTCTGTGAGCTCTATTTCTTCTACTGTCAACTCTTTGTTTCCTTTAGAACATTTGATCATTTCTCGTTTTGTTTGTGTCTGTCTTGTCTTAGTTAAATTGTATACAAAACGTAGAAAATAACCTGTTGCTCGTGCCAGTTTTGCCCAATTTGAAAACCTCTCAGGATCTGAAGTACTGAGTTCTTCTTTAACTGTACTTAAAGAATAATTTCTTCTTGCTTATAATCAAGAAGTTCTTGGTCTGTGTCACTATCTTGTTTAACCTTAGTTAACCAGCAATCTGTTTTTTCTGTAAAAACTCAGGACCGTTAAACTATCTAGTGTTATTGTTAAACTGAAGGGTTAATGTAATTCGATTCACAAAAATTAGTCAATTCTCGGATATCTCCGATTCTTTGTGATACAAAAACTTTAAATATTCTGGCTTCAGATTTTATCCAATGTAGTACAGTTCGATAGTCCGTCTAATAAAATGTCTTTGATATATTTAGATTTAAACTATTCTTCAAAGTTTGTCCGAGTCCAGCTACCATTAAGGCTGCTTGAAGTTCTAACCTACAAATCGAAAAAGGTTTAAGAGGTGCTACTCTTGTTTTCGCACTCACAAAACATGTCTGAATATCTCCATTGTGTTCGATTCTTAAGTAGGCAATACAAGCATAACATTTTTCGTCAGCATCCCCAAAAATGTGAAGTTGTATGTTTCTTTCATTTCGATCAAAAGAAAAATATTGCTTCTTCGGCCAAACACGGTCCACAAACTGATCCAAAAAAGACCACTCCACTTTCATATGTATTAGGCTCTCTTGATCGATCCATGCCCCTCCACAAATTATCTGGGCACAGCAGTCTTCTTTTCTCACTCGAACTTGCAAAAAAAATTCCTTTATATCGGCTGTAAATGCATACCTTTTTATTCGAAAGTTAAGCAAAATCGTATACAGGGAATTATATAAATCAGGCCCAAGTAATAAACAAGCATTTAGGCTTACTCCCTTACTTTTTCTACTTGCATCATACACTACCCTAAGCTTTCCCTTATTGGGATTAATTAATCCAAAATGAGGTAGGCACCATATATTGTTTGACGGCTTACTTACATCTTCACGCGCTAATATAACCTTTTCCTTCCATGTCTAGAATCTTTTCACTATAAAGTTTGGCATATTCTGCATCCTTATCGATTTTTCTTTCCGTACATTTCAGCCTGTGAAATGCATTACTTTTGCTTTCTGGAAAAATCTACATTTCGATTTTTCTAAAGAAGCCTTGTTTCAATCCTTTGTCCTATTCTATGAATAGTTTCATCCAAAACCTTTTGTGCTTTTTTATTGTCTGAACAAGATGCTTTATTTGATGTTATATAAGACGTCTCTATTTTCCAATGTTCTTTCACCATGCCTTGAAGTACATCCAGATCATCTTTTTCCTTTTTGTCACAGGTACCTATACGAAAAACAATTTCCTTTTTAGTTTCTTGGGAGTTTAAATTCCCATGTAAAACCCATCCCAGCCGGGTCTTACGCCTTAACGGTCCATACCAAGGTCCTTGAGTTACTCTCCGGTTAACCAAAAGAGGCCAGTTATCTTGACCGATGATTATCTTTATTTGAGCTTTGTTTATAGAGGTAATAGTAGAATCTATATAAGAATACTGAGCTTTAATTTTATCAATATCAATTGTTTGAGGAGGCAACGACAGTCGTCTTGTGCTAACATGCCTTAGTTGAAAAGCGCTTTCATTTGTTCTTGCACTGCAAGCATAAAGTTTGCTGAGGTCCAGAAAGCTGTAAATAATCCTCGAATTCCTGATCTATTAAAGTTATAATAGAGGCGTAATCTAAAAGACAACGACAAAGTATCTCAAGACTAACAGTAACTGGCAAAACTTTTCAAAGAGTACATTTATTTGAGCCCATATGGTATAAAGTTGCGTTACTACTTTCTGCCGCAGTTTGATTTCGATCTTTATCATCGAGGGTCTCATTAGAACCTAAATTATGTAGTATACTGTTGCGGTATTTCTGGCAACCATTTACTTCACAGCGTTGTCTTTTTCTACATAATTTAATTCTTTGAGATGGCTTAAAACACGAAAAGCAAACTCTCTTTGATTTTATATAAGCCCATTTCTCATTGGTAGTGAGATTTAAATTTCGAACATTCTGTAAGAAAATGTGTTTCTATGGGACATCGAATGCGTTTTCTTTCAGCTCTGTTTCTAGAGTTACTATCGGTCGTTACTAAAGAAACATTTTTTTTTTTGTACTTTTTAGTTTTGACGTATTTTCACATGCTTTAAAATTATCACTTGCGATGTTTTATTTGCTTTATCGTCGAGCCAGTTAGTAAACTCCAAAAGTTTATACTCTGAATGTACCTGGTCAATATGATCTATCCATGACAATCTATACAAGGTAGGCAGTTAGTTTAAAAGTTCGTTGAGTAAAATAGGATTGTGTAAATCATATTTCTGGTTTAACGATTCTATTGTACATGCAAAATTCTTTACTGCTTCTGAAAATTCTATAAAACTAATAAATTATCTTCTCTAATTCGAAGTAATTTCTTTATTCTGTTAAGAAGCAACATAATTATCGGATCAGGTCTGCCAAAACGATTTTACAGAAGTTCTATAGCCTTGTTTATGTTTTGCGGCATGATAAGAATTTTGTTTGTTAGAATTGTGATACTGATACATGAAATTAGGCCTATCTAAAGGATGGCCATCAAAAATTTCTAGACATAGATTGTCTAGTCAAAGTTTTTTCAACATGAGGAAGATCTATTTGGTCATTATTGCAACGCTGGTTATGAAAGTTATCAAAGGTTGGTAAGTACCTATGTACAGATTGTCTATTAAAGAAATTTGATTACGACTATGCGGATTGCGACCATAGTGGTCATGGCAGTGGATAGAAGATATTTCCCTGGCACTATTTAAATTAAGCTTCTTTTACCAAAGTACTCATGTACCCGTCTTGCTGCATGTTAGCCCGCCTGTAATCCCATGGAACTTGTCCTTTTATCCATTTTTCCATGTTAGACCCCCAAGACCCATGTGCAGACTCAATTTCTCCGCTTTTATCAGTATCATCCTCGCTGTCTTCCATTTCTGCTATTTTAAAGGCGAATTCTAAATAAAGCTTCTCCTGTTCAAGCTGCTCTTTCTTAATTGCTAAAATAATTTCTGCTTTTCTGATCTTTGATGCTTTGCTACTTTTATTTTTGAGTGACTTCTTTTCTGATGGCTTCTATTCAGCCTTCACACTTTTCGATGGTTTCATTGTATTAGCTTGTACCGACGGCGTGGAGACGCCAGGTTTTCTTACTGGTGCAATGTCAGGTTGCGTTGACGCACCCTGTGTGTAGGATGTTATAATGACGTATATTATGTGTTTTAAGTACGTGTGTATTGAGTTTGAACGAAAAAAAAAATTTTTGTGTATATGCATAATGTATGTGGGTGTATGATACGCCACTGGAAATTTAGGAGAAATATAATTCAGTATGTAGATACGTGTATTTGAATGTTATAGAGACTTTAGTGTTGGAATAATTAGATTTTGATGAATGTAAATGTGAAGAGAAATTTGTCGATGGGACGATAATGCTTGCCACTGTATCGCTACTGTTTTGCTGCTGTAAGAAATGGAGTGTTTGAAGATAGATGAGTAATCTTGGTCAGAAAATGTGAAGTATAAGTGTAGAATGTTTTAGAAAATAGGTAGAGAAAGATTGGGTATGTTTAAGTGTTAATTTCCGAAGGTTTTTGTAATGTTGTGCAATTGTTTTGAGAATACGTGTATGTATATGGAATTTGAGACCTTAGACGGTGCTCATTTTTGCAAATGTTGCGGGAGGAGATTGAGCGCAGGTTGGAGATAACTGTTAAAAGTTGTGTAATGGTCCAGAGTGGCTACTGAATGAATGTGGTGACGAAAAATGATTTCTTCATGAAGTAATTGTAAAATTTGTAAGTGAAAACAAATATGGCGATGTATTGTAATTACACGCGTGCTTGTATAGAGGGTAGCATCTGTTGGAACTATGGAATTTTGAATGAATACTATTGGAGAATATAACGCGGAAGGAAGACATGTTTAAAGATGGATGACTGAAGGTATAAATAGGAAAGTCAGGGATTGACAGGAGGTCAGTTAAGCTTTTTCGTTTTTGGCTGTTGGTGAGAAACGCGCGCGCGAGGTAGTGTGGGATAGAATGGGATGATGTTGGAGTTATGTTTGTGAATTTTAATGAGGCAGTAATTGTTTAAACAACTGCGTAACCCGAACCGGGGATGAATCGTAAAAGACATTCATAAACAAAACAATAATTAAATTGAAGTTGAAGATAAAATTAGTTTGTTTATTTTCAAGAAAATAATAAGTGCGTAAGCAGATTTATGAAAAGTTAACAGTTGTAACGTTAGTAGTGTCAAGGTTTGCGCGTGTTCTTGTAACGAGATTCAGCTAAAAGTATTTATGAGACCACCTGTTAAGTGAACGAAGTGTTCGTTGTATATTAAGCCAATGTTTAAGTAACGTTATACGACATTGAAAGTTTTATTTGTATAAGGGACTAAATTGGTATAAAGGTTGCTAAAAATTTTAGGAGGCAACCAAACGTATACAGTTTATTACGTGTTATTGGACTATTTGTGAGTACAGAAAGGAATAAGTGTTCGTGAAATTGTGAAGCTTTTGTTATGTGCCTTCATGCAATTCAAGGACTACAAATAATTGATTTACGGAAGAAAGAAGAAAAGCGTAGGATAAATGAACAATTTTAAGTAAGGAATATATTTAAGTATTTTGAAAATGTAGTAAAGCACGATTATCTCTTTGGTTTAGTTCATTAGCGTAATGTGATCAAATATTAATTAGCTGAGAAGCGAAAGGATAATCGTTCTCGAATTATGTTGTTTTGGGGTTGTTTAGTATTAAGAATTTTGCAGAAATTGGTAGTGACGTGTGGTTTTGATTTTCAACCACGTTGTTGAGGTATATGTAAATATCCTTGTGTATGTAAATATTTTTTTGATTATTTTATGCAGGACAATATATACTTATCGTTAAATTTTTATTCTGTTGTTTATTTAGCCAGGTATGAAACACAGTTGTAACATTTACTTAATTGGTGATCTAGTTTTGACAATTTTAAAAGTAAGCTTTGCATATTTTAATATTCAGATTTATGAGCGACCGGAAAGGTTTTATTAGCCAGGTCGATTGCAAAATTTTCATGTTTGCTTCATTAGTGCAATGCACAATTAACGGATCAGCTGTTATCTTAAAAATGCCATTAAGTATAACAAGAGTTTTGAGAAATTATACAGGTACGGATGTCTATTACGATTCAGAGAGATTATTTTGAAGTAACATTTATTAAGCCGAAGACATTGATCTTCTTTTATTTAGGATTTTCCAAAATTAATTACCGAATATTGGATGAAGAAATATTTTATTCAGTAATAAGTAGAAATTTAACGTTATACATATACGAGGGATACGCAGAAAATATTCAGTTACCGTATTATAATTTTTGTTTTGGATATTTTAGTTTACGAGGTGTATTCAAAAAGTTTTTAATAACCTGGGTAGTGCTAAATTTATTTGAGTTGAATTGTTTGAGACGAGTGTTTGTGTTAGAACCTTCGTATAGGAGTTTACCGAGTAAGCACAATCCTACTTTCCACAATCAAGTAGGGTTAATTAACATCCAGCTTAAGACAATTATTTTAGCAAAGTTTCGATTGTGGTGGCGCCTAGAGACATAGTTTCCCGGACTGAGCTGTTTGAGTGTAGGTGTAAGGTGTTTGAGCATATTAATCATTCATTTTACTTATTATTTCGACCACGCCCATCTCCCTGTTAGCTGGCTTGGCAACCCGCTTACATTAGTAAGCATGCACGACGCCTAGTGCGGTTTGGACGTGTAACAGCAAGGAAGGACGTCGGACTTGGAATCTCGTTGAAGACTACCTTTTATGTTTCGCTTGCTGCGTCTTGGCAGTTCCCGCTGCGTACATTGTTAGTTTTTATTTTTCTGACAAATGTATTAAAAAACCTTCTATCATTGACGACAACAAACTATGATAAGAAATATAATGATAAAAGTACCTTAACTATATATATGCACTATAAATATTTTCTACCTTTATAGGGCTTACAAGCGAAATACATTGAAATAAGTATAACAAGGGGGGAATAGGTAAATGTTCACTTGAAAAGTGTCATAACTTCTTTTTAACTCAACCGATTTGTATAAACACAGTCTTGTTTGAGAGAGGTGTTTTGGGTACTTCTGTGAAAGTATTTACATTGACAATTTTAGTTTTTTTCTAGTCGGTTGGTGGTGTTTTGTGACAAAGGCGTAAATTTTTGGTTCTCAAAATTTTAAATGTAAGGGTATAATTATTTTTTTCTACAAACGTCAAAAAATGACGAGGTTTCGCATTAATAACAATGTGCGAAATGACGCTTTTTTTTAATTTTCCTACGTTACCATAACAACGTGCGCGTAATAGTGTGCGAAATACATATTTGGCGCACTGCATGTAAACCGTATAAGATTATTGTATTCTAACTTTTGTGGTGCTCAATCAAGCAAAAATCTAAGAAAAAAAATATTTAAAACAATTTTAAGGGATATACATATTTTGATGGTTGTTGAAAAAATTTAGTTTGTAACACGTGCTCGAATTACTTCGAATTACTGCGCCTCGTTAAAAAAGTCAATTCGCGATCACCACAGTAGCATTTCGCGCATTAGATACAAAAATAACTATTCACTCACGAAAAAGAGCGTGAAAAAATATAGAACGCAAGTCGACATCTTCTTTCATTAGAAAGATATGAATGAAAATAAATGTAAACATGTATTTTACAAGTAACAGGATTACAGAACACGTATAACTGTCATTAATTATTAAAATCTATTAATTACTAAACTTTTAAAGAAGTAGAAATAAAATTTAACATAATTATATTAATTGTGCCTTGGTGGGAGAATCTTTAATTAGGGCGGTTAATTCTATATTATCTGTGGCCCTGAAAAGCACCGATGTTACAAAATAATGGTGTGCAATAGTCCTAATACTAAAGAACTAATTCCGGCTCAAATGTTCAAATTGTCGCCAGTCCTACTCAATACAGAGCTGCAATCTCTCAAACCTGGACAAAACAGCAGTATCTACTTCTGCCATTGGAATACTGCAAATGGCGTTCCTTATTCGCTCTACCATATTCTCCCTGGTATTTGGTTTGGTTGAATAAACAATATCTTTCAATCTCCCCCAAAAATAAAAATCCAAGCAAGTTAGTTCAAGTGACCTAGAAATTGAAACGTTTTTTCTACTTTTGCCATTAGTTTTTCTCTTAATATAAACACCTGGCTAGCCACGGAAATCAACGGCCCTTCTTATCCATCTGTCAGGAAATATTTTGTCTAAAGATTTACGGACATTTGCCGAAAAATGTGTTGGACACCCATCATGCTGAAAAATATTTTGGCGTGTTTCTAATAGCACGTTTTCTAAAAGAACTGGCATGTTGCACCTCTTTCATCCAATGAGGATTGGTTTGCTAACTTTCGCTTATAGTTGCCATTTAAAAAATGGTAAGTTAGGGTTGTACCTCAAAAAGGAGTGATTAAAACATTTTTTGAGTAGTGCATTTATTTAATCTAAAAATTATCTATCAAAAAGTTCTTTAAGATTTTACTGTTTTAATAACTAATGAGCCAACGTTGTTTGAAAATTTTAACGATTTTCAGTCTTATCAAATAAATCGGAAACTTGGCAACAATGGTCAATTTTCTTGCCGGGTTCTACATCTTCATATAATTCTGCCCAACTTTGCTAATTTAACCAAATTTGTATCTTTTATAATAACAGTTACCTATACAACGTTGTGAGATTTTTGCGACCATGTATATGTATATATATATATATATATATATATATATATATATATATATATATATATACACACACAGGGTTATTCAGTTCACATAAGATGACGAGCATGACTATATAAAAATGCAACCCAATATACTATTTATAAATGTGCATTTATGTGAATTTTCATTTCAAATTGGTCAAAACTCAAAAGAAATGAACAGGTACGGTACAAATACTTATCAAATTCTTAATGAAAGTGCTCAAAATGCCTTCCGTCTTTACATTCACATGTTGCAATTCGATTCATGCATTATCGCCTTACTCTACATAACAAACCTGGAGTTACAGTTCTGTAGGCTTCCCTCATTCGATTTTTTAAGTCTTCGGTGTTTAAACTGGTGTCTGATAGACTCTCTCATTTACCATGCCCCAAAGAAATCAATATCGTGTTCGTTCTCTCATCGTTTGAAAACATTTTACAGTAAATACCAACGAAAAAATTTGATGACGCCTATCAAACTACTAAATAAGTACTCGGGATTCCTGATTCAATTTTTAAATACCAAAACAATGTGGCCTTAGTAAAATGTATATTAAAATACTTTTGAGTTTTTAAGCGATGTATTTTTATATTTTATATAAATCTATACGTTTCAATAACAATTACAGTTATCGTCCAGTAAATGGTAATATCTGTAAGAATTACTTGAGATGTTAGAACAGATTGAATGAAGTATGAAAAATATAAGTTTGTTCTAACATCTTAAGCAATTCTTACAGATATTACTACTTACTGAGGACGATAACTGTAATTGTTATCGAAACGTATAGATTTATGTAAAATATAAATATAAAAACACAACATTTAAAAACCCAAAAAGTTATGTATTTTATTTATGTATAATAATGATCACAGTTTACATTTTCATGAACATTAGAATCTGTTCAAAGAAAATTCTGTAATTACATTACTTTTAAATTATAATAAACCTTTATTAGCGACTGATTCCTTAGAATATCGCCGAATGAAAGAGGTGTCATTTCTTCATAAGTTGGTACACAATAAGATCGATTCGCCAGAATTATTACAGTATTTAAACTTTTATGTTCCTCGACACGGCTATCGTGGTAACGATACATTCTATTTTCCATTTTGTAAATCTAATTTATTTAGTTCGCCATTGTACAGTGCGTGTAAAAATTACAAAAATATTTAAATAATTATATTTTACACTCTTCAAATAGGCACTTCTTAAGCGTTAATTATTAAATAGGTAAAATTAAGTTAATTGATTAGCTATTATAATTCCAATGTTTATCTTTTGTTTTAATTTCTTAAATTTATGTAATTACTCTTTTGGTATTGCTCACAAGCATTGATTTTCGTGGTATTGTCCTCTAATTGGATATTTTGTATCTGTTGGGAAATAATTGTATATTATTATTACAGAGATTGATTTACGTATAATACACAATTAAAATTGGATTAAAAAATTTCATTAACCTCATTTTTTAGCTTGAAGATAATGTTTATATTTTTATTAGTATGTTGGCATAAAGAAAATATTCCAGGATTCACAGTAAGCACGTAATGTATTAATTCTTTTAGATTCACGTTCGTGCCAATGTTTTGTAATTATTATATTTACTTGTGTCTTAATGGCTATTCTGTGTGTGATTATAACTAGCTATTGTGATGTAAGCATATACCCATACGTATGTAGTGAAGAACAAATTCCTTATGCTGGTTCCGTTGATAAAAGTTGTCAATAGTAATTTAACCCTTTAGAACGATGTTTACACCCATTGTAAACTATTACTTTGTTTACTTTTTTTATTAGAGTTTAATAACAAAATATATAAATATAATGTTATAGAACACACGTCTAGACATATATAAATCAATAATCTGAAATTAAAGCCACTCAGAGAGTAATAGAGCTTGGATATAATGTGAAATCTTCCATTATGCGTGGTTTGAGATGATACATTCTTGAATGTAATTTAAAGCTTTATAGTATCGTGTTATGAAAGTCGAATAAAAAACTCTTTTTGTCAATTATCGTACGCAGTCTTTCTTATAGTTAGGCTCATTTGGCATGTTTGATCTTTGAAATTCAAAAATTTTACTGTACATAAAAAATACAGAATATTTGGTAGCATTTTATGAGCGCTTATTACTTTTTTGGTGATGTAGAATGCGCGCACGCGCGCCACACACACACACGCACACACACGCACACACACACACACACACACACACACACACACACACACACGCACACACACACGCACACACGCGCACACATACGCACACACGCACACACACAGGCACACACACGCACACACACGCACACACACGCACACACACACACACACCCACACACACCCACACACACCCACACACAAACCCGCACGCACGCACTCATGCGCACACGCACTCCCAATCGGACGCGCACTCGCACGAGCACACGCTCCCACTCGCACGCGCACTTGCACGCACATCCGCACGCGCACCCGCACGCACTCACGCACGCATTCGCACGCGTGCACGTTACACATTGCACACACGTGATGTAGAATGCGCGCACACACACGCACACGCTTGCACTCACGCACTCGCACGCGCACGCAGTCTCGCGCGTGCACGCACGCACGCACGTTACACACCGCGCCACCACGCACCGTACACACGCGCACAACGCACACACGCGCACGCAACGCACACACACCACACACGCACACACGCACACACACGCACACACACGCACACACACGCACACACACGCACACGCACACACACGCACACACACACACCCATACACACCCACACACACACACACACACCCACCCACCCACCCACCACACACACACACACACACCCACACGCACCCACACACACCCACACACACCCACACACAAACCCGCACGCACGCACTCATGCGCACACGCACTCGCAATCGGACTCGCACGAGCACACGCTCCCACTCGCACGCGCACTTGCACGCGCATCCGCACGCGCACCCGCACGCACTCACGCACGCATTCGCACGCGTGCACGTTACACAATTGCACACACGTTACACACGTGATGTAGAATGCGCGCACACACACACACACACGCACACGCTTGCACTCACGCACTCGCACGCGCACACGCAGTCTCGCGCGTGCACGCACGCACGCACGTTACACACCCGCGCACACGTTACACACGCACACACACGTTACACACGCGCATACAACTTGTACACGCGCACACACGTTACACACGTGATGTAGAATGCGCACACACGCACACACTCTCACTCACGCACACACGCACGCGCACGCACGTTACACACGCGCACACACTGCGTACACACAGCGCACACACGCGCGCACACGGCGCACAACCGCGCATACACGGCACACACGCGCACACATGGCACACACTGCGCACACTGCACACCCACGGACACACACGGCACATACACGCGCACACATGGCGCACACACGCGCACACACGGCGCACACAAGTGCACCCACGCACACGCACGCACTCGCACGCGTGCACGCGCGCGCCCGAACGCCCGTAAGCGCGCACGCGCGGACGTGCACTCATACGCACTCGCACACGCGCTCGCACGCGCACACGCACATGCTCGCACTCACGCTGGCACTCACGCATTCGCACGCGGCACACGTTACACACGCGCACACACGTTACACACGCGCACACACGTTACACACGCGCACACACGTTACACATGCGCACACATGTTACACACGCGCACACGTTACACACGAGATGTAGCAGGCGCACACACACATGTGCACACACGCATGCACACATACGCACACGCTCGCACTCACGCACTCGCACGCTCACACGCGCGCGCGCGTGTGCACGCACGCACATTACACACGCGCACTCACGTTACACACGCGCACATACGGTACACACGCGCACATACGATACACACGCGTACACACATTACACACGTTACACACGCGCACCCAAAGCCCACACATGCACACAGACGGCTCACACCCGCGCGCACACGGCGCACACACGCGTGCACATGGAGCACACACGCTCACACGCTGCGCACATACACGCACACACGACGCACACACGCGCATACACGGCGCACACACGCGTACACATGGCGCACACATGGCGCACACACGACGCACTCACGGCGTACACACGCGCACACACGGCGTACACCCGGCTCACACACGCGCACACACGTTACAGGCGCACACACGTCACACACGCGCACACACGTAACACACGCGCACACACGTTACATGCGCACACACGTTACAGACGCGCACACACGTTACACACGCGCTCACGCGTTACACACGCGCACACACGTTACACACGCACACACACGTTACACATGCGCGCATACGTTACATACGCGCACACACGTTACACACGCACACACACGTTACACACGCACACACGCGCTCACACGTAACACACGCGCACACACGTTACAGGCGCACTCACGTTACACACGCGCACACACGTTACACGTGCGCACACACGTTACACATGCGCACACACGTTACACACGCGCAGACACGTCACACACGCGCACACACGTTACACACGCGCACACACGTTACTCACGCGCACACACGTTACATACGCGCACACACGTTACATACGCGCTCACACGTTACATACGTGCACACACGTTGCACACGCTCACACACGTTACACACGATACATACGTTATACACGATACACACACAAACGCACTCACGTCCGTGGACGAGTGGTACGGTGGTACAATAACTTAATATTTCGATTGGCCATAACTCAATTTTTTTAAAGGAAATACCCTGTATTCTATAACATTGAGATAGGTAAATGCATTCTATTTCGATTTTATATTGTGTTTCTTAAACCTGAAGTTGCCACTTTTTAAATTATTGCAATTTTCAGAATAACAGTAATGAGTTATTCGAATTGTCATTTTTTAGAGGGCTGTGGAGGCAGCTGCATAAATCGAAAACAAATTGTCATATTAATGCGCAGTAAGTTAGCATTTGTGTGTTTTGCTGCATAAGTTCACTGTTTTGTCATCAGAATGAATTTATCTAGGGAAGGGTGTGTTGATATGATCTATGTATTAAGAGACCGTGATCGAAACTGTCTTTTTGCATCCCTAAGCTACGTTCAGAAGTATCCTGACAGAAGAAGTTAGCTTCGAAAGCGGGAGGTTTGAAACAACAGGCAGCGTTAATTGTACAAAACGTTTGCGTGCAAGACATGTAATCAATGAGGAAAACGCATTAATGGTTGTTGGTGTAATTGTTGAAAATCCGCACTGGTCTCCCTCTCCCCCTTTCTACCCCGCCTCTCCCTCTCCCTCACCGGTCCCTCTTCCGCTCCCTCACCCTATCCCTTTTTCTAAAAAAAATCAATTTGCTATATAGAATATTGACCGTCAAGATAAAAACTATCCTGTGTTTTAAGTTTGACCAAACAATACACATTTACATTTCATCTAATATTTAATATTTTCAACCGTTTCCGAGATTAGCATATATATATATATATATATATATATATATATATATATATATATATATATATCTATAGTAAAGTACACTTTTATGCAGTCGATGCGCAAATTTATAAATCATTCTCTCTCTCGGAGGTACCGACCGCTGGTTCAGGGCACAGACCGTTTAGTAAAAAAAGCATTGTCTTCACATAGATCCAGGAAAGTTATCACTAATGTTATTTGTAGATCTGTGGATAGAGCTAAAGCGCAAGATACAGTAAACGTCTACTTGCAAAACAACGAAGTAAAAAACCTTGGGTTTCTCATTGATAGTAATTGAACCCTTAAAACGCATATTACAGTAACTTTGCTTTAAAACTGATATATGCCAATAGAGATTGTCTTAGTCAAGTAAGTAAGGTTAACTATGTAGTGTCTTTGTTTTGAACAAAGCGGATTATACTGACATAGTGTGTGGCCCATGCTTAGACACAACGGACATCAAAAGGCTCCAAAAACTGCATTTGCTTTACTTAAATATTAACGTAGTTCTCACAAACTCTCGATTGGCTAAAGATTGACATAGGCGGCTGCTTCGCCTAATATGTCTCTTTAACGATGTAACATCTAATAAATCTGCATTCCATTTATACAAAATGGTATGACGTTCATCATTTAAATCTACAAAGGAAAAATTTACTTTTTACTCCATGTCATCATTCTATAAACGGTCCTTCATTTATAATATAGCCAATATTTATAATGTTATACTCACAATAAAGCACTTACAAAGCAAAAATTTTACAATTTTGTAAATAAGGTTTAGTGTATTTCATTGTGTAAAACATCTATTCCACAGGTTGTCTGGCGCGGTGGTGTCGCTTTCCTTTGCAATGCAAGTAGATACTTGATATGTTTAGTTTATTGTTTCCGGTTGGCGGTTTAAATTTCAAGATGTTAATAAAATGTACTTATTCCATATGTACTTATCACATATGTGAAAGTGTAAACTTTCACTATTATTACACAATTAAAATACTCAGCTTTGTTGGTTTAAGATGTTGAAACAAATTTATGAATTATGAAAAAGTGAAAACGCAAACGTAAGTCTGCTATTAATATAACAGTTTGATAAACTGTGTGATACAATTTTAGTAAAGGGAACTAGATTAAATATTCTCAGTGATCAATAATAAGAAGGTTAGTCAAATCTTTTTGAACGAATTGAAGGTAGATACGACCAATCAGTTAAAAAAATGCGGTTCAATAATTCCATTGTGGAGATTGTCACACCAAACATTTATGGACCAGTGGTTTTTCTTTTGCATTTGTCGGATCCAAAATGGATTGTCTAATGCGTAGTAGTGCATAGTATGATGACTTACAGCATCATTGTTTCTAAACGTAGCCGCGTTAGAAAACCTAATATGTAAGATAAAACGTTTGGATTAATCTCAAGTTGAGCGCAAAGCATAAGTTTATTCGTCTTTCAAAGTCATCATTGCGTAATTACTGGTGTAATTCGATGTGCTAAGAATGATACTTATATTTTCTAGTTGTTCGATTGACTGTTTCACATGGTATTGGTACCTGACGACTGCTGGCATACGGGTTTTCTTTAATATGAAGCACAATGTCAAGTACTTTTTCTTGGTTACTATTTGAGCCTCTCCTAACACATAAACCATATGAATTAATTCACTTTTAAAGTAATCCATTATTTTACTATTGAACAACAAAAACGTTCACTATCTGAAATGGCTACCAGAATGCGACAACAGTGTGACAGGACAAATATTTGTCATGTGGAAATTGTTTGCGTGACTAGTGCGAATAATCACAAGACAAACCATTGAATTATTGAATAATACAAATAAATCAAAATCACTCAAAACAGTGAGAGATGTATAGGCCATACTTATGAAGAATTGTGTGATTTTTGATTCTCTTTAACACAACGTAAAATATTTGTGAAAAGTGATATTTTTTAATTTCATATTTCGTAGGTTTGAAAATATATTTTGAACACCCTGTAGCATTTATCTATAATATTTTTCCTTCAGCACATAGGCTTAAGCTTGGTTTTGACTTGGTCCAAATATAAAAGTTTTCTTTACAAAACACAAGATGGTATATAATAATAAAATTACACCTGTAAATGCGATTTTTTGGATAAAATCGAATGATATATAGGGTGTTCCACTAAAAAATACGTACTTTGTCTTGTCCTGCCTTTTTGAAACACTCTGTATACTCAATAATAATTCCAAATACGCACACTTACCAGCCATATAATATGATTAATACATTTTATTGGCAAAGTTTACCTATAAAGCACCAGTTTACTTTACTCTAACGTTGATTCACCCGGTACTTAGTTCCACGGGAACGATTTATCTTAATAATTTCGCCTTGAGAGAATAAAGTCAATTATGATTATTATTATTTTAAATTTGACATTCTCAGCCTTATACGGACTGGTATTCACCTACCCGGATACCAGACCAAGGGGGTTAGGTTCACAACTTTTTTCTCGTTATTTAACTTTGGCAACTATAACCAACAATATATACATTTTCAATTTAAACATTCCAACTCAGACATCAAAGTATTGTTCAAACAAATTAAAACTATTAAGCTATACAAATATTTGCAATGTAACCTTAAAACACTGGTAACCTTAAACCACAAAGCTAGTCTCTATGTCTCATGCAGTCTACCCCAAATTAATGTGCCTTCTCACTTTTGTAATGGTATGAACGATGACTGATTTCTACAACTGGACATACGGAAGAGGTGATAGCCCATGCTTCCGTAGACTACGATGCAGGTTCTTCGGAATCACACCTGTTGCAGACAAGATTAAAGGGATTATATAGACTTCTTTCTGCTTCCACATTGTCTTAATCTCTTCCGTGAGCAGAGTGTATTTGGACATTTTCTCGTTCCAAGCATCCCGTAGATTGTGAGTGTTTGGGATTGCCACATCAAAAATGTAGGTAATGTCAGCAGTCTTATCGGTAAACGTAATATCCGGCCGATTGCGTAAAACTTTCTTTATCAGTTAATATGGTTCTGTTCCAATACAGCCTATGACGTTCATTCTCGAGGACACATTTTGATTTATAGGAATAATAAGGGGTCATAGCAGCGTGGAGTTGGTGCAGGAAACAAAGTTTTTGGTGCACAATCTTTGCAACCTGATCATGGCTCTGAAGGTAGCTGGTCGGGGCTAAGGCCTTGCAGGCCGCGGTTATATGTTGCACAGTCTCCAAACCCTCTACATCAGACTCCTTTAGAACATACTACTGTAGTTCCTAGTGTGAATTATCTGGTTCTGAATGATCGTTATAAACCCTACGGTCTCTACAAATATACCGGACTGCGTCAACCACTTGTGCGAAGCCACCGCGTCGACGTAGCTTAGGTAGCCTACCATGGAGCGCTTTTCCTTTCCATGCCTCAAAACCTCAGCCTCATAAGTCGCCTCATTAGAGATAGTAGCTTCACCATAATGCAGAAGATCCAGTGGAGTACGTTTATTATCCGCTAAGCTAACTGCTTCATTCAAAGGTGTTCTGCGCACCAAGAAATATGCTCGAAGGCTTGACACTTGTTTGTGATGGAGACGAACAATATCAATAAGACCTCTTCTCTCCTTCTGACGTAGCAACACTAACCTCTCAATATCCGCTTTCGGGTAATGAGCCCGAAACCGCGTTAGCGTTACTCGGGTTTGCCTCTGAATGTTCTCCAGATCAGTCCGAGTCCACGTAACTGTCCCAAACGCATAAGTCAAGACTGGGACCGCAAATTTATTAATAGCTGTAATTGTGTTTTTACCATTAAGCTTAGATGTTAGAATGGCTGCTACATGTTGCAAACAAGTCGCAGAAATTTTGTCTTTGGTAGATATCATTATTATTATTATTACTATTATTATTATTATTACTATTATTACTATTATTATTATTATTATTCTTATTATTATTATTTGGGGTATTTCTGACTGTTTTAATTTTTGTATTATTATCATTAATATTTAGGCGTGATACTGAAAATATTTCATACACACGAAGTGCTTGTTGAGGATGTCGAGTATTGTAACAGAAGGAAACCCTTTAATTCATTCCATACTCTTCTTATTTTGATTTTTTTATTAAATTTTAAATATCTCTTTTATTACAGGACTTTTCGATTACGCCTTACACCGGATCGAGAAGTTTTTGCCGAAGATGTTTCGTTTGAAACGACTAAGGGACCATTAAGTTTTGACCCTAAGGTGGTTTACAGTGGAACTTTAGAAGGTAATTTACTTCTCCAAATAACTATCATTCATTCTTTATTTCTTATTTTATATTCTATAACAGCTTGCTCTTTTTGTCTTAAGCTTACCCTTGTTATTTATTAAGCAGACCTATGTAAACACTAAAAAAGACGTAACTACTTTCAAAATTTATTTTATTTAATTTACTTTGATTTTGGATCTTATAAAAGTTTTACAATATTTTTTTTGATATTCTGAAGTGAAAAACAACGAAAACGACAGTAAATTTTACTTTTAGTAATAAATTTGAACTTTCACTTGATTATGTGAATATTTACTGACAGAGAAGATTCTTTGGCGAGACAGAGTCTGCATTGATTTTAGTTTGCTTTCTATATTAATTATTGCTAACAATAATACCATTAAACAAAATATTCTATTGTAAACTCTGGTATAGTGAGTATTGTACAATTAGTTGAGCGAATTAAGTGAGAATTCAGCACAAATCACTATTCAAACATCAATATTATAAATAGATTTAATGTTTCAATATTATAATTTTCAAACACATATAAACTCAAAATTTGTAGATAATTTCATACAATAAATAACATTGATATTACTTTAAACGTCAAAACAATTATTTTAGCATATTTCATTTCTTATTCTAATTTATCCCTCGAGTACCGTTTTCATGGCATTCGTGTAAATCTACAGCTCAATTAAAACTTTTCTGAACGAAGCTTCGCTTTGTTTCATTTTCAGAGATGAAAACGTACATCATTACATTTTCTCCTAAAACGTCATATCTCCCGTTGCCTGCTTTAAGCAACATTGGAACTGTTCAAAGTTTAACCTAAATCCACTTAATATTATCGTTAATGATGTCCGCATTTCACTATATACATTGTTAAACTTCATTATCTCTACAGAATTTCGATCGAAATTCTAACGTATGTATAAAATCCAGGTCACCTGATTGAAAAATTGAAACACTATGTACCTATTATTAAATATAAAGCTCATGCAAATTTATTTGATCGATAATAAAATACACGAACCGGAAACAATGTAAACGGGTTTTTAGCAAAAATGCATGTTTTAGTTTTTTGCATTAAATAAGTTATTTAAGTGGTATTTTGATTGGTTTGTTCTCTGATGCGTGATGTAGTATTGTCTCTTTCATTCTATTCTATTGTAGTGTACGTATATTTTCAGCGGGTGCATGGTTTAATAAATAAGCTTTCAGATGGATTAAAACTCAAGTGGTGCATTTCAGGCTTAAAATTAAAATTACATATTAGTTTAAAACGGTAAATGAATTTGATGTCGATTTGTTTGTAAATCTACTAAAATAAGTTATGATTAATTACACTTAGAATGAAAAATTTAATTGAGAATAAAAAAATCATCATGTGATCAGCACATCACTTTCTTATGCCTGTGTTGTTGCATCTGCAAAGATTAGGTAGGGTAAAGGAGAACGGTTTACGTACTATAATGAACAAAAATGATGTTCCTCTAATATGGTAACTATGACTTTAGGCAACCTAAATCAGGAAGCGAAACCTCCAAATACCACCCAACTCTTCTCACAACCCTCCACAAGAGAATATTCCTATGCAGCGCCGACAACCAGAAACAAGACAAGTAAATTGAATCAAGTAATCTGACTAGTGTCAATCAATAAAATAAATATTGATAAAGGTAGTAAAGAAAGACTACCGAAACGTAAATACTACAATATTGGTTTGATTTATTACAAAGGGTTCATACGTAGAAATGTGTACGCTCTTAATAATGTTCATGGAAGCTTAAATACTACGATTAAGCGAAATCAGAAGCTTATTATTTTCGTCACTTGATTTCTTACTCGCCCTCTCGCTCGCATGTCCGTGAGTTGATATACGAAGCTGAAATGTTTACAGTAAGTAAAGGATCTACCGAGTGTGGTTTCTTCCGTTTACAAAAGAATTTTAACTTTTCAGAATTTTTTTATAATGCGCCACTGGCTACCTTACATTTCAGTTTTTTAAGGACCTTTTTGCCCTCTTGTGATTTTATTGTATTTGTAATGGTTTGGAAGATATTGGTGCTAATTGGTCTAGCCAAAATCTGTCCAGAAACGAAGCGAAGGAATAAATTAAAATAGTTCATTTATTTTACATATAAGCGGTACACGGTTTTGTATTAAGTACTTAATAGATTTCTTAAACTAGTTTTAGGATATAACACTTCCATACTATAGCGTTACAACGTAAGTTATTTTTCAATAGCTGCTAATCCTTTAACGATGGGGCGTACCTGTTGTAAAGTAAAGCTCATAGGCGTGTACATTGGTTTTGCAGACAAACAAATGACGATTGAAAGTTGAAAACAGAAAAATTATATTACAAATAAATAATATCCTCTTTCCTTCTAAACTTTTAATTAGTTTGTTACGGTAACTTTAATTGGTAACAGAATTTATAAAGCCAAGGCTCGGTGGTTCAGTGCTAGTAGGCATTGGGGTGGGTTAATACAGTTAAATAATTATACATAATATTATATACAGAAATAAAATAAAATAATAATCAGGAAAAATGGTCGCCACGTACTTCCAAGATAGTTATATTTGTAATTTACCTTAGTTCGAAGTACGAAAAACTAAATAAATCATAGAAAAATTATGAATAAATAGACACAATGGGGTCACAAAATTATAATCGCCATCAAAACAGATAAATGGTCTAAATGGTAACATAAATTTGACAAGTAATAGAGATACCCGTAAGGATTGATTAATAAAAAAAAGGAAATAAATATTATTTTAATATAACATTGAATGATTGATCCAAATTACCTTAAATTAATCCTCGAGCAACAAAAAAAAAAGGGAGGAAAAGTGATATTAGTTACGTTAATCTTACAAAGTTTTCAGAATTAGGTTTACCCAAGTAAACAAGCGATCAAGTATATCAATAATCTCACCTGAAAATAACTTCTTTCCGGTGTCGTTTCCTTGCGCAAGTAACGTCCGAAATTACAGAAGCTAAATGGAAAAGAAAACAATAATAATTCGGACCTTAAATAATAGGTTGGCCCTAGAAAATGGATACATTAATTACTTGATTGACAACAAATTCGAATACTGAAGGTACACTAATAAATTAGGTTACAATAGGCAAACACATAGTTAAAGGTAAAGTGGTTTACAATATTGATAAATAATTGAAACTTAAACAAAATTATGAATTTAGAAAGAAATCAAATAAGCAAATAGTGACAGTGAAATTTTCACGTATAAATTAAGACTATCAAAGTAAGATAAAAATTTATTGAAATGACTAAATTTTAGCTAGGCAAGTTATCTAATATTAAAAGTAAACAATTACTAGGTAAATTCGTGTGAGCAGACAGTAGTTTTCTTTATAAGTCATTAAATTAGAATTTCTTCATTCATAAGAGAAATTCAAAATGGCAGCGGTGTTATTTTTCTATTGACGACGCTGGATCAACTCGAAGTGGTAGTGGGTAGGTAATATACGTAGAGGGAGAAAAATAAGCGAAAACGAAAAGGAAAAAAAACGCTACGAAAGAAAATATACCATTAAATGACGGAATGATTCACAAAAATTACTGACCTTGTAAGCTGGTAACCACAAGCGTTAAAATTAGATAAGGAGAAACACAACACTCTTGAACGCTTAAAACCGTAATAATTATCACGTAACTTAAGTGACGCGAACTAGCATCAGGTTCGGCACAAAAATTAATTATTCATTGATCGAGAAATCCGGAAAATATCCGTTTTATTTATAATTAGAAAATCATGTCAATGAATCGCGGTTCAAGTGAAGCGAAGAAAAAAAAAATCCAACTCACTTTTTTTTTTTGTTTGTGTGTGTACCCTTGCAACCACGGAAACAGAAAACAAAAAAAACGAAACTAAAAGCGGAAACAAGGGTTCGAGATTAACGAACGCAATACACCAATGAGAATCAAGTAGACTGCAAACGTACGCTCTCCGACAGTAAAGAAAAATGAAAACAATTTATTCCATAGAATAGCGATCCTAGAAATGTGACCAAATTAATTAAGATAACGTTACAAGTTTCGTTATGACATATCTAACCAATATTACTTTAGTTTTATATTTTTTTATCATGAAACAACCCAACGCCACTAGAATCGACAAAATTGATTTATTGTTGATTTATTCTTTCGGTTCGTTTCTGGACATATTATACAAATTTGGCACTTGTCAAATTACCGTATTTATATTCTCAATAAAAAGAGTAAATATCAATTAGTTGAGTTGATCACCCTATTTCCACAATTTTTGCTTTTATAGCGCAGCGTTTCGGAAGCGGACTCTGCTTCCTGCATCAGGCTTAGTCCTGAGGACTGTTTTCGCACTTGGGCCGAATTCATATTTTTTCCCAAGTACTAAACTACTCTCAGATTGGGACTTTGGTACATTTCACTTACAATTCTGACACCATTACCGATTAGGCCACTGAGTAATCCAATATAACTTTTTTGTAGTTGCGGGGTGGTTCATTGCGCATGTTGCACCGTCAACTATTACGCATTACTGGGATCTATATTGATTTCATTTCTGCAGTAGCTTGACTTATTGGATTTTCTGTTAGTGCGATGTATGTGGCTTCCTCGAGTTTCCGGCGAGTTGTATTCTCGTCCTTTGCCACTATCTATATGTTATCCCGTTGAATACGGTGGTCTTCGTTCCAGACATGTTCGGCTATTCTTGATACTTTTGTTTCGCCTTTGGGGATGTTGTGCTTATGTTCCTGAGTTCTCACTTCAAGTGGTCTACCGTTTTGTCCTATGTACGCTCTGCCTCATTCCCATGGTAGGTTGTATACACAATTCTTGGAATTCTGATCTTCATTGTGTGGTTTGGTATTGATTAGTGTTCCCCAGAACCTTCTTGTTGATTTGAAGGCAGTGCGCATCTTGTATTCGCTGCCTATCCTTCGTATTTTGTCTGAAGTACGTTGTATATATGGTATTATCGCTATATACTTAGATTCTTCTTTTTCGGTTACTCTTTCCCTGTTTAGGTTAGGTGTTAGATGGGGAGTAACTACTTTTTTTAAAAGTAGCACATTTGTGAATAGGCTCACGATGCTGAAACTTACCAGTATTTCTTTGTGGTTTTGTGGAAAGTTTCTGATGGTTTCCACGAAGTGATGAGTATTCTTGGCCATAGAGTCGCTTTTTCCCGATAAGGGTGTGATGGTTTCTAGCAGATAGTATGCTATTGAGTGAGAAGGTGAATTTCTCGCGCCCACAATTGGTCTTAGAGGAATTCCTTCCTTATGGATCTTTGGTAGGCCGCACAGATGCGTAGGTTTACTGTAGTGTTGAGAATCGAATAGTCGGAGAAATCCCCGCGCTCTTTTGGTATTTGTTTGTACTCGCCCCCGTCTAGTGGTGCTTGGATCTTACTATCGTAAGTCTCCATACTCATTACCACAGTCACATTTCCCTTGTTGCCGGGAGAATCTTGATCGTGTGATAGGATCACGATTTTCTATCGATTTACCGTCAATTTTTTGTTGTCAGGTTGAGTTTTATGGATAAATTTGTTTAACGTGTGTTGCGACCTTTAAGGAAGGTGTGTTGCGAGCTTAAGTTTGTTTTATTTGTGAATTACTATTCCGTAATTTAGATTGTTTTCCTTATTATTCCCCGTTTACTGAATGTTGAGTAACGTATTATTTGTATATAGTTGTATATAAGTGTAAATAACGTTTATTTCGTTTAATTTCCTTAAAAAAGTTGATAGAAAGTTTTGTAAAATTAAGTAACTTAAAGAAAGAATGTAGATTTATATGTGTTTGATATCGGTCTGGCGACAGGAAGTCGTGTAATTATAGTGGTTCAGTTTTAAGTCATAGAGGTAGAATGTGGGACTAACTGCTTGTACTTTAATGAAAATACGGAGATATTTTGCACGTTGATTATGCTGACGTTTACACTTTTGAAAATTGTCGAGTCCTTACGGATGAAAACGAAGTTTGTGTGTAGGGGTATCAAATCTTCTCCTTACGTTTTTTAATTGGTGGAACTAAATTAGATGAGATTTTTTTTGAGTGGTGGGATTCAAAATCCAAGATGGATTTTTGGATATAATTTGCATGATTCTGAAACTAACAGCGCTCCCGAGTAGTAGTACGGTGACGTTTGTTGTTACGGCTTTAAGGGGTTGGTTTAGAACGTTGATATATTGGACCTTTTGGTGTTTAACGAACGTACTCTTGTGTTGTAAGGGTAGTTATCTACTTTTTGGAAGAAAACCTGTGAAGGGATTTTATTAAGATTGTTCAATCACCAAAGGATTAGACCTAGTGCCGATTTCGATTTTATGTAATCAAGTTACCTAGAGATCATCGTTGTGTTATTTTAGTGCTTATGTGAACTCTTTGGTTTATATCGCTTTTGCGGATTTATAAAATTAACGTTCTTGAAGTGCCACTTAATTGCCGTGTATAGCGTGTTGAAATATAAAGAAACTTTCGCAGTATATTAAAATTACAGTTATTTAAATAACGTTAATAACCTTTTGGATTGTTAGTGTAAATAAATCTATTTGAAAGATAAAAGTTAACAAGCAAGTTGAGCACACAAATTATTATTTTAAAAGAAGTTTTTAATTAATACAGTAACATTTTACCGAGATTCAATCAAGGAATCGTTTGTGTACAAAAGAATATTAGTCAACATTTGCATTCATCATTTTGTCAGAGCAGGGAGATTCCATATCCGTGGTAGCAGTAATCGACCACCTGGTTCATTTTCAATTGTTGTAACACAGGAGAGGTGTTAATCTAGGCATTAAGGTAGTATAAACATTGTGTTTTATTGAATATTTTCAAGATTTCTTGTGTGTTTCGAATTATTTTTTTTGTTAACGAAGGTTTGAAAGCGCAGTCGTGTACCCTTTTTTTAAATTAAGTTGTTGCTTTGGTTTATTTATTGAAATTAATCATAATTCTGACGCTCCGCCTTCACACTTTTCATTTTAGTAGCGTGGTTATATAATCCACAAAATATATCTATAGATTAAGCAATCTAGAACAGCGTTACGCAGGATCCTGGCCAGACATTCTGTCGCCCTTTAAGAATGTGTTATCTTATATACGCATTATCGTGTGTTCACATTTATATTATATTATTTTTTATTTTATTATAGCTTTGTTTAGGTTTTATAAATTGTTTTAATTCTGTGAAAACCCTTTTGTTACATAAAAGTTTTTTTTGCAAATTGCAAGTTTACCAGGAATTTAGAAACGTAAATTTTAACGTAACGAAGTGACAGTTTTTTTATTGAGTAATAGCGTTAATGATATTTAGTGTTTTATTTGATTTTTTAGTTGAGTATTAATTCATTTAGAGTGCATTCTATAGCTTTTTTTTTTTGTTGTTAAGATTATTAGTTAATGCCTAATTATTTACACTGAGGTGTAGTAACGTAACTTTATTGAGTGTTTATCACGCTTTTGTTTGTCAGGCGTGTAGTGCTATTTTGAAGCCCGATTTCAGGTGGTTTGCTGAGTTGCTGTCCAGCACACCTGGGATTGATTGCGGATAGGTAAGCGTATGTTTTTTGTATGTTTAGACACGCTATGTACTCGTAATTTTGGCACGACGTCCCTTATTTTGACTACCAAACATTCTGGCGTCCTAAACCGATCGGATTACGTCTTCATCCCCTATTTTGACTTACGTACGTTTTACTATTCTGGATGTGCAAAATTTATCAACATCATACCCATACCCATACGCTGACTAGTCGGGGCAAAAAGGCCAATTTTATCTGTAATCCCGTTCTACCATCCGTTTATACCGTTACAATCGATGGGTCCTTCTTAAGCTAAATGACCGCTGTCCTTTCTAGGTTAGAGAGGTTATGTTTAGTTCGCCTAGATGAATCTCAGAACTGATCTAACCTTACTTCTTTATTCTTCGGGACCTAATTTCATAGCTATTTCTTCAACTGCAGACAATAGGTTACATCGCAACGTGCGCGATTAACCACTACGCAACCACGAAAAAAGTGTATATGTGTGTGTGTGTGTGTGTGTGTGTGTGTGTGTGTGTCTATATATATATATATATATATATATATATATATATATATATATATATATATATATATATATATATATATACACACATACATGTATAAGTTCTAAAAAATATACATTGGATTAATCAGCGATAAAGGTGACTTGTAAGTGAAAGGTATCAAAGTTCGCATCTGTAAGTAGTCAAGTGCTTGCGAAAAAATCATAACTTAATGTTTTAATTTTTCTACTTTGACAAAATTGTTTCATCATCTTTAAAAATTTTAATAGATATTACTACTGACGAAGATAACTGTAAATGTTATCGAAACGTTTAGATTGTATAATTTAAAATACACCATTAAAAAACCCAAAAAAGATAAGTATTTTATTATGTTTAATAATGGTAAAAGTTTACATTTTAATATTAACTTAAATTCACCAACTTTGTTTTTTTAAATGTTAAAAAAAAGTTGACATTTTCTTGTGCTTTTTTCCATTACAAATTTATCCATGTGACATATGCATATGTTTCTTGTAAATTTTTCGAAAAAAAAACATTTTATTTTTATTCCATAGTTTTTTCATGAAGTAGCCATTCAAAACAGAATTTTAGGACAAAATTAGCTATAAAAAAACATTAAATTAAGTAAAATTTACAATAAATGTTTAAACAGGTTACCGTTACTTTCTAAACATAAATAAACTTTTTTTACTGTTGAATTTTACTGTTGTAACCCCAGAGAAAAAGTCTAGAAGTGTTAAGTCATGGGTTCTTGCTAGCCAAGATACAGTTGAACGAGTGCCAATCCACATTTCCGGAAATTAATTAAACAAGTAGACAAGTAGCTGTTATCAAGCCACAAATGGTGCAAATTTTGAACATTTGATTTGATTTGTTGTGTTTTTTGAATAAATTGTTCCTTTTGGCAGAAAACGAAGGCCGCCTTACTTGATACGGTCTTAATCGTTGATATGTTCTATTGTAAATTCCTCCAGATCGGTTTAGGTATAGGACATGGTACATGAGATTTACTCAGAATTCAAAGCATATTCGGAAAATGAAATAAAAAACAGGCGTTTCCACTCGACAAAATCAAGTTGGTGGTCGTAACTTATTTTTGAGCATAACTTGTGGTATATATATATATATATATATATATATATATATATATATATATATATATATATATATATATATATATATATATATACCGGGTGTAAATCTAATAGGGGCCACCCCTGTAACTTTTGAACGGGCTGTTAGATTTTGTTCAAATACATAAAAAACGATATGGCCGACTTCCGGTTTCACCGGAAATGACACAAAAGCTGAAAATTTAAATGGAATACCCTGTATATTTTTAGATGTTTGGATTTTACGTCTTCAAATACATATAGCTGATCTGCCAAATGTCAACTCAAACGCCATTTTACTTTGACAGAGTCTGCTTCAGGAGCATGTTGTGTCGTGTTAAAAAATGCATTATCGTAAGAGATATTTAATAGCTAATAGTATGTTTCTGTTGGGAACAGTTAATTAAAAAACCGTAATTTTGAAATTTGATCGTTAAAAAACTTCACAAAAATCAATTATTAGGAAAAATAATATTGTGTCATAATGATCTAAAATTAAAAAAAATATTTAAGAAATAAAATTAAAATGACGCCTAGAATCCAAATATGTAAAAAATAGACAGGGTGTTCTACTTGAATTTTTAGCTTTTGTGTCATATCCGGTGAAACAGGAAGTCGGCCATATTGTTTTTTATGAAAAAATCCCAAACTGGCACTAATATGACCCACTAAAATTTGAACAAAATCTAACGACCCGTTCAAAAGTTACTATTTGATTTACACCGGGTATATATAGGGTGTAAAATTAGTGCGTAATTCTTATGTTGCTCCGTAACTATTTTCTTCTCCGTAACTTAAAAATATCTACAATTCTACAGGGTGTTGCATTTTCGTATACCAGTATGCAACTTAAATAATAAATTGAACACCCTCTATATTTTTAAATATTCTTATTCTGCATCAATTGCCTATCTGGTAATGTTCTGTTTCTTTTTAATTAGGATCAGCCGTTACTGAGTTATTCAACTTTTTAGGAAAAATGTGACGTATGCAAACACATGGAATAAAATCTGCAGCGGCTACATTGTGACATGTTAATCAAAAATATTTTGTCAAACGTTTGCCAAGATCATCTACTGTCATTGCCCATAACTTAATTTTTTTAAATAGGATACTCTGTATTTTGTAAGTGATTTCTATACCTAAAGTTGACACTTTTGAAATGATTGCAGTTTTGCATTATGTAGGTACTAACATTTTTATTACAAAATGTTAGTACCTACATAATGAAATTAATAGAAGAAATACCAGAGAAATTTACAATAAGTGTTCAAACACTCCGCCATTTTTTTGCAGGCACAGTTGAATTCGTTTCGTAAATGAACTTTGAACATCAATTAGCATGTCATGGGTCACTTGGCGTAAAGCATCACAAATTCTATCTTTCATATCTTCGCTAGCACTTGGAGGAGTTTGGTACACAATGTCCTTTATACAGCTCCAACGGAAAAAATTTAGTATAGATTGGTTTGGAGACCTAGCAGACCAGTTCTGTGGACCACCTCGTCCAGGGAATCTAATGTTTAAAAAAATTCGAACATTTAGCGTCGAATGTGGAGGTGCACCATCATGTTGGTACCACAATCCAGGGACAACATTTTTAGGGACATGTTGCAGTAAATCGCTCATGTTCAAGAAAGTGGAGATACATTTTACTAATAAGATGGTTCTCAAAACAGTGTGGATCAACAACTCGAGCCCCGACAAGTCCACCCCACAGGTTTATTGACCAAAGATGTTGATGATCAACTGCTGTCAGGGATTGGAGCTTATCGGTAGCGTAATGATGGAAATTTCGTTGATTAGGTAGGTAGGCCTCTGTTAGTAAAAGTCTCCTCATCGGCAAAAGGGCACAGTTCAGAAAATTTGGTTCGGCATTAAATTTATTATTAATCCACTCACAAAATTGCCTCCGGCTTTCTAAATCTTGCGAAAAAAGTTTCTGGTGTTTTGGGTATGGTAGAGATGGACTTTTCAAAACACGGTGCACAGATGTATGACTTGCATCAACAATCTGTTGAGAAATCTTTCGAGTGGACTGGTGAGGATTTTGAACTACTGCAGCAACAACCATTAATACGTTTTCACTGTCGGCGCAGAATATCATTAGGGCTGCGACGGAAAGAGCCAAAACAGCCTCGTAGTTGACCACACGATTGCATTTACTGCTATACCACTGAAGGGTATTTCGTTTTCTAATGAGGACGTTTTTTTATTTCTTCGCTGAACCGATGAATCCTAAAAAACCATGGCCATCACCTTACCAGCCGGTTTTACCGTCTTTGCTTTCTTCAGAGCCCTTGTGTCTCTGCAAGATTTAAAAGACTGTCTTGCGATACGCCTGTGACATAAACTATTTCCCGCACTTACTTCCACTGGACGTCCCGAACGATGTTCTTCTTTTGTGAACATACGGACATGTCTAAACTTATATACCCAATTTTCAGCAGTTGCTGCAAACACAGGAGCATATGTGCCCTGAACATCGTCCAACTCTGCTTTGATCTCTTTCGCCTTTTAAATATAAGTGTTTAATCTCGAAACAGACTTGTTTCCATTTTTCTAAATAAATACAAGTTTGGTGCTTCAATCGACAATAAAAATGAAACCATCTGATGGATTTAATTGAGACCTTAATAGCTGTCTACTGAACGATGATGTTTAGTAAAGACAAACCATTTTTGATACTACGAACCTCATCTCTTGGATTTTTCACGACTTATTGAACGATCCTCGTAGATATACGGTTTACGTATTATTATACCAATATCGTTACTGACATGTAAATTATGCAGCCCCTATTCTAGATATTTCTTCCTTCTAGAGTTGTATTGCGGGCGAAAATGGCGGTACATCGGAAGTAATAGATAAGGAAGGGGCCGGTAGCTCAGTCGACCGTGCTGGCAGCGTAGTGATGACACGACCTGCTTAGCATTCGGGAGGTAATGGGTTCGATTCCCGATACCGTCTACCTTGTATGAGGTTTTTTAGGGGGTTTTCCTCATACACATGTAGCGGCATGGTCACTGCGTATATGCACACCATGTGCGGCTACTTAGGCGAATGCTGGGGTAGTATTTTCCCCCTCAGAACCCTAACTCGCGTTCCTACCAATCCTATCCTGACCACACCTATCCTTAATCCCCCATGCATATATACGTAATGTATGTACGTATGCTGGGAATCGATGATTGTGGCTGAAGAAGCTGGGGAAGCTCGAGCAGCCCAGGAAGGAGGGAATGAAATACGTTGCCTTAGTTCAGCGGAATAAATGGGTGGACGTGTTATTAATTTTGCGATTAGGATAGCTCGTACTATATAAGATACAATAAGGGTAAGTCTTAAATCACATGGGCGCCAGAATGTTTATAATTGTCAATATAGGGGGGCGAAATATCTAAATGCGAGCAGTTCACAGCTAAGTTCCAAACACACAAAAACACTCGCTTACCTTTGTCGCGTAACTAGGTGAATCGGTAAATTAACAGCCTTGTTCCGACGTTTCCTGTAAAACTTCAAAATATTTCCACGTGATCGCAATAAAATGACGTGCTAATAGAACAACTGATCGGTCATCAATCTTATTCAGTCTGTTTTTATGTTACTTCAAATCTTATGTAACTTTATCTCTAAAAAAAATCATAAAAAAACAAAAAAATAGCAAATCATCTAATAGGGAAAGCTCTCACAAATTGTTACGTTAAGCTTTAAAGCTTTCTTCAAACTGAAAGAAAATAATTCAGCGTTGCCGCTGTAAAGTTGCATAAATCAAAAATTTCCATAAAACAAATCAATCACTCGGTAACTTGAACGTAATCAAAATATCTTATCTTTTAAGTTTGATACCACGTAAATAGTAAGAACGCGGTGACAAAGGAGTGAGGTCACGTATATTATTACACTCAGTAACGAAATAATACTCTCAACTTCATTAACGCCATACGTATATTATGTTAATAATAAAAATTAAAATCAGAGTATTGATACAGTAGTCAAAACACATTCAATTCATTTTCTGAAGGGAGTAAAACGCAATCTTTCTTCATAAAATCTAATGATTCGATGGGGGTGACTTGCAAGATTCAAATTCCCAAAATTATCTACCTTAAGGACCTTAAATTTTAATTAACACCTTAAAAGAGTAATATTGATCGCCTAAAAGGCTTTTATGTAAAACTATAAACAAAAGAAAGTGTATTTATCCGCCTAACAAATACAAAAAAAAACACTATTAAAATCACCAACAACAAAATAAACGTAGGAAAGTAACTATCTTAATTCTCACAATTGTTCACTCTAAGCTCTCCCCGTTTTTTGTACAGCGGTAAAGGTAGTTCTCGTGTAATTGACCCTTTTCGTAAGTGAACCGTGGATACCAATAACTCTTTAATCTCCTTGATACTGCCCTCCAATACGGTCACTTAACGTTCGTCAAATTTCAACGATCCCACTATTTTTGAATTATATTAGCACACATTTAGTGGTGGAATTATTTAAACTAAAATCAGGTAATTAATAACTGGTTTAACATATATTAAACATATATTTTTTATTATGTACGTAATTTATTATAGCGATATTATATTTACAGCAATTTCGTTTATTGGTTTGAATCGCGTGTAAACGGGGATGTACCTTCCTGATACACAAATAATTATACTAAACTTATGATATAAGAATGAGGAACTTGGACTAACATTAAACAATAATCATTTTGACGGACCCGAATGAGTGTCATTTCTGACTATCGAAACACAACACAAAAAAGGGTCTTCGGGATGATTTAATACTCTTTAAAATCCACACAAAAGTCAACGGGAAAACGATAGCTTTAAATACCCCGTTAGGATGTGGGTAAATTCAGTACGACGCAAGATCACATCACCCGTTCAGCGTCCAACCTCTTTCTTCTATAACTCACTTCGACTGCCTAACAAAAAACAATCGTCGCATAAAAATTTGCCGTACGCAAATTGCATAGTGGACAATTCCCAGGAAAGAAACCGACTTGATATCCAAAAACGAGACGCACACATCCTGTTTTTCAATAAGAGGCAGACACTCAAATAAATTTTCACGCGCCCACAATAAACTTTTCTTGAACTATTGTCCACAGCGTTTAGTCGTTGCCCAGTTTGAATACCATATAGATAATCACCTATGCCTTTGAACATTCTGCGTGTGAATGTTTCACTAATATTTAACATATACGCAGTTCGTGGAAGACTTCTTTGTGAAGACTACAAAACCTGGTCAAGAACCCGTTCTTCATTATCGTTTGTACAAACTGTTCGACGACCTGAAGAACCTTGCGCTGACCCAACACACTACCAGTGCGACGAAATGTTTCAACAATTACTAACATTTCGCTTTAACTGGGTGCAGCTTTATTAAATTGCTCCCGATATTTTTTAAAAACTTCTTTCAAACTTGGGCCATTGCCTCGTCCATTTCAGTATGAACGGAAATAATGTTCTACTATAAACACCTTTTCCTCAGTTGTCAGAACCATTTCCAGAATGATTTTATCACGAGCGCAATATTATTATGACAGTTAATGACAAACAATCCAAACATAACTAACTGATATCGTCCAAGCCATTTCATGGCCCTTCGTATTTCGGTATTTTGGCGAATACCGTATATGCCATTCGAACAAAACTGGATACTATATCCTACTCCAATTTGCCATAAATCCAAACATCGCCAAATAAAGTAATATTACTAGCAGTGCTTCCCAAACTTTATGCTCGAATATACCTAAATTCTCAATCTAATTCGACAAAACAAAGCATTTCCTCCCAAAATTTCTACATATGACATGTTAAATATCCTAATATTCGAAAAAAAATAATCTGCGGCAAATTTCAACCACACGTGACCGTTTCAGGTACAGATTCATTAGGAAGGATTTTGTAAAATATTGGATTTCTTCAATACCAACATACAGTGAATCATTGCGAATAAATCTAGGTTAAAAATTGTGATCTACGCTCACATGTATGATGCATGGCTTCTCTAAAAACAGTTACTGCCCTTATTTTATTTCTTAATTATACCGTCTTCGGTAGTGCAGTGTCTCGTTTTTTTAAACGTACATCATAAAACCATATATTTAAGTAAATAAGTAAAATCAGTTGCAAATTGTGTTTTTTAATTTATATGTTTCGATATCTGCCTCTAGTAATGGTGAGAAAGAGAACATTCGGATTTTCGTTACTTGTTATAATTTTGTTCTGATTGTTAAAATCCCTTATAGTAGTACACTAGTGATGTATTCAATATTATTAAAATTTTACGTAAAAATAACAAGCACAAAAATTTAAAACATCTTTAAAACAATTTTCCATTTCATTTAATTTCGACTGTTAATCAATACAAGGCAAAGTATTGCGAGAAGTAAGAAAAAGTTAGTCCTAAAACTTGTTCACAAGTTTTCCGTCTTATCAAAGAAAGTTAACAGGATGTTTCTTTTGTATCCTTTACGATGGGTAAGCATGTCACTACAGATTACTGCTTTATTCTCCAAGAGTTGATTTTGTTCTGGTGCAACATGAAAAGGGGTGTTGAAGTATGAAGGGAGGGAAAAATAATTAAGCGAACATGTAGTTCTTCATTGTAATAAAATGTAGTGCATGCGGCGGATGCCTCGTTGTTCATTGTAATAAAGTTTGAATGCACTAACTCTATTTTACGAACTAATAACACTGGTGTAATGGAGAATGTTTATACATACCTCGGAATTACTCGCGAATTGCGTGTTGTTGATACCTACGTGAAATCCATACATTACAAAAGTTTCAATACTAAACAGATGCCGGTTGCTTTCTATATACACATAGAAGTGGTAATTTCATTTTATCATTTTGTAACAAGTATGGGGTAAAAACTACAGTTTGGGTGTGTAAAATGTGATTAGTTTATCGGATTTTGTTAATACAGTTATCTAATTTATCTTGTGATTAACTTTACTCTACTTTCCATACACCTAAAAGTTCTAATCTCGTTAGTTTTAATCTTGTTGGCCGTATTTGACTTTTAGTTAATTATTTCTACTCCAATGCGTATTTATGTGTATACAGGGTGTTCTATGAAAAGGTAGCATACCTCGAAAAAAAATTTTGTTAATGAAAATCGCCATGAGAAATTGCTGGAGATCATTTTCAGTACAAAATACTCCTATAAAAGCTATCAGGTTGATGCATAAGTAATGGCGTCTTTTATTTCAAAAAAATATATTTTACTACAAAAAATTACAACATATTAATCAATTATATGTTATATGTTATTATTAATGACTTCCTCCCAGCGCTCAACAAGTTTCTCGATACCTCTACGGTAAAAATCGTTCGGTCTTGACTCAAAAAAATGATCCAACCAATTCCGTAATTCCATATCATTATTGAACGAAACGCCCCGCAAACTGTTCGAAAGTGATCGAAATAAGTGAAATCTGACGGATCCAAATTAGGAGACATGGAGGGTGCGGGAATACTTCCCAACCAAACGTTTGAATTGCTCTCTTTGTCATATTAGCAATGTGAGGACGAGCGTTGTCGTGATGAAGAAGAAGGTCATTCTGCCGATGGGGTCGTTTTTTCCGAATAGCTTCGTAGAGGCGATGCATTTGTTCAACATATAGCTCTGCATTGACTGTTTAGTTACACCCGAGAAATTCATAGTGAATGATACCTTCCCAGTCCCACCAAACGCATAACATCGTCTTTCGAGGGTGAAGATGTTGTTTCGCTCTAGGCTTAGCTTGTTCATTGGGACTTAGCCACTGCTTTCTCTGCTTCATATTCACATTCTGTAATGATCCTAAAATTCATCACATATTAATTATCCAATCCTAGTACAGAAATTCCTATCAAAACTTGTTTCTTATTTATTTCCTCAAACTGAATGTAGTATTGTTTATAAATTCTATCAGTTTCCCACTACTTTTCCCTCTCCTAGTAAATCCCCTATAAATATCCGCGCTCACCTTCACTCATCCTATTCTATTTCAATTCGAATTTAATTCCACTTGATCTAGAAATCCTAACCAGTGAATATCAAATTACCTGCCTGCTTATTATAACCTGTCTGTCATTAAGTTCATCCTAATCTGCCTGACGTATTTCCTGATCTCTCGATATCCTAGTGCCAGTTATCAAAATAACTATCCAGAAACGTAAGTACCTATTTGCATTTTATCGGTGTCTGTACCACGAGAAGTAGTAAGTAGTTACCCAGTAACGTGGTTCTACTACTGGTGGCTTCGGCTCAAGAAGTAAAGCTACTTTACGAAGCCCCTTTCCTGTCTACCCTAGTATCCGAGAAACAATCTCAAATCTGCCCTATCGGTGTACGTAACTCAAAGGATAGATAAAGATTGTTAATAGTATTGCTTTATTAATGGTGGTTTCGACCCCAATTATAAGGTAATCCTATACTGTGACACCCCTATAATTTTTCCTACTACCCTTGTATAAACCTAATCCCTATCTAACATCTGTTCGGTGTTACTACCACGAAGGGTGTATGGAAATCATTAGTTATGCATTTAATCCAGATTCACAATATAATACTCACCGTTACCAGCTTAGGGTAAATCACATCCCTTTAATTTTCCCTATTACCCTGGTGTAAGCCGAATTAGCATCTACCATTCATTCGGAGGTAACACCCCGAAGACTGCATAGAAATCACTAATTCAATAACCGATCCTAACTCACCAATATAAAACTTATAATTTAGTGTATCATATTTCCATTTCGCATGATTTAAAGTTTATATTAAAATTCTCCATTTAGTTACCCGATTAATCATAAGACACCAGAAAAGTTAAATAAATCACATTGTATTACACATAATTCATTTAGTACAATTGTGTTCAATCTATTTTAATAATATATATTAAAAATTTATTCACATTCCCAAACATCCAAATTTTACAATACAACACTAACAAACAGCTGATTATAACAATTGCAAATGTTGGTATAGGTCAAGGGTTATCCTAACCTGTTTAAGTACCGCAGCGTTTCAGTCAATATCAAACAATTATATTCAATTGATTAAACCTCCTCTGAGTCACATAGGTTTCACCCCTATATTTGAAATTACTCACAAAAAGAATCACTGTCGTACCTGATTGAAGTTCTTAGTCCACTTTCATAAAAACCACTCGGTCCATTTATCTTCACCCTCACCATTAACCCGACCGAAATTCATTATGGTTAATTGATTGTTGTTGCACTTGCCCAGAGGGGAGGAGCCCGCGGAAAATAACAGACACATGCTTAATGACATTTGTTACAGCTTGCGACCAGGTGCGATCAAACCCGAAGCCAGATTCCGACATCGGATTCAAAATACAGAACTAAGTTTAATTTTATTTTATACGCCAGAATAAAATTGTTTGTTTCTATATTATTTAAAAGTATTATATTTTAATTTCAGTTCGCAAATTATATTCTTAATATACTTATATATAGTGTTACTTTATTCTAACTCCAGGCAACCCAACATACATTGGAGTGTTGAAACTTGCCAAATGAACCTCCCCTGGTACTGAGCTAGCAAACCAGGGCAATTAATAACGATTCGGTAGAGGACTGACTATGAGTAACACGATTCAAAACGAGCAATCCAGCGGAAATTGTGGAACGTTGATTTTTGTTGTTCTCGTTCAAAACATGAGGAACCCAAACGCCAAGTTTCTGAACTTTTCCTAAGGATTTCAGATGTCGACATATCGTTGATTGGTCACATTCCATTTCTTGGGCCAAGTCACTAGTTGGCCCAGTTGATGTTGATTCAATCGCTCTTCATCGAACCTAACAGGACGTCCTGAACGATCCATATCATTAAGGTCGAAAATTCCGCTTTTAAAACGTTTTGCGCGGTCCTAACAGGTATTGCATCTTCACCGTAAACATCGCAAATCTCACGAGCAACTTTGGCACCTCGATGTAACGCAAAAAGAAGATAATGTCGGTAATACTGGTTTTTGTCTTCTTGACATTCCATTATAATAAGGTTAAACTTTAACAATTAAGAACTAAAACAAAAGCAAACACACTATATGACAGAACTACTAATTATCTGACAACCTGAATATTGGGTAATCAAAATTTTGTTATTTCAGAGCCAACTTTTAAATAAAAAAAACCCCATTACTTTATGCACCAGCCTTATATTACGAAAGAACTACGTTGGTAAATTTACTAAAATGTTGCATCTTATTTGTTTATTACTTTTTACTGTTGGACTTAAAATAAGGGTGTGAGAGGGGGGGGGGGGGATGTCGACTGATAAAGGGAGCGTATAATTTTTGTTTGGCTCAATTGAATTTTGTAATAAACTCGATCTAGTTTAATTAAGGAACCTTTGTTGATTACGACAAAATAATCCTCATGCCAAATTAACAAATACCGAAGTCAACACACCAGATGACCTAATTAAAAAAAATAGGATTCTTTTTAATTTTTCCTGGAAATTTGAGCGACATAATCATTTTATCGTAATCGGAAAGTATATTAAATTTGCTACAAAAAATATGAAAACTGATTAGTTTGAAATTTCAATTTTTTCCCCTGGCCATGATGAATAAATGAAATGTTCAGTTTGCCTTAAATTCACTTTCGGTTCGTATTCCAAAATTATCTAGTAGTCATGAAACAAAATCGACAGGTTTCTATGGAAACAATGAAAGATAAATTTCATTTGAATCAAGATAATTGTTTCGTTATCAAAGTTTTATCTTGGTTTTTGTGCGTTTCAGTTTAGCGTTAAAATCAAATTCTGTGTTGCATATTTTCAATACTCTTTTAGCGGAGCGGGAGTATGCTGCCAGATATCCTGGGCGAAGACACCATGGAAGAAATGTGTTTTTTGGCGGTTGACAATACGTTTAATACAAACAGGTGGTGTGCGTCACATTCCTACTACAATCAGAAGATTATTGTTACTGTCTGAGAGGTATGTGCAACGAAAACCATTCCTCTTGCTGATTTTATGGACTGATGAAACTACTTTTACTAGGCATGGCAAAGCTAATTTGCACTACTGGTCGGAAACGGATCCTCACTGGATGCTATTTGCAAAATAGATGAAGTCAACGTGTGGTAGGGAATTTTATAACACACCAGTATTGAACCGTTTGTCTTTCAATGACGACCTAAGTGGCGACTTATGTTTAGCCTTTTTAAAAAATAATGATATCCGAAGGTCCGTATGGTACCAACATGAGTAATATAGCTATCTCATATCTGACCCACTCTGCAGTGTTGCCATCTCTCAATGTCATGCAGTGTTACCATATTTTTTCGGGTTGCCAACTTCATTGACCTCTAGGAGTTTCCTTACAATTCTTAGAAACATAAAAATAGAACCAATTCCCAGAAACGAAAAGGGGACGAGTACAAAGTTGATGGACCTTGTTGTCGGAAAACTCAATATCAAGACCTCTAGATGTGCCATATTAGGATTCTTAGAAATCCAAAAATAGAACCAAACTTTATTGACCTGGGCCGGATGTTGGTCTATTCTTTGAATCTAAAAATTAAACCAGTTCTCGGAAATGGAAGGGGATCTTAGCCCAAAGTTCATTGATCCTAGAAATGTAAAAAACCAAAGTTCGTTGACCTCTTCAAAGCCAATGACTTGGTCATGATTTATTAACCCCTTCAGGCTTACTGACCAAGTAAACCGGAAGTTGATCAATACTTTTAAAATCTAAATCTAAAAATAGAGCTGAATCTCATTGACATGGGACCAAAAGTGAGGGTTCATTTACCTAAACTAATAATATTTTCGGCAAAAAGCAATCTTCCAAAAATCAATAATTCACTGGATATAAGGGTACATTGACAAAAAACTGCTGACTGAATCAAATTATTGAAAACACCTGAAAATAAATTCTAGGAAATAGAGTCTGCAAGGTAGGCAATTAGCCATTCTTATTAACTTCTAACAATGAAGTTGTAACGAGTTTTACGCATGTTTTGTATTACTCAAGGTTCTCTAATATAAAAAGCAGCAGCATGTTCCTCATAGATTACCGAGCTGGTAGCGTAGTGGTGACACGACCTGCTTAGCATTCGGGAGATAATGGGTTCGATTCCCGTTACCGTCTACCTTGTATCAGGTTTTTTCAGGGGGTTTTCCTCATACACATGTAGCGGCATGGTCACTGTGTATATGCGCACCATGTGCCGCTAATTAGGCGAATAAACATGTAATTCAGGCCATATTTTGACCTATTTTGACCTTGAATAACGTCTGAATGGGAAAATATAACAAGGTAAAATTGTTTGACATTACTGCCGATTGGTTACTATCTTTTGTTATACCGAAAATAAAATGGACCATTTTCTTGTATAGGACAATGAAACACCCTATGTGTTGCAATCTTCTTAAAGTTCAATGTTTCCTCTTTCAGAAAATGTAAAATAAGCCATGCTTATAAAAAAAATAACAAATTTATAGCCTCAGAAAATTGACTACGTGTCGATTAAGAATACTACTTAAATGCTATTTTTTGAAAAGTTCCTTGTGGAAAGAAAGTTGTTATGTCCCTGTTGTCAGTAATTGTTGTCTATTTTTGACAGTAATTTCAAATAAGCAAAGCAATGCAAAATGTTCTCATTGAGTGAAAAAGGAGAGTGTGTTATTATGTTTGCGGAAACCAAATCTATAAAAGAGACCCAGGGAGGATTTAGAAATATGTTTAATAAAGATCCACCCAAAAAAGTTCAATTAAATTTAGCACAGAAAGTTTTCGAATACAGGATCTTTAACACTTAAAAAGAGAACAGTAAATAATGAGAATTTGCTGAATAATACCTTACAAATTCTGGAGATATCTCAGGAAGATACAGAAATAAATGTAACGGATTATCCAAAAAGGGTGGAGACTTGCCAGACGATTCAAAATTTGTAAGGAACAATATACATTTCTTGGATAAATTAATAATGTCAAACGAAGCCACTTTTAATCTGAATGAAAAAGTAAATAAGCATAACTGTCGCAGTTTGAAGAACACGTTAGAGATTCGTCGAAAGTCACAGTATAGAGTGGTATCTCGAAGCAAAAAGTATATGGAGCATTTTTTTTACAATCACCAACTGTAACCTCTATCACGTATGTTGCTGTACTACAATTTTTTTTTACCCTCAGTGACAATCTATTAAATTCCGTTTATTTTCATCAAGATGGAGCTACACCTTACTGTCCTCACATTACGAGGGATGATACACTGAACAATGTTTTTCGAAACCGTTGGATTGAAAGAGGGGAGGGGGGTTCTCCGAAATGTTCTATGACAACGGGGCTTACTGAACATACCAACTTTTTTTCCACATGCGACTTTACAAAAATGAATAGTATTCTTAAGCGATACATAATTTCACAATGTATTTAATTTACTTTCACGGTAAGCTAGACCAGGGGACTGTTTCTCACAGTCACTACGATATTAGTAATTCTTCTGGCAATAACTCTGACACTGATCAAGCTATCGATATGCGGTTTTCGTGTATTTTTCTTTCAAATTTAATCTACTTTTCGATTACGATAAGTGACGTTCCCCCTTCCCTTTTTTCCTTATTTTACGTACTATAGTAAAAAGGAGTAAAACTTTTATAAGATAATGATGGATTCAGGTCAGTATTTCCCGAGATATACTACCTCGTTACCCTTAATGCAACGCTCTGTATAGTGTACAATCTGAGGCGAATTTCACAACTTTTTTTATTCTAAAAAATTTTACATTTATTAAAACCTGTACTTTTAATTTGCCTTCAAATGACTTGTTCAGCAATTATGTTGTCGTTAGGATTGATCTGTCGTATTGTTATCCCACTAATTATGTATTATTATATTACTGATTATAGTAATATATTTTTATTATTATACAATAAAGTTTGAAATTAAAAATGTTTAGGTTGCATTATTAACAAGTGTGCAAGTAATAATTAAGGGAACTTCAAGCAATACCGATTCACGTAAGAAATCCGCATATTAACAACCCAACGGTGAGTGGGTGAGAGAGTGTGTGCGTGCGCGTGCGCGCGCGTGTGTGTGTGCCGTTTCACGTTCAAATTTGATTCTAATTGCATTGCGTTTTAAGTGAAAACCTCGCGTCTTGCACCCATTTTAACTTTAACCTCCTGTGTCATAGTAATTTACCGTCCGATTTGATATTCGTGTTTGCAACTTTTCAACTTCATTAGGTTAATTCACGTGCCGTCTAAAGAGGAATTTAAATCTTTACGAAACTCCGTTCCCACGTTTTTAAGTGATATTACCTCTTGCGTCTTTTAAACTTTACCCACCGTATTTACGTTATGGATCGTCCAAAAATTAGTATCACACCTCCCATCAATGTTCCTCGTGAAACCTGCGCGTCCCTGGATGACTGCTAATATTCTCACATTCAACAAAAAAATTAGGTCGTCCCGAAAAATTGATGCTCTAGCTATATCCCCTCAACATCAAAGTTGGGTTATTTGATGGGTTATGCGAAGGCGATTCTCAGAATCAGCAATAAATTACGTTTTTAAGCGTCACATCGGGCTCTTTTAACATTAAGATCCCGGACATCTCGGGCTATTTACCGTCGCGTTTAGATGAAATTTTTATACCATTCTCCACTTTGTGTTTTTCGTCGAATAGATAAAATTTGATACACTTTCTCCTTTCTCTCCGAAGATTGAAAATATTCACACATTTATCAAAAACAGTTGAGTGCAGACGAATTCATACTTCTTTCTCTTTTAAATCAGACAGCCTCTTCATACATACATAGTGTTTTTAACCTCATTCTGTCTCTCGCTTTAATCATCCGATTTGGATAACATTTGATTCCCCCCCCTCCTCCTCCCGAAAAAAATGATTTTACGGGTTGTCCGAAAATGAATGTGTACAATATTCCCTTTCTTTCAGATACATCACGTATTTAAGCGAACTCCCAGGATGTTTTCATATTTGACAAAAAAGGTGGCCGAAAAAAATTCAAACAAATCTTTCACATCTAACTGATTCATCGCGCTTCGTCTTCTGTTTAACAGCCCGTGTCTTCGTTGTTTACCGTCAAATTTAAATCACCCTTTATGTTATATTTGTCCATTCGGACACTTAATCTACACTCCCCCAATGACTGAAAATATTCTCAAGTTTGATGTACATGTCGTTGAAATCCGATAATTCGTACCAGATACATTGCCCCCTTTCCAACAGGTGAACATGTAAGAATAAATAAAACGTATGCAGATATTAAAAATTTTATTGGAATAATTTAACAAGTAATATAAAATGTATTAATATGTGCAGCGATCGTCAAAGGTACAAACATTCTAAACTAAGCAAAGTACCATAAACAATAACGCCTGCATCGTGCGCATTTGAGAGAATTTAATTAAATTTAGCAGGCGTTTAAACCAAGATAACGAAAACAGTAAATATATTTTAACTATCCAATGTTAACTAACAAAATTTGCAGACGCATATCTAATAGAAATTAAAGAATCGTAAGTAATGGCTAGACGGTTTGTAAATCATTTCATTTTAAAGCACAGCACTTATTCCATAAAATGTAGTAAGGGACCAAGGAACAGAGTTCTGAACAAAATTATTTAAAGAATTCACAAAAATGTTAGGCCTAAACCAAATTAAATCTAAAGCAATCACCATGCAAGTTTATTCTTGTTGATAACACAATTAAAAATTTAAATGCATATTTAAGAATCCAAATATCAAAATTGACTGAAACTTGGAGCACGTGGGTACCATTTCCGTGCGTTTTCTTTAACAATACAATTCATAGCGGAACAAAGCAAACGCCATAGGAAGTAGTTTTCGGAAGAGGTGCTATTTACCACACGATATATTAGTAGATGTAGATCCAATACAGGGTGTGGCGCGAAGAGTTTTTGATTAAAAGTAATGGCGGATACAGTTAAAAATCTGAAATTACGAAGCTGTAGGTTTTGGATGACGCTGAGTTTAAATATAATATTGTGCTGAATGTGGCACTTCCGTTTATATCGGAAGTAGACGTCAACTTTGTTATTTTCAATGGAACCTAATATTTTTTATTTTATTTTCGAATTCTACATGAAATTCTAGATAAAATTTGTGCACAATGTCCTATACCAAAAATGAAGTATTTTGGAGATATTCCGATTTTTTTAAAAATTTTGAAAAAATCCTAGTCCACATTGAATAACGATATCTCCATTAATAACGAAGCTAGTGACGTGAAATTGTAACCAATAAACAACAAGTGCTTGCCCGTTAACTCCATATATCCATCTCATTGATATTTCATACAGGATGTTTTAAACGTAGCCGCCAACATGCACCATTTAAATCATTTATAAGTTGCTTAGTTTAAATAGAACACCCTGTATTTTATTACATTTTCCGCTGTATTTTTTTAAGCCAATTCGTTTGGTATCAGTATTCCCTATACCTAAATCCAACCACTTTTGAGATATTTCATTATCTTAGTTAAAACATAACAACACTTAATTATTTCAACATTAGTAAAGGGTAGGCCACGATTTCCATTATTTAATGTGATATTTTGTTATTTTTTCATAAGTTATTAATTCTGAAAAGTAACCAATAGCCTGAAAGGATTATTAATTGTGGATATCATTAAAACGTTGACTAGCTATTTTGTATTAATTTAATTAGATAACTTACAAACAAAAATAGCTAAATGTAATATTAAACAAATAAAGTTTTATAATACGTGTTCAAAATTAGCACCATCTACTTCTAAGCATTTATGAATCCTTTTCATTAAGTTATGTCTTTTAATTCTGAAAATATGGTCGGGTGTTACAGAATTAAAAGCAAGTAAGACTCTCTGCATCATATCTTCCTTCGTCGTAACAGGTTTGGAAAATACCTGATTAGAGGAGCCAAATCAGGAGAACGAGCTGGCCAACAAAACGGACCCTGATTGGCAATCCATCTATCATCAAACATGTTGTAAAGATGCTGAGTAACAGGCTCAAAGTTATGAGGAGGTGCTCCATCTTGCTGATGTAATACTCACAGACTACAGTTATAATCTTCAGTAATAATAAAATCTTTTAGAAATGTTTATGATGATGAAACAAATGTTTGAAATATGAAAATACACCATTAAAAACCCAAAAATATTATATAGGACATATCTCCGAATATTAAAATAAAAATAAAAAACAAATTGGTGGTAGTGTACTAAAAGTGGGTAAAGTAATTTAGTGGATAAGACTCGAGTGAAAAATTAACGACTAAAGCCTGTCTGACACGATCACTTTTCTTGTACACATTTACGTACATGATTATTTACATTTTTTTTTGTACATAATATTCTGGTTCCTATTTCGGATGTTTACATGAATGCAACCATACAATTTCTTTTATAAAAAAGTTCGTACATGATCATACGCATATTACATTCGAGATTATTGATAAAGACCCAAGAGAAGTCACCAGTCGTTATTTTCAATTTTTCGTGTTTTTTTATAGCACCTAACCAAACAAACTATAATTAATAGAAGCTTGTGTGTGCCTCGTTAAATATGCGTGAAGAAGAGAATTATGATTTTTTACTTCTGGGTACTGCTGCTAGAATTGTGATCGCCGCCCCAAAAAAAAAAAAACGGAAAAGAGTTAAGAAAACTCTACGATTCAGAAGATGGCTACAAAGAAGAGCAGAGGGTCAAGGAGCTCACATAACAAAACAAAACACTGTGATGCGTGAGAGCATTTCAGCAGGAAGTCGGTAAAATGGTTACATGCAGCTGCATTCACTGTTAATTGACCACTTACATTTTAGTTTACAAGTTAGTCTCCGATTTTTAGCAACCCGAGAAAGCTAGCGCTCATTAATGTATTCGACTCGCATACATGTAACAAGTATTTCTAGAATTGTGCCTGAAGTATGTAAAGTAATTTTCGAACATCTAACTCCTGATTATCTAGTTGTAATATTCATGTTAATAATTATAATTGTAGACTCCAACGTCTGTTGAAATATGGAGAACAATTGCTAACGATTTTTATAATAATTGGCAATTTCCGCAGTGTTTGGGAGCATTGGATGGGAGACACATCAAGTTCAAAGCACCACGATCTGATGGATCGTATTATTTTAATTACAAAAATGAACATTCCATTGCCCTAATGGGATTGGCTGATGCTAAATATCGTTTTTTTTTATGTTAATGTAGGGGTTAATGGTAGGATAAGTGATGGTGGTGTCTTCTGGGAATGTAAATTGTCAAAGGCAATATTGGAAAACAAATTAAATTTTCCTGCTCCAATGCCACTATCTGGCAGAGAATTAAGAGTACCCTTTGTTGTTGTAGCTGACGATTTGTTACCCAATCTACTGAAACCCTATTCACAGAGAGGGTTGTCACACGATTGCAGAATATTTAATTACCGTTTGTCGAGGGCGAGAAGATTAATTAAAATGCTTTGGGAATTTTGGCCAATAGATTCAATTAATTTTAGTGCCGAAAAGACGGAGCTGATAACATTAGCATGTGTTGTTTTGCAGAATTTCTTGGCAACTCATAATGTTCCATATGTAGAAATTACACCAGAAGAGCTTGTAAGTAACACATTAGAAACACTAACGCGGCAAACAGGAATAGGCCCTCAAATCCTGCTTTACAAGTCCGTGAAGAGTTTAAGAATTTTTTCTGTAGTGCACAAGGTTCTGTGTCGTGGCAAGAAAATTCTATTATTAACTATGAAATGTAATTATTGAATATTATATATTATACATATGAAAATAAATCTAAACACCTAATGACCTAATGCTATTCTATATTGTGATATTTATTTCGAAAAATCTTGTAGTTTCTAAAAAGTACTTCAGTAATTTCTTCTTCTTCTGCTGTTGCTCTTATAACATCATCGGTAATGGAATTTAAACGATATGCGGCATAATTGCTAAAAGAATTCCTGCATGGGGGAGTACCTTTTCTCTGCTCAATAGCTGAGCGAATTGCACATAATGTTAATGCTTGTTCCTCAGCAATTTTGTCCTCCCTACAAACTTTCTTGGAGGGTCGTCCCGAATGGGTAGGTGAAGCATTTTCACTGCTGCAAATTATCTTCGTTTTTAAGCTAAAATTGCTAGTAGAAGTGCCATTATTGTCAGTGATAGGAGTAGCAGGGGCTGAAATACTCGAATTGTTGTAATGTTCGCTTTCATCGACAAACTTCTCGATGTTTATTGTTGATTTCCTGTACATATTAAGATTGTTCAAATATATTTATATAAACATTGACATATTTGTCTTATATCATTCTTATTATCGATATGTGTAGTTACAGCAGTAATTCTAGCACATCAGTAGATTGTCGGGGGTTACTGTATTTAACGATAAATCGCATGAGATCGAAACCAAAGAGAAGGTTTCAAGATCTAAGTACACATATAAAGAAATAATAACATCTAAAATGCACAATATATTTGTGAAAAACTTACGTCCTCTGTACCTGCACTACTTTTTTTCCAGGACTACATTCGCTTAAATAATTGGTTCTCAGGCCATTCCACTTCGCCTTAATTTCTGCTATAGTGCACTTTCTCCCCAGTGCTTTAAGGTATTCCTCAATTTGCTGTAACGCAGCACTTCTGGCGTGTTTATTATTATACAGGAGCGAAGTTACCATGTACAAACACTCATTTGCTCTGTAGCACTCAATAAGGGCTTGTATATGATCTTGTGACCAACCCATTTTTTTTAAATAATATTCAGGTTTATTGACGTATAGATGACAACACGTGTAAACTTTTTGAGCATTTTAGGTTATAACTATGTTTATGTTTCAATGCGCAATTTTTTTGGGCATTTTTAATGCAAGATTTTAAAGGTGCCCTTATTTTTTTGTATTGAATTTTTTGTGTACATGAAATGTTATACAAGATTGTGTATGCAACGTTACAAAATATTTAATACCAAATCATGTAACGAATCTTGCACAAGAAAATTGATCGTGTCAGACAGGCTTAAGATAAAATTAGTGGACAATAAAAGACAAGTGTTTAAACAACTTAGTAATAAGATGCGAGAGAGAAAAAAAAACACAAAAATGGCGTTTTACCTTTTTTCCGGTCGATAGGAAGGTGTAGTGGAATGATAGCGATTTTGATAGGCACTTGATCGATGTTAAGTAGAGAAAAAGTATTCAATATATCGTGGAATAACAAAGGGGGAGCCGTAGTTTCAAACATTACATTTTCAATAAATACAGTTAAGTTACAAACACAGTTTATTATTATTACAACGAACCCAACTTCCTGTAAATGATGAGTGATAACAGTAGCTTTCCCTCAGGAATATTACTTGGCCATCCTGCTACGAACAAATTATATTACTTGGCACATATATCTTATTACATGGCAATCCTGCCATTAAATATACGTTTATTACACAGTTTACCTAATTAACAGGATCCTAGTTAAATGTATTACACGTTATAACGTTAAAAGTCCTACAGATTTAATTCCGATGAATTCTTCCCAGATAAACTATACATCTTTACCCTTCTATGGCGACGTTTCGATTAGCATCGCTAAAAGCGTTCGTAGTAACAAAAACTTCATGGGGGGTAATAATGATCCAATTTCTAATGTAGCTGCAATTAAAATGTAATAGTCAAAATTGCAACTCTTTGTATGTGGAGTTTACTAACGGAAGCATTAGTTATAGATCGATGGAACGCTTGTAATTAATGAAAAACACAATACACAATAAGTCAGATTTCTCAGAACATATATGTCTCTTTAAATCCGATACATATTTACTTACTCACATTCCATGTCCCACCAGCAACTGTCCATGGTAAAATTTGATATTTTACGTCCCGTGTCGGTTACTCCGATGTTCGACAAAAAAAAAGTTGTTAGTTCACAGCCTGACCGAAGATGAGTTCAACATCTTTCACAGAAATTGGATAATCATTTTTAGGAATACTGTGTTTTAAATCCTAAACATTCCTCCTCTCTGTTAATTGGTGTCCGACTTCGTTCAAATTTGGCATTCTGCTATCCACTTTATTTTTCAGTTTCCAGTTGTTCTTTTTCTACTCCCTACCCTTTTAGAACTTTGCCAGATGGTCGAATACTAGTGGAGTTCATTTTTATTGTGGGGTATGGCAGTTTCAGTTAACAGTTCCAGAGCTGCACGCCGCAAAGCTTTTATCGCTTAATGTTTTGAGTAATTTTGTAATGGTTATATTTTATATTTTTTGAACAAAAGAACAGTTTGCGTTTCGTTGCACGGTACTGTTATTTGTTCATATGTCTCTACGAATTATTGCAAACTAATCAAATGTAGTACTTGATTAAAATTTCATTCAAAATAATCCGTAGCCATGGAAAATTTGACGTGGTACTGGTTGTAACAATCGAAATTATCGGGTGTATTTCTTGAGAGATTAAGTCGATTTCGGTATTGTTTTTGGTTGCAATTCTTTTGCTTTTGTGCTCTTCTTTGCTTTTTGAGGCTGCGATTATGTAGGAGTGCGGCAACGTGAAAATTATCGACAACTGAGTGAATTCGACATAGGGTCGCATTATTGGCTTACGTGAAGGTGGTTTTTCATTCAGAGAAATTGCTAATCGTCTTAACCGTAATATATCCTCTGTAGTACGGTGTTATGGTTTAGACAAGGTCAAGAACGTCGTAGTAGAGGACGGCCAAGACAGACAAATGTGGTCCAGAACCGCCATCTCCGATCAATGGTTTGTAAACGAAGGACGTCCTGCAACCCATCGTACAGTTTATCGTCGAATTAGAGCTATTGACTTGCAGTTCGATCGACCACATCTTGTGATTCCGCTGACGGCTCGTCATCGACAGCAACGTTTGGAGTGGTGTACCTTGCGACTGGATCGGAACGTGCAATGGCATAGGGTGGTCTTCAGTGACAAATCTCAATTCTGCTTGGGAATGCACGATGGTCGCATGAGAGTCAGACGTAGAAGTGGAGAACCTCGCAATGTGCATTTTTCCGTTGAGCGGCATATGCACCACACTATGGAGGTTATGGTATGGGGTACTATTGTTTATAGAAGCATGTCTCAGTTGGTATTCATCCGAGGCAATAGGAATGCCCACCGGTATGTTGATGAAGTGTTAGAACCCCATATCCTTCCATTCCTCTAGGAGCTGGAGGACCCGATTTTCCAACCGGAAAATGCCCGTCCCCACATTGGAAGGCATTCTATGGAGCGCTTGGAAGAGGCTAACGTCAATATCTTGCCGTGGCCACCCAGATCTCCCGACCTTTCGCTCATCGAACATGTGTGGGACATTATGTGTAGAAGACTCAAGCAATTAACCAATCCTCCACAGACACTAGAAGCTCTCCGGCATGAATTACAGATTGCCTGTGATGCAATACCTCAGGAAGAAATCGACCAAATGTTGGAATCCATGCCAAGCAGGGTGCGACAGTATGAAATTTTAATCAATTGCTACATTTGACTAGTTAAACATTTCTGCCAATTTTAGTCCCAAAATTCCAACGCCATGTTGGTGTTGCATTTTTTATGTCACAGAGTGTATCTACATAATGTTGCAAAATATAGATTTTAAGCAAATATTTTATTCCTTTACAATAGATTATTGGAAGTAAACATATTTTCTAACAAAAATGTAAAAATTCAATCACTCGAAAGTGATTGGGAGATGTATCGCGGGGTCCATTAATAAAAGAGGCCGGCTGTGTATGAGAAACTGCGCATCGCACAGTTTAGGGATAAAAATATTGATAACAAATGTGACCCGAGAGAAATTGCTGAAAATTTGATTCAAATTCCTGCGATAGTCGTTAGGGGGTGTACACGAAGAGCAAGTTAAAAATCGACTTTTTCTCTTAAATCGGCGTTATTAAAAAATAGTTTTATTATAAACTACATAAGCTTCGAAACATTTTGAAAAAATGCCATAACTTAATTTTAACTCGGCCGATTTTAATAAACAAAGTCTCGTTTGAGGGATGCTTCTCGGGTACATCTAATAAAGCATTAACATTGTAGGTTTTGCGTTTTGTCACAAAGCCGTAAACTTTTGTAATTCGAAAATTTTAAATGTAATAGTATAATAAACGAAAAGAGTGTGAAATTTATGAAAACCAAAAGTCGATATCTTTTTTCGTTGCAAAGATATGAATAAAAATAAATGTAAAGATATATTTTACATGTAACATAAACACGTTTAACTGTTATTAATTATTAAAATTTATTAATTAAACTATTAAGACAGTAGGAATAAAATTTAATATGTTAAATGTCCCCTGGGGGTCGTATCTTTAATTTAAAGCGGATAATATAATCTATTTTTAAATTACTATGTTGCATAACGAATTTCCTGTTTATAATATCTGTGGCCCTAAAAAGTACCGATGTTATAGAAGAATGGCATGTAACAGCTCTAATACTGAAGAACCCCAAAATATTCAAATTGTCACCCTTACTGTTCAATACAGAGCTGCAATCTCTCACGCCTAGTCAAAATAGCTATCTTCTAAAAACAAGTAGGTCTTGAAAAATAACATAAAACAATAGCCACTTTAAATATTATTTTGTATCAAAATAATTTTAACTCCATCAATGTTTTTCGGGCTTGATTAACGAACCGTTCATTTCAAAATGCCGTTAACAATTGAAATAGCATTTGATTTGCTTGCTGTATATTTTGAATGCATGAAGAATTCAACTATTGTTGCAATTGTTTATGTTGGGCAGTATCCAGAATGGAATCGTTACGAGAAAAGAGTTTTTGAGCGATTGGTGCGACGTTTAAGAAATAGCGAAAGTATTCATAGTCCCGTCTATCCTAGACGTGGGTGAGGCCGAACTGAAGAAAATATCATGAACGTACTAGCGTATACACAATTTAGTCATCATGGAAATACTAGAGATATTTCTAATGACTTCGGCATTACCCAAACTACCGTCGAACGAATTTTAAAAGACCATAGGTAGGTACTTACAAAACATAATGCTCTGAAATATATACCCTGTCTTAATATCGTTGAGTAAAAAAAGTTTTATTTCAAATTACACCCATACCATGCAGTTCTCCATCAGGCATTAACGCCCCTAGATTTTGATGATTGCCATTGGTTGCTATTTGTATAACATGCATTACTGGTCGCAAACCAATCCTCATTGGGTGAAAGGGGTGCAACATCAAGGTAGGTGGATTGTTAACGTTTGGTGCAGTGTATTAATGAAAAAATAACCGGTGAAATTAACTTCAATTTTTTCACCAACGAATTGCAAGTTCTTTTAAAAACGCGTTATTAGAAACAAGCCAAAACATGTTTTTTCAGCATGGTGGGTCTCCAACCCATTTTTCGCCAATGTCCGTCAATCTTTGGACAAAACATTTCCTGACAGAGAGATAAGAAGGGGCAGTTGATATCCGTGGCTAGCCAGGTGTTTATATTAAGAGAAATAGTATAGTATATAGTATAGTAAAGTACAGCAAAAGTAGAAAAAAAAACGTTTCAATTTCTAGGTCACCTGATCAGACTTGTTTGGATTTTTAATTTTTGGGGGAGGTTGAAAGATATTGTTTATTTAACCAAACTAACTACCAGGGAGAATATGGTGGAGCCATTCACCGTATTCCAATCGCAGAAGTAGAGACTACTGTTTTGTGTAGGCGTGATAGATTGCAGCTCTGCATTGAGCAGGACGGGCGACAATTTGAACATTTTGTTAGTTCTTCAGTACTGGTACTGTTGCACACCATTATTTTGTAACATCACCCCTTTTCATGGCCACACATAGTATAGAAAGGAAATTCCTAATGCCACATAATAATTAACAAAATAAATTTGATTATCCGCTATAAATTATTAAAGATACTCCCCCCAGGGCACATTTAATATAATTATGTTAAATTTTATTCCTATTGTTTTAATAGTTTAATAATTAATAGATTTTAATAATTAGTGACACTTAAACGTGTTCTCTAATTCTGTTGCTTGTAAAATCTATTTTTACATTGATTTTTATGCATATCTTTGTAAAGAAAGAAGATATCGACTTGCAGTTTTCACCAATTTCTATATTTCTTCACGCTCTTGTTCGTATGTTAAACATAATTGTCCCCTTACATTTAAAATTTTCGAGAAAACTGCAAACATTCACGATTTGTCACAAAAGGCCATCTACTGACTAGAAGAAAAATTAAACCGACAATCTTAATACCGTATCTCTCGCCCCTCCAGTCTTTTAGAAAATAGAGAAAAATGCTAAAAAAAAGAAAACGTGTCTTAGCTTATGTAGTTTATAGTAAAACTATTTTGGACATATCTTGATAATGCCGATTTAAGACAAAAAGCCGTTTTTTGAAATTGGTGTTCATGTACGCTTCGTTGCGGTCATCGCAGGAGCTTGAAACTAATTTCCAGAAATTTCTCTCGGTCACTTTTACTGTCAGTGTTTTCTTTGCGGAACTGTGCGATGTGTAGTTTCTCATATACAGCCGACCTCCTTTATTAATGAACCACCAGGTACATGGGCATACCAAACTTTATACTAATGTCGTACCATCCTTTACATACAATTCTCACACAAGTGTAAATGGTTGTCGGAATTCTGTTGTAATATAAAACATATTTTCCAATAATACTTTGAAAATATCATCTTTTTCAAATGATAGGGAAACATCCAGTGGCGTATTGAACGTTGTATTGCTGGATACCTGTGTAATATGAAACAATAATGTAAAAATGTTATCTCTGCCAAATAATTGGGAAATGTACTAGGTGTATCAAATTGTTTCCTAATGTCATACCACCCTTTACATGCAATTTCCACACTATTTCACACAGTTGTCAGAATTATGATATGTAATTATAATATACACTTTCTAACAATAGTGTGAAAATGTATGTCGCAAATGATTAGAAAATGCATCCTTTACATGCAATTCCCACACAAGGAGAGACGACATTTTCACAGTATTTTTGGAAACAGTGTTTGATATTATAATATAGAATTTGAGCAAACAGCAGTTCTAAGAAATTTTAGATAACGTTTAATATGTCCTTGGATGTTACGCAATCATTGGAAACGAAATGTTTGTTGGAAAATGCATTTTACATTACAATTATATAAGAGACTTCTAGCAACCATGTTGTAACGGTATAAATGGGTGGTAGAACGGGATTACAGATAAAATTGGCCTTTTTGCCCCGACTAGCCAGCGTATGGGTGTAGGTCAGATGTTGAAAAATTTTTGCACATCCAGAATAGTAAAACGTACGTAAGTCACAATAGGGGATGAAGACAAAATCAATTCGGTTAAGGGCGCCAGAATGTTTAGTAGTCAAAATTATGGTCGTCGTGCCAAAATTACGAGTACATAGCGTGTCTAAACATACAAAAAACATACGCTTACCTATCCGCAATCAATCCCAGGTGTGCTGGACAGCAACACAGCAAACCACCTGAAATAGGGCTTCAAAAGCACTACACGCTTGTCAAATAAAAGCGTGTTAAACACTCAATAACGTTACGTTAATACACCTCAGTGTAATAATAAGGCATTAAATAATAATCAAAACAAAACAAAAAATCTATAGAATGAACTTTAAACTGAATTAATACTCCGCTAAAAATCAAATAAAACACTAAATATTATTAACGCTATTACTCAATAAAACAAAAAAAAAACTAACTTCGTTACGTTAAAACTAAATTACCGGTAACTTGCAATTTGCAAAAAGAACTTTTATGTAACACAAAAGGGTTTTCACATAATTAAAACACATTTGTAAAACCTAACAAAGCTATAATAAAATAATAAAAAAAGGATAAATATAAAAAAATGTAAACATACGATAATGCGTATAAACAAAAAAATACAAAGGCTTAAAAGGCGACAGGATGTCTGATCAGAATGCTGCTTTACGCCAGTCTAAATGGTTTAACCTATATTTATATATATATATATATATATATATATATATATATATATATATATATATATCGTGGATTATATACCCACACTACAATAGGGTCAATTGCCCTTTAATACTAAAATTAATAACAAAGGGTGAAGGCGGAGCGTTAAAACTACAATTAGTTACACTAAATAAATTTAAAACAACTTGATTTACCAAAAAGAAAAAAAAAATACGACACCGCTTTCAAACCTTCAACACAAAAAAAATAATTCGAAACACACAAAAATCTTGAAATATTCAATAAAAAAAAACAATATTATGTTACCTTGCGGTCTAGAATTACACCTCTCCTGTGTTACAACAGAAAATGATGGTCGATTACTGCTATTACGGAAATGAAATCTTCCTGGTCTGGCAAAAATGATGAATAAGATGTTGACTATTGTTCTTTGATACACAAACGATTTCTTGATTTACACTCGTTAAAATGTTACTGCATTAATTAAAAACTTCTTTTAAAATAATAATAATTTGAGCGTTCAAAATTGCTTGATAACTTTTAGCTTTTAAATAATTTTCTTTATGTTACGAGTCCAAAAGGTTAATAACTTGTTTAAATAACTATAAATTTTAATATATTGCGAAAGTTTCTTTATCCCTAAACACGCTTTGTACGGTAAATAAGCGGCATTCAAGAACGTTGACTTTAAATAAATCCGCAAAAGCGAGAAAAACCAATGAAGTCACCGAAGCACTAATAAAACACGACGATGTCCTCTAGGCAACTTTACGTAAAACCGAAATCGGCACTAGGTATAATCCTCTGGTGAATGAACAATTTTAATAAAATCCCTTTACAGGTCTTTTTCAGAAGTAGCTAAACTACCCTTACTACACAAAAGTACGTTCGTTAAACACCACGAGGTCCAAAATATCAACGTTCTAAACCACCCCTTAAAGCGTAACAATAAATGTCACCGTAATACTACTCGAGAGCGCAGTCAGTTTCAGACTCATACAAATTATTACCAAAAATCAATCTTGAAATTTTAAATCCCACTACTCATAAAAAATCTTATCTAAGTTAATTCCACCAATTAAAAAAACGGAAGGGGAAGATTTGATACCCCAAACACAAATTTCGTTTCCATACGTCAGGACTCGGTAGTTTTTAAAATTTTTAAACGTCAGCAGACTTAACGTGCAAAATATCCCTATATTTTTATTCAAGCACAAACAATCAGTCCCACATTCAATCTCTATGACTTAAAACCATCATACTCAATAATAAACAACTATCCTTAAGCGTCTTTATGTCGCCAACATGACATCATACACATATAAACCTACACTATTTATTTAAATTACTTAATTTTTTTAAGGAAATCAAACGAAATAAACCCTATTTACACTCGTCTACAACTATTTACAAATAAGCGTTAATCAGACTTCTATAAACGAGGAATAATAAGGAAAAACAACCTAAATTACGGAATAATAATTTCACAAACAAAAAAAAAAACAAAGCTCGCCACACACCTTTCCTAAAGGTCGCTACACGCGTTACACAAATTTATCTATAAAACTTAATTTGACAACAAAAAAAAATGTATATACGGAATCTAACTAAGTGCATAGAACTACAAACAAAATTACCCACTACGTATACAGGGTGTTCAAAATACCCTGACAATGTGCAGTTGTGTGAGAATTGGATGTAAAGTATGGTACGGCAGGATAAAATTTGGCACGCCTTTGTATATTTCCCTATCATTTGCGGGAGATAAAATTTTCACGCTATTGTTAGAAAACATGTTTTATATTATAATTATGTATCACAATTTCAGCAACCATCTGCAATTGTGTGTGAATTGCATGTAAAGGATGGTATAGTATTAGTATAGAGTTTGGTACGCCCATGTACATCTCCCAATCATTTGCGCGAAATAGAATTTTTTGTTCTGTTAGACAGTGTGTTTTATATTATAATTATAATACAGTATTCAAGCAACCAACGGCAGTTCTAAGAAAATATCATATAAAGGAAGGTGTGATATTAGTGCAATATTTGGCACGCCTCTGGATGTTCCCAAATAATTTATGAGAGATAAAATGCTCATATTATTATTAATGTGTGGTATGGCAGGGTAAAGTTTTGTACGCCCCTGTTCATTTCCCATTCACTTGCATTGTAAGTTATAAATATATCACGAACATCGTGACCGATATATAAGTTTGAGTGCGTTAGCAAGATACAGTGCTGCTCTCTCTCAGGTTACACATTCATCTATACAACAAATAAAAACTATAGAAATAAAAATTCGAGGTGTTTAATGGTTTGGCCTGGAAGTTTATACCAATTGGCAATTGCCTTTTACAATTAATAACCAGCGGTATCATATACCCATTCACCAGCCACCTCAACACAAATATAAATATAACAAACAACCAACAATGCTAATTCTCTCAAATACCAGAGTGAGAGGGCCCTGTACTGTCTTTTTATATTAGCAGATTTCAGCTGGCCCTGTACTGTCTTTTTATTTTAGCAGATTTCGGCTTAATGAGTACACGTACGAATAAGATTCCTTTGCAAGACAATGTTTGGTTCTTTTAATAGGTTACATAGGCTGGTAAAATGATTGGCTGCAAGCTTTCTGTTATAAAAAAATACATATTTACACTAGAATAAGTATTCCCTTAATTGATCACATGCAGAAAGCGTTAACATACGCAATTTAACCCCGAAAGATGAAATTTTCCATTGAACTGTATTCTTTATTGTAATTTTAAAATAGAATTCCAGCAACTATCTTCACTTTTTTAAAACAGTGTTTTATGTTGTAGTTATAGAACACGATGCTAGTTCCAATGTTGAAAGTATCAGAATCTTTTGCGAGGGACGAAATTTCCACATTATTGCTGAAACCGTGTTTTATTAAAAATTAATAAATGTGTGTATTTAAGTACATTGTAAAGTCGTTGTAAAGACTTTTCTCTATGAAACTTATCTTTAAAGACGCTGTTGCGACTAAAATTGTGATGTCACTACAGCACTACAATGTTAGAGAGCTGTGACCTCACCTTCGGATATCTTCGGCAAAATGACTTGCTAGCTTGCTTGCTGTTTTCACATCGGTTGTATTATTTGAATGTATCTCTTGAGCTTTTGTTTTGGTGTCATAAAACATTATTATATTTCATTGTATGAGATGAAATTATATTTCAGAATTTATTACATTTTTTATTATTTTTTTTAATTATAATTATTATTTATTTTTTATTAAATTTATTACGACATTAAAAAGTATTCCCTTTTCTCTCTTAAGAAACGTGTACCTTACATACGGTAGCAAGAAATTTATAAGAAAAAATTTCAAATTTCACATTGTTATATTGTGTACTTTTTGTTATTTTGCGATTGTTTGCAGATCCGAGTGTACATTTTTAAATCTGTTTTAATAAAAAGCGCTGTAATTACAAGAGTTAGCAAGCTGCCTTATCTAGTAGAAAAGTTGTATAGTTTTTTTTTTTATTACAAAAGAACTTTTACGTGTTTACTGTAACTTTTTTTTTTCTACAAGTAAAATTTAGTACGTAATTTGCAAATGGTCGAACTAAAGCCCTATTGCAAAGTACGCGAAGTTGTGAAAGTACCTGCCTTTTTACTGATTAAATGCAGTAATTAAATAAGCCACCACCATATTCCGTCATTTAAACAGATTCATCCTTAACAAACTTTTATAAAGTCTTCAGCTTATAACAACACATTGTTTCTTTTCTAAGTTAGGGTGTTAATAACTAAGATTTTTAAAGTAAGGTATTAGGAATTTTGTAATTAAAAAGTTTAAAAGCAACCTGAGTTATTTGTAAAGTTTAATTTTGTTAAAATTTTTTTTTCCATTAAGAAGTCATTACAACATTTCTAATTAAATCTGTCATTATCAGTTACTTAAACCAAAAAAAAGTTTGGTATTAAAATTGTCGGGGTTACATTTTAAACGTTTTTTCTTCCTGGCCATCTGCGAACTTCTTTACTAAACCGTATTTTATACGGAAGACTAATTTAATTTCGTTGAAAGCTTAAGGAAACAACTCAATTTTCTACTTTGCTAATAAGATTTAGAATTAATGCTATTGTTGTCATTTAAAGAGAATGTTTTCGGTAACATTTCCTTGTAGACTTTCTTGTGTGAAATTTTAGTGAAGGAAATTAAACCGTGATTGTAAAAAAGTTGCAAAGTTTTCAGCTCATTCAATTTTGTGTACCATAAAGAAAGTTCTGCTGTCTACATTCTTTTCCTTGTTTCAGAATGATAATATAACCGTTTCGTTAAATAATCCGCCACTCTATTAAACCATAGTTGCTATAATTTTTACATGATTCTCTATTGTTATACAAATATCTGCTATATATTGATATCTCTTTGCTTGCTTTTCAACTTTCAATGGACGTCTGTAAGCAGAGGTTGTATTTGTTTGTGACCATCAAACTATTAGTATTGATTTACTATGTATGCGGGATTAATTTTGTTTCTACACTATATGTGGGTATTGCAATGGATTAGATTTATCGTATTGGTTACCCTTACCGATTTTACTTAATGAGTTTATTAATCTTTGATGAGTCTGTAGTTGTATTAATGTCAATAATCCTTAATTTGGATAGGCGATTGTACCGAAATTGAATCAATATTGATAACGAGTTTATATTGCATAACATCCATGAAATTACACGTATATGTGGAAAATCAGTGTTCACCCACAATAGTTTAATACCTTTTCCAGCAGTAAAAGTTCGTAAATTTGTTTTGGAAAAGATAGGAAAAGTGTATGTCAACAATAGCATGAGTGAGGGTGCCATGAGACAAACGTGATCGTCTTCCAAATTGCAAGTAAATCGCCATGAATGCCTCCATAATGAAATTGTTTATATATATATATATATATATATATATATATATATATATATATATATATATATTTAGAAAACTATCCATTGTAGATATACAAAAGGTGACAAAATAATTAGGCCTTCCATTAAAAAAATAAACTTTTTTGCGATTTTTGGTATCTATATTAAAAATATATACCGGTATACATTACAGATAGAACAAAAAGAATTATCTGGCTCAGCTGACCCTTTGAGTGGCACTAATGCAGTAATGCACTTGATGCGGGGGTAGTGTGATTATGCAGTAACTAGATACCGGAGGCGTCACGTAGCTTGCTATAAGCTACAAAAAGGGGAAACAAAATTATAAGAGATCGCATATATATGAACAACATAATAAACTAACAAAACACAGTGATTATTTGAAATATTTGCGTGTACATGTAACTGAAATAAATTTTAAAGAATTCCCCGAAATAATTATTATATCTAAAGTAAGTATAATGGTAAATATTGCAGTATTGAAAGATTTTATACTTACTAAAACATAACGAAAACAGCCTTAGATACCTATTTGTAAACCCCAAATATATGGCTATATATGTATATATATATATATATATATATATATATATATATACAGACAACCCACAACGCACAACACACAACCCACAACACACAACACGCAACACGCAACACACAACACAACACACAACACACAACACACAACACACAACACACAACACAACACACAACACACAACACACAACACACAACACACAACACACAACACACAACACACAACACACAACACACAACACACACACACACAACACACAACACACACACACACACACACACACACACACACACACAACACACACACACACACACACAACACACACACACACACACAACACACACACACACACACACACATACACAACACACACACACAACACACACACACACACAACACACAACACAACACAACACACCACACACAACACACCAACACAACACCACTACACACACAACACACAACACACACACAACACACACAAACACAACACACAACACACAACCACAACACACACACACCAACACAAACACGCAACACGAAACACGCAACACAACACTCATCACACCAACACACAACAACAACACAACACCTACACAAACACCAACCCAACACCCACACACACAACACAACACAGCACACAACACAACACAACATACAACAACAACACACACACACACACAACACACAACACACAACACAACAACACACACAACACAACACAGCACACACACGACACACACACGACACACGACACACACACAACACACAACACACAACACACACCAACACGTAACACCAGCACACAACGCAACCACACGCAACACGCACACACAACACACACACACACACACACAACACAACAACACACACACACAACACACACACAACACACAACACACACACACACACACACAACACAACACACAACACACAACACACAACACACAACACACAACACACAACACACAACACACAACACGCAACACACAACACAACACACAACACAACACACAACACGCAACACGAAACACGCAACACGAAACACGCAACACAACACTCCACTTACCACGCAACACACAATACACAACACACAACACGTTACACGAAACACGCAACACGAAACACGCAACCCAACACTCCACTCACCACGCAACACGCAACATGAAGCACACAACGCATCACACAACATACAACATACAACACAATACACAACACACAACACAACGCACAACACACAACACGACACACGACATACGACACACGACACACGACACACGACACACAACACACAACACACCACGCAACACGCAACACGTAACACGCAGCACACAACGCGCAACACGCATCACGCAACACGCATCACACAACACACAACACACAACACACACACACACACACACACACACACACACACACACACACACAACACACACACACACAACACACACACACACAACACACACACACACAACACACACACACAACACACACACACACACACACACACACACACACACACACACACACACACACACACACACACACACACACACACACAACACACACACCCAACACACAACACACACACACAACACACAACAACAACACGCAACACGAAACACGCAACACGAAACACGCAACACAACACTCCACTCACCACGCAACACACAACACACAACACGCTACACGAAACACGCAACACGCAACCCAAGACTCCACTCACCACGCAACACGCAACATGCAACACACAACACATCACAACATACAACATACAACATACAACATACAACACACAACACACAACATACAACACACAACACACAACACACAACACACAACACACAACGCACAACACACAACACGACACACGGCACACGACACACGACACACGACACACGACACACAACACACAACACACAACACACAACACACAACACACTACGCAACACGCAACACGTAACACGCAGCACACACACTGTTATCTATAGTTATCTATATCTTCATAGGTTCGACCATTATTACTGGTAGCAGCTGTTCGAAGACACTGGAGAAATCGAAGTAAGTCATTTATTACGTATGGACGGTTAAGAGAACGTAATCCACCTTGCAACATGTTCGAAAGAGTTCTATCTTCGTTAAGATGATGCTGACATATTCGTACATAGTCAGGGACAACTACGTTTGAAACAATAAATATATTTACCCTACACTCAATAGAGAGCCTCCGAATATTTTCATTGGCATTACATGTCATGCAAGCGTTGGACTTAGCTGGAAAAAGTACGTTGATTCTGAGACAATTGGGATTATTTTCCATAGCTCTGATGTCTACCAATATAACTTGAAAACAATTAAAACATACCCTACTATCTTCATCAATATTCAAAGGTGGTCTTTCAAAAGCTTCGCGTCTCAAAATTGCAAGTTCTTGCTGTAAAATGTTTTCTTCGTCATAGAGACGATTCATTTGTCGTCTATTATAATTTCTGTTACGCACATAACAGTTTGCTCTATTTGCAAAGCCATAATTAACACTTCAACATAAAGTTTAACCAACGTAAAAATTATTAATAAGAAACTGAACGAAACATTATATTAAATTATATTATATTTATTATATTACTTTTTACAACAATTTATTAGACTGTAGAAACATTTAAACAAAACACTTGTTAATAAGAAACACAAATGTTTTGTGCTAAGAAATTATTTTTGACAGATACGTCAAAATAAGTAACAATTTGTTTTCACAGCCTACATGATCGTTCATTGCAGTTAGGTTTTTCAGTATAAATTCATGGTATTTTGAATGACTATAAGGTCATAGTTTTTAAAAATTAAAGAAAATGGAGATAGGAAAGTTAAGCTCTTTTTACCCTTAGTCTACGATACAGGGTTATACAGGGAAATACAGAGTTATACAAGAAAATTCAGAATGATAAAAATCGGTAATCCAAATTGTCTCAGAATTAACGTACTTTTTCCAGCTAAATCCAATACTTGCATGATATGTTATGAAAATATTCGGAGCCTTTCAATTGAGTGTAGGTATTTATTATTTCATAGTTGTCCCTGATTATGTACGAATGTGACAACATCATCTTAACGAAGACGGAACTGTTTTGAACATGTTGCATGGTGGGTTACGTTCTCTTAACCGTCCATATGTAATAAATGATCTACTTTAATTTCTCTTGTTTTTGTTAGTATTCGTTCCTTAAAGTATTTATTTTATATACAGGGTGGTCCAACGAAAACTTAACACCTCGATTTTCCGGCTTTAATATGAAAATGTGGAAAATCGCGCGGACCCGTCGATTTTAGTTTGGAGGGGGGCAGTTTTTTTCTTGATTGCAGCATTGGCACTTCAACCCTCTAACGGTAAGGTGAACCAACCCTAAAAAGATAGGGAATGTACCAAGTGTGGCACATTTTTGAAAAGGTAATTTTATGGGGAATTCAGCAATACTAACATTGTTGTAACAAATTCTGATTTTAGCGTCCTCTTGAGTGAAAAATAATCGTTACGTAATTCAAAGAGTGACACCTCATTTGAAAGCTATTTTTATTAGTAATTCAATGCAATAAATAAAAGTACCCCGAAATCACATTTATTATTAAAATCAGCTGAAAATCAAAAGTGTGATACTACACCTACACGTTTAGCTCTTTAGTTGATTTTACTTATTAAATGTGATTTCTGGATACTTTTATTTATAGCATTGAATTACTAATGAAAACAGCTTTCAAATCAGGTGTCACAATTTAAATTACGTAACGATTATTTTTTCCTCAAGAGGGCGGTAAAATCTGAATTTCGTTCAACATTATTAGTATTGCTGAATTCCCCACAAAATTACCATTTCAAAAATGTGCCACACTTGGTACAGTCCCCATCTTTTTACGGTTGGTTCACCCCATTGCTAGAGGGTTGAAGTGCCAATGCTGCAATCAGGAAAAAAAGTGTCCCCCTCCAATCGACGGGTCCGAGCGATTTTCCACATTTTCATTATAAAGCCGGAAAATTGAGTTTTCGTTCGACCACCCTGTATTTGTTTGTTTCATTACAAATAGAACTGCATTTCCCAGGTAAAAAGGGATTAGGCTATTGGGGATACCACTTAAAAAAGAGCGCGCCGGGAAACTCTACCTCTATAGTGGTGAGATTACTTATAATCTAGATACATTACACCTATAAGTAACTTATTCAAACTGATTGCAGATAGGTATGTAGATAAATAACATAATAATATTTGCGTCTTCGGATATTTGGCTCTCTAATAATATTTGCGTCTTCGGAGGTTTGGCTCACTATTAATACATTATTTGTTGATATTATATGTTACATATTATTTGTTTCCTTAAACAAATAACGTTAGAATGACATAAATCATGAATGATTAAATAAAATAAAAACATTTATGAGCTCAGGTATAAGCGTGTACATTGTGACAGGCTTGTCATCACAAAGTCGATATAAAAAAACTGATCATAGTAACTTCGCAAAGCTTCTATAGGGGACTAACAAACTCAAATTACAGACAATAAGAAAAAAGTAGAAAAATTAACGGAGGAAATATTAAATTACAGGGTGATTCGCAAAAAAATCAATTTTCGTAATTTTCTACCTTAAATATCTTGTGAATCACCCTGTATTTAATTTATAAATTATATATTTTTGAAAATGGTTCAATGTCGACTACTGACTTGTATTACAAAATATATAAAATTGTAGTAAAAATAACCTGCAGAGTCGATCAACTTTTTGTATAAAACCCTGTATAAAATGTTTTTATATCTTGTTATAATAAGTCCAACTAAAGTAAATTCAGACCAAATATTAATATTTTCATATTCCTACTGTAAAGTAGAATACACAGCATCAACAATTTTTTTGGTAATTTTTGAATCACCCTGTATCAAATAATACTTTTTCTACACAAAGCAATATTATTTGATGTTATTAGAATACTATTACAGCAAAAAATCCTTAATACATTATGAAAATTACATTTTAATACGTTTTAAAAAATGGCCATTTTTCAACTTCATCACCCTGTAAATTGAAAACTGGCCATACGATTGAGTTGTACCCATGGACACTATTATTCATGAAGTCGGTATCTTCAATATCCCAAAAATTAAGGCAAATTAACCGGAATCCATTCCTCCATAAGCCGGCTGCCTGGTCCTTACCCCATATGCGACCTCGGTGATGTTGACAATAAGATTAATTTGTTAATAACTGAAAAAATTTGATTAATTTGTATTGACTTACCTCTATTTATATTTTTATAGAAACACAAAAAATGTGTGGCTTACAAAAAAAAAAAAAAACAAAATGCAAGCGCAGTAAACGATTTTAATAATACAGACAATGACATAATACATCATCTAACTTTACATTGACCTACAAATAATAATTCTATGCTAAACGTCTTAGAGACTGTTAAATATTGGTTTCATCACTTATTTTTCGCACTAATCCCAAAATTTGAATTTTAATGGTGTTGCAGTGAGCTACTGATAATGAGCATCCCGTCCCTTCTGTACTTAGAGAAAGGTGGTTATAAATTTCCAAATAGTACGGTGAGTTTAGGTAAATGTTTTCAGGGTGTGATTGCAAATGCAGACGAACAAACAATTGCTTTGCTCTGTACGGCGAATTTGGCATACGGCGAATAGTCAATAATCTTTATGACGAATCGGGGATGGTGAATTGTCCTATAAACCTACTAGCCATGTGGTTGTACGTATTGGGGAAGGTTTTGCGACAAAAGCGACACGTGATCAGTGTAAGCGTGCCTTTAAAGTTGTACATAGTACATTAAATGTCATTCAAAGTGTCGAACTTGACTTTCTGAAGTGAGGGAAGGACATAGCAGTATTAATGTATGGTGCACTAAGCAGATGGCCGTTAATTTAGACATTAGCATTGTGTGTAATGCTATTTACTGAGTATGCAAAAGTTTATTTTAAACCAGATAGAAATAACAACTAAGAAAGGTTTGTTAATACAATTTTTACTACGTCCATGTACGAAAGGGATTCATATTGCACAATTAACCGTACAGAAAATAATACTTTCGCACACTAGTGCGTTTTACTTTCTCATTGTACCCAATACGAATGTAAAAAACATGTGTGCCTTTTACTTTCGCATTGCTTTTCTATAAGTTACTGTAGCAACTATAGGCTGTCATCGGGCTGACAGGGAGTTCGGTTGTAAGGTTATTTTGACGCATAGTGTATATGCAGTATTTTGATATTTTGGTATTTTGAATGTAAATGAAATGACTTTGGACGAAAAAAAATTGTTTGTGTATGTGGAACGTAAATTGGTGTAAATGATACGACACTGGAATTTAATGGAACATTGTGTGCTATATAATAGAATATTTGAATGTTGTAGAAAGATTTTTATGTTGAAAGCCTTAAAATTGCATGAATAATGTTTTGGGAAAATTCTTACTGGGACGGCACTCGTAGAGACTACCGGATTGCTACTGGTCTTTTGCTGCTGTCTACTAAGGAATGTGGATAAAAATAATGGTTGTAGACGTATAAGTGAGTGCGTTTATCATATATGGATATCGTATTAATGTGCAGGAAGGAATATGTATATATTTTTGCTTGTATAAATGTAACATTGCGCAATAATGGATAAATGCATGTTCAAGGGTTGGTGTTTGTTGAATTGTGCGGAAAGAAAAATCGCCCAGAAATTTTCATGAAAAGTTGAGTCAGGTTCTGAATAATATACAGAGTGAATATTATTACCGATAATGGTTGTTCGGATGAGTTGTATGTTTGCAAAGAAATTCAAGATGGCTACCTTTATTTCTCGCCTCTGGAGAGTTGGTACCGTTTCAAGTTTTGGAAGCGGCAAAGTGACTGACGCATGAGATCTCGATGGTTAGGTGGATTTTGCGGTTGGCTCCAATACGTTGTGGCATTTTGGCTATATGGCGGACAGAGAGTATAAAAACGAGAGCGTACTAAGGGTAAGAGAGAGTTGCTCAGCATCAAAGCTTGAATTAAGGTGAAACCGCGCGCGAAAATTTTAAGAAACCTTAAAATGGTCAGTGCTGGTTTTTGTTTGTAAACAGTTGGTACGCAGTACATATAAATTGTTTGCAATAACCCTTATATGGCGATAAACCTTATATAAATGTTTACAAATAAAAGATTTAAGTGTGAATTGAAAGCAAATAATAGTGTCCTTCTCATCCTATCGTCAGTAAAAATTGTTTTACCTGGATTGTAATGTAAAATACTATAACTGTGCTCCATTTAAAAAAATAAGATTTTTAGCGTCACGCTTTCAGGAAACACTGTATATTTTTTTGGTAGTAGAGTGTTTGGTTCCAAACGACTCGTATATCGTATTAAAGATTTTTATAAAAAATTATGAAAAATAAGGAAATAATGATACTTTCTTACACTAATGCTTCAAATTTAATGTGTACAGTTATTTTAAAAGGCTAAATATTCCAGATTAGTAAAAATGAGCAAAATGTTTTTCATAATCCGTAAGTCAAACCTTAATACTACAACATCTAATGCAAAATTTCTTTGAATAATTTGGAATAATATACTTACTACTTACTTATTAATTTAATTTATGAATAAAGAGGTATCCAACCATTAAACAGGGATGTTTTTAAAATTGAAATTCATAAATTATAAACAGTAAAAAATTATTGCTTTATTGTCAAAAAGAGAATTACCTTGAGAATCACAATTCACTTTACAAAACTTTTATATACAGCTTAATATAAAAAAAAAGTTATCTAAAGTCATTTATGTCAAAAAAGAACAATTTATTTTAACCCATATAGCCCTACTGACCTTTCAAAAGGACGGTAGAAAGTTGGTTTACTGTATCTCATAACGGCTATTGAAATGCAGATGGCGTCACTCATATTTTAAACTTCATGGCATTGATGATCAGTCTGTAGCACGTGTTTGTTAAAATCGCTGATGTTTAGTGGATAATTTACGTTTTTCTACTGGACCGTTTATCTGACTTACAGTGAACAAAAAAAGGTAAGCTGTCGTGATTTTTAATTACAATGGCGGTTCTATTATGTCTTATTTGGATACGTTATAGACCCTTAAACGCAGTAAGTACCATAACCTCACACTTTTATCCAAATTATTAACATTATTGTGGCAAAGAAAAAGTGCAGTAGGTGCATCCACTACTATTGACTCAAGTATGTTGTATTTTTTCCAGGTACTGGAAAGGGCCGCGATCTTTGGCCCAGTTGCTGGAAGAATTAGAGAAAGATGGTGTAGCTGATTTTCCGGAACAAACAGGGATTCATCCATCAGAAAATGCCATTGAGGACTGCGACACTGATTAAGATTAAGGTGATGAGGACTTTGTACATGTAGAAAATTTGCCCGGGGCATAACTCACGAGTCGAAGTAGTCGAAGTACAAATGGTTTTAGAAAACAACTCAGAGAACTGGGATAGTGACGATGATAAAACTCTCTCAGCATTTATTGAACGAAGACCAACAGTTTTGAAGAACTTTGAGTATAAAGTTAGTGATTTAGGACAAACGACTTTTTCCAACTGGAAAATTGTATCATTTGTGAACAACAACCTTTCACCTGCTGCTACGTTTCAGTAGTTCTTTGATGAAGAAGTAATAAATCAGATACTCAATTTTTTAAAATATATTTGCCCAGCAAAAATATCGTGTAGTTATATGCCTGTCCCACGAAAACAAATGTTTTGGCAAAATAGGGATAATACCAATAATAAACTGGTATGTGAGGGTATGTCTCGCGATAGATTTAAATATATTATGAGGAATTTGCATTGTAACAATAACACGAAACTAAACAGAGCAGATAAGTATTCGAAAATAAGGCCTTTATTTGATATTCTAAACAAGTTTTTTGAGTAAGCTCCTCTGAAGAAAATCATTTTCATTTTTGGGCGCCACAGCGAGGAACAATTCATCAGAGGTAAACCGATCCGGTGGGGTTACAAATTCTGGATTGGTGCTTTGCGTCTAGGTTATATTGTTTATTTTGACCCCTACCAAGGATCTTCGACTACTTTGCCTGAAAAATTCAAACATGTGACTCGGAGCTTTCGTCTATTTGCACATTGTGTAGATGTAGCTCTGCAAAACGCCTGGTGGTTACCTAAAAGCAACAGTGGGAATCTAGATCAACTAGACATTCCGAACAGTCGCAGCTACTAACTTATTGGAAACCCATAAGAGGATCACAATTTTTTTTGTTAGTATGTTCATGCTTATGGTTAGTAATCACTTATTTATAGCTTATATATATATATATATATATATATATATATATATATATATATATATATATATATATATATATATATATATATATATATATATATATATATCTTAGTCGTAGACTGTTCAGGAGTCCTCCTCTTCATCCCTGGTCAATCCATGCTTGTTGGTGTTGCAATGTTGCAATCATGAGTTATGGTTATTTTTGGTGTAAAAAAAAGAAAAAAAAGATTTAGATTTATTTGAATATTTAATAATCTGTTAATTAGTTGAAGTATGTGTGTTGTTTAGTGGGATGCAGCGTGCTTAGTGTGGTTCATCCGATTCGTTGTCCAGTTTCATGCTAGGTCGTCATCGAATAGACGGGATGCGGAGGACATATGGTATGTTATCTAGGGATTCTCCTATGTATGCGTCTAAAAATTCGGCGTTCACAGGAGGTAATAGAGGAAAGGTGATGAGGTTTATATTGGTGCATATCGGTGCTCTGAAATCCATAACAGGGCGGATGTATGTTTTGTAGGTGTGTTGAAGTGTTTTAGGGTGGCAACCCCTGATTCTACCCCGGAGGGCGCCCAGTAGGTTTGCGCGGTTTCTAATCCTATTGAATGTTCTTTTTACATCGGGGAGCCAATTGAGGGTTCTAGTGAAGAGGATTCCTAGATAGGTGACTTCATCTTGGAGTGTGAGTCTTTCTTGGTTTAGGGCGCGTGAAACATTTCTGGAGGCAAGCTTTGGTAACTTATCTTCGGTGTGATTAGGATGTCGGAAGAGGATTGTTTGGGTTTTGGTGGGATTGACGGAGACTCTCCACAGGTCCGTCCAGTTGGAGAAGTTCCGATGGGTTTTGGATATGAGACGTTTGAGGCCGTTTCGCTGTTCCGATTAATCGTCCAGAAGGTGGTGTCATCCGCAAACTTCGCAACGACTACTCCGGGTTGTGTGAGTTCGGGAATGTCGGATGCGTAGATAATATAGAGGATCGGGGCTAAGACAGAACCTTGCGGTGCACCTGCTGTAGGTTGGAAAGGATCTGAGAAGGTTTTCCCTGTTTTGACCCGAACTGACCGATTGTCAGGTATGAGAATAAGAGTTTGGAGAAGGGGTCGGGAATGTTGAGGTTACCGATCTTGTGCAGGAGACCGGCGTCCCAGACCCTGTCGAATACTTGCTTAATGTCCAGAAACACAGCCAGATTGCATTACTTGTGATTGAATGCTCTGGTGGTTTCTGTAAGCAGCTTCAACAAGGCATCGTGGCACGTTCGGTTGGGACGGAAGCCGAATTGGCTATTGGGAAGGAGGTCGTTAAATTCGAGGTGGTCCCTCTATCGCCTGGCTAGAATCTGCTCAAAGCATTTTCCGAGACAACTCAGGAGGGAGATTGGTCTATAGAAGGAGGGTGAGGTTAGGTCGTTAGGGGTTTGGGTATCATGACGGTGGAGGCCGATTTCCAGTCCGTCGGGAGGTGGGATAGGATTAAGCATTGGTTGTAGATGTTGGAGAATAATCGGAGGGCTGGGTCATGTAAATGATGGAGGATTTTTCGATTTAGGCCGTCATGACCTGGGGCAAAATTTTTCCCATTTTTGAAATCTGTGTGGACCTGGTCGGTCGTGATAGGGTCATAAAAAGGATTCTCGTTATCGAGTTGGATTTCAGGAAGGTTAAGCTTGCGGAATTATTCAAGGCGACCCTCGAGGAGTGACTTGAACCGGTTATCGAATTGAGGATCATCTGGGGATCGGAAAATGGATTGGAGGTGATGACCAAAGAAATCGGCCTTTCCTTGGTCGGAGGAGATTAGGTTACCCTGAAGGTCGGTTAGGTGGGATTTAAGGTTGACTTTCCTTCTGGTCAGTCTATCGAACTGTTGCCAGAAGAGTTTACCATTTCTATAATCTAGCTGGGAGGTGGCTTTGGTCCAGGAGTCTTCGGCGTGTTTGTTGGCTTCTCGCCTGATTTAGGCGATTGTATTCGGTCTTGAGAGCCGGATCCCTAGATCGCAGGGATTGACGATAGATTCGTCTTTTCTCTTTGATCCAGTTCACGATGTGTCGTGAGAGCGGTTTTCGGGAAATGTCGATGTTTTTAATGAGACAGAGATATCGGTTAGCTCTCTAATGGCTCTCTCGAGATCTTGGGTCGTTTGAAGATCGGGTGTAGGAAGGTTGTTGGCGATGCGTTCGGAGAACATGTTCCAGTCTGCCTTCGAAAAATTAGGAGGTGTACGGGGAGCTGGACAAAATGAAGTTTTGACCAGTAGGGGTATGTGATCTGATGTGATCGTGGTGCTTAGGAAGCGTTCACGATCGAAGTAGTGTGCTATGGGCTCGGAAACTATGATATGAACTACTATTGAGGTACCTAAATTCTCGAAATATGTCGGCTGTGCCTTAGCGATTCGCAACAGTGGCAACCGCAACAGAGCCAATGATAGCCTGTTACCGTTGACATTAGTTGCGGTGTCACCGAATTGGATGTGGCGGGCATTAAAATCACCTAGGATGACAGCATTAAGGAGACTGGAGGCGTTAATTAGCGGATAGGGTGTTGTGGCCGGGCGGGTTGTAATATGAAATGAATGCTATCGGAGTGGGGAAGTGCACCGTCACTCCAACGCATTCGAGATGCTGTGGGTACACAGGAAGTTGAAAAGGAGTGGATGGGAAGCAATTTTTAATTAAGAGGGTGGTTCCGTGTTGGCTGTTGTTTAGGAAGGTGTGATATGAGTTGAAATTAAGTGTGCATCTGTTAGTGAGCTTTGTTTCCGTGATGGAAAGGATGTGTATATTATGTATAGTATGTGTATGTAGAATATGTAGAAAGTGTTTACGTAAGGAGCGTTTCCGACGAACGCCCCTGGCATTAACGGTCCCTGATGTGGAAGTGTTCGTAGCCTTAGCGGTGACACGAACGACCTTGCTCACTTGTGAGTGACGGTGGGATCGCCAAAGTGGTGTCGCAGCGTAAGCCGTGTAACATCCAGTAAGGGAGAGGAGTTCTCTCGGAGACCGGTGTGGTTGTAGTTGAACGTTAAGTTCAACCAAGGAAGGTTAAAGGATTTCAAGGAGTTAAACAGGGTTTTCTGTGTGGTTATGGATTTAGATATATTGCGAATGCAATATCTAGAGGATTGTGAGCGGGTAGGATTAGGATTGGGGATAGCGGGTGTGGAAATCACGGTAGGTATAGGTTGCAGGGCGGGTGTAGGCAGCAGGGCAGGTTTGTGTGTAGGTTTAGGTGGTTTGTGTGTAGGTTTTGAAGGTTTTGTGGAGGAGGTAGAAAGTGTAGAGATGTAAGAATGTGTTGATGAGGTGGAAATGGAAGAGGCGTTTGATTGGGAGCGTATGCGTGAGGATGGTGGCGGCGAGTCGAGGGTGTGTGCGTAGGTGTCGGTGTAGGTGGTCGGACGGCGTCGGGGTTCGGGATACAACCGTTACGGTAGCACGATGGCGACCGTGATTAACCATCGCGGTTGCTGTTAGTTAGGTTTTGTAAGTAAAAAGAAAAGAATTGTTTTAAAGAAATGCCGGTTCTCCGCCGAGGTGCAGTCTCACACACCTGCAGGAATAAAGACTTGGAAATCAGAGAGCCAAATAGAAAAAGGACGAAAACAAGTTTTAAAATAAAACAATAAATTAAAATTAATTACAAAATATTTTTTATTAACCTGTACCTGTTCGTTTACTCGACGTCGATCCTATAGTTGGCGGCGGCGGTGTCCTGGATGCTTCTTTTATTTTCGTTCTTCCTGCTGTATTCCGGCGGCTCCTGCTTGCTGCTAGGCTCTACTGATAACTGCTTCTTCGTATTATCTGTATGCAAGCAGTGACAGATCTAACTCCTAAGCGGCGAAAATTACGATGCCGGAACGATGAGCGTAAAAACGCTAAGTTCTTTCTTGGAATTCAGAGATTTGTGATAAAAATCACAACAGCTCTTACGCGAGAGGTGACTTACGTTCGATACCGAGGTTCGGACTGCCATAGGACCACAAAGAGAGGTCCTTCAAAATGTTCTAAACATTCACGTGAGTGCTCTCGCCACGACAGGTTAGACCATCTGTTATCACGATAATCAGCGACGATGAGCGGAATTTTTGTTGGTCGCATATATGATATTGGTTTACATCCCAAAGACTGTTTTGTAAATTACCGTACAATTTAGTCATTGCTATGTTATATTGTGTTACAAAATAAAATACTTTTCAAGTTTCTCATTTATCTTGTTTTTTATTTGATAGTAGTATATGCCCCACCGTCCTTTTGAAATGACACCATTTTTCAACCAGTCACATCATTTCAATTTTGTTTTAATTAATTTTCCATTAATTAACTGTATTCCACTGAAGCAGGAAACAAAAAATTTCAAAAAATAATAGTTTCAGGGTTAAATGGGTTAATGTTTTGACAACTATGCGGTTCCATGGCCGTCTTAATCGGGTTGTTTCAAATAAATTAAACATTTTAATGTTTTGGTATAATATGATGGTAAAATAAGCAGTTTTTTTTTCATTATGTCCGAATTTTAGTGTTGAACACCCCATTGTACGTCGATTGTATCTACGGTGAATCTGCTTACGGCAATGAGCCAATCCGAATCGACAATGGTGAATTGTCCCAAACTGCGGCCAGTCGCAGTCAAATTTAGTCGGAAAGCACATTTTTCGCGTTAATGTTGCTTAAATTTTTTTTAACAGTACTTTCGACAGACTTACAAATTTTCGTTTTTTAGCAATATTTTGAGTGTATTGCCTATGCTAAAATTTTATTGAAATGCAACATTTTTTACATACAGACCTGGAAACTGATCCTTTGACCCTTTAAAATAGGTGTGTGGGGCTGCACCTTAACTTGTTGCTGCATCAATAATCAATATTTTACTATCAAGATGAACACAATACATTGAAGTACGTGCTATACTTTAATTATAAATACTTTATAAACTGTACATCATGAAGATTACCTTTCTCTTATTTTCTTGTTTGCATTTACTTAAGAATTTTAAATATTTTATACACTTTAATTGTTTTGCAACGCAAGTGATTACACATAAGCAATAAACAACAGTGACATTTATCATTTATCTTCATGCAACCCTGTAATTTCATAATTTCGGGATACCTTTCTGTACATCTCTATTTCAAATTTCAAACACCTTTTAATCATTTTATGGAGTTACAGTGTCATTTTTTTTTCAAATTAAAACGTACTCCATTTTGCTCCCAATGGAAACATTCCTAAAAATGAACGATGTCCTTAAAGAAAACATACGAGTTGCGAAATCTTTATTTTTTATCTTACTGATAATCGACCGTTCCTTGTGTGATAATGATAAAGAAAAGATTCTATTAAAAATGTTTATTAATAATCTCATCTATGTACCAGAAGAGGAGCATCCGTTGTTGACAACTTTAATTAAATACCTCATTAAAATAGCTTAAAGAACAATGTGGGAGCGAAATATTTTTATATTAAAATTTACTTTTTTTGTTGCAGGTAAGATCTACCTATATTAATGTTATTACATGGTAAAGGGTAAGTTTTACTAAAATTAGCAGCTGAAGTAAAGCGGATTTGAAGGGTCTCTCTATTATTCATTACTGTAATCTGGATCAGTGCTGGTATAAAATAGAAGTTAATTAATATTACAGAAGTAGAACAAAAATTATTGTTTGAAAAGGTAACCATAATGCTGTGGTCTTAAAACTACAATCCAATTGTAGTTTAATCTCCTAAAATCGTGATCAACACCAACAATTGTTGAACTAAAGGGCTTAAAGTAGATTTTCATTCCCTTTCAAATATAAAGGTAAAGCAAACTGGAACAATTAATGCTTCAGTTTCCGTTCATCACCGAAAACGTTTCCCTCGAGATTAAAGTCACGGTCAGTTTCAGGCACTTTATAAGTTTTTAATGTTATCTTTCCCTCCGGTTCGATTCTCGAATATTTATAATGACAGAATATAATCGAAAAACTTTTTCCAAGTATACCACCACGGGCATCTGCATAGTATAATCGAATGCAATGATAAATGTTGAAATTTAGAAATGTAAAATGCATTGATTTGTGGTAATTACATCACTATATAGCTTAAGGGTATGTATTTAAGTTGGAAAAGCTTACAAGGTGACAATAACTTGCTGAAAAGATATTACTGCATTCCTCGCGTTTCTCTTTTCGGATTTTTATTCAGTCTGCATACTAAAATACAGGAAGAATCAATATCCTTTTGGTTTGGATTTACGCTCACGAATCTAAGCTATTTGAAAGCTATTAATATTTTATGGACGTTTTCATTTGTTTTTTAATTAACTGCTTTTTAACGAGTTTAATTCCAATTGAACTTTGCAATGTGTGCTGATTTTTAAAGACTCATTAACTTTAGGTTTGTAAAAATTCAATATGTTTGATATTAGAGCGTTTTTTTTAATTGGAAAAATTATTGCTGACATTTTGATAGTTATTTCCTTTTTTTAAAGTAGTTCCATTAAAAATTAAGCTGTGTGTTTAGGTGATTTAGATGATTAAATATTTATAATTCCATTTTGTGAACGGATTTACTTTTATCTGCTGAGAATTGAGCAGTTGTTCCAATTTTAATCCACATTTTTTTTGTTTAAATGGAGGACTAACACTAATATTTTATATTAAATTTGCGTTAATCTTCCTCAAATATTAAACAACCCATTCGGATTTGAAACAAGTTGTATTTTACAATTGCTACATTCTGATAATCGACAGACGCAAACTAAAACCAACATTAGATAGATCATAACGAGCACATTCTAATTCCGCTGTAAAGGCTAAATATGTTTGTGGATATCACGAAAAACTGGCCAAAAATTACAAAAGGTAAAAAGGTATTGCAGTATGTTCGCAATTTGTATTGCAAATTTTAACCTATGGGGAATCTTGAATTATACATCACTTGGGAGTGCTAAAATACATACTACGTTTCGCACAAGGTGTTTAGATAAATGTATATATTTAAACCCAGAAGGCAGTTTAAATCTAATTAGATTTTCAGGTTTACATTATTTTTTATGGAACAAATACTTTTCAATTTGTAAAATAAATATGGATCCTCATTCTGTATTACTATTTCGTTACTCAATAAACTAGACAGTTTTCAGAGTGGTGTTAGAGTGATTCTTAATGTTCAGTTATTACCTACATATGTCATAAATGTGGCTATTAAAATCTTGAGACACGATTCATAAGCTGAAATAGCAAACAATTTAATCGTACTACTCAGGTAACTCGATCACTCGGTTTGGAAACTCGCTTAACTTTTGTGTAATTAATCTTACTTTTTTAAAATGGTGTTTAACGTATAGAGTATTCCCAAATATCATGTACATACAGGAAGGGAGTAATTCATTGGCTTATTTTATGACTAAAAGTTTATATAAACATAGATCCGTAACGCTTCGTTACTGAACTACAGGGTGTTGAAGTTTCAAATTTTTTTTACTTTCTACTTTATAGTTCCTGCAGTTTTTAAGATATGTAGCTCAAATTTAGGACATAGGGTGCGCTGTGGGACTTATATCATTTGGCAAATGGTTGTGAGAATCTACAGGCGGTTATTTTTTCAGGCCTTTCCTCCCAATGAACTTTTTTGCGGTGCGCCACTGGTAGATTCTAAAATACAAAATAGTTTTTCTGTTTTGTTTAGAAACTTTTTGGTCTCTTGTAGTTTTTTCGTATCCGCGACCGTTATCGAAAAAAAAATAAAAACGATGTTTATAATTCACTAGATGAAATTAAAATATTTAAAATTGTCTAGTAGGCGTTAGTTTTATTTGGATAATCTCTTGTTTTTATTAATTGTGACAGTTCGCATTTAAATTCATAACTTATGTGCACATTTACAAATTAATGGTTTAAGTTGTAAACTGTAAGGTGTAAAAGTGTTTTAACCCTTTGTATCCCAGACGTTGTTATTTTATTAACTGATTTTCTACTATCCTATGGGTTAAATTCAACATGCTTTCAGTTTGAAAAAATAACAAGCCCTAGCACATTTTTTTTTAGGGGCAGTGGGCACAAAAGTACCGTCAGGACTGACAGTTATTAACTTTGTTGCATAGCTCATAAGAAAACATAGATACAGTTTCAATGATGTTGTTATTAATAATTAAAAATCACTTTAAGTTTACATGATGATATTCAGCAAAGCGATTCTTCTTCTCGTTGCAACATAAGAAAACTCCACAAGCTGTACATTTGGAATGTGGGCGGGATTGGATATACTTTGAGAAGCACTGTTCACATCCCTCGTTGATTCGCGAAAGTTACCCAGTGACTTCCGTTATGGCCTAATCTTACAACCTGACATACACTATAATTGAACTTTCTTCTTTTTGGAGGTAAAGTAGGAGAGTTTCGGTTTTGAACACTGCAGCGATTTTTGTTGGCCCTAAGATTACCAATACTGCAATTCACTAGGCTCTGTGATACTGAACGCTTAAACTCTTGAAGAGTCATTTTATCTTCTTCTAGTGCTGAATATATAATGTAGGAATTGACAAAAGCGATGCCCAGCATGCCGAAAAATAAACGACGCCACCATTTTTTCGAGCTCCTGTCAACACAATAACTGCCTCGTAATGGATCAGCGTGATCTACGGCACCCATATGCTTATTATAGTCTGCTACAATATTTGGGCATGGTACTTGTGATTTAGAACCATCCCTTTCCTTTCTTCCTACAGTGCAAGTCTCAGTCCCATGAAAGTTAGAGGCGAAGTGGACATATTTATTATCTTTCCATTTGAAAAAGCTAATATTCGCATTCGAGACCCTATAATCGAAATCTCCTTTCTTAATATTCTTGTCTTCAGCCAACTGCGGACAATCTTTTCTGGGTGTACGAGTAGTTCTGCAAGCTAGTGTTTTCTCCATTTTCAGTCTTTCTAAGAGGTGAATACTGCAAAAGTAATTATCAAAGTAAATCTTCGTATATTTACTCCATTCGGGTTCAGTCAATTGAAGAACCACCCGTTCACCCAGCCCTTAGTCCTTGAATTTGTTTTCAAGCTCGGTATTTTTTCCTTGATATATTTCAATACTTTTTATGTAACCCTTCTGATCAGTCAAACACCACAGTTTGTACCCTCGTTTGATTGGATTCATAGGGTTGTATTGTTGTATTTTATTTCTATTATTGGGTGGAATAGTCTGATTACCGTTGATATGCAAAAAACTAAGAATATCCTGAAACCTATTGCGAGGTATAGTTTTTCGAACCAATTCTACTCCAAGATCACTACTTGTATTTCAGTAGTGTTTGTAACTGGGTAATGAATGATGCCCAAAAATGCAAGCAACTCATCCCCCTTCAAATGTAAATTTTGATTTTTTTGGGTGGCATATAAGTTACTCTGATAAACTATATCGCTTATCGATGTACCTATCAAATTTTTGAAGTAATCTGTTGGAGAATGTCAAGTTAACAATTCCTCAATAAGTGGGCCTTCAGGAAGATCATAATTGAAAGTGAAAGTTTTTGTACTATTTTCCTTCTTACTGCTACCAGCTTGTTCACAGTTGATTTCATTATCGTCAGAATTAACTATAACACTGTCTTCACTTACATTTATATCAAAATGATGATCATTTACATTTTCTGTAAAGAGAGTATCTCTCTGTGGTGGTTCTAATGGTAAATTTTCTTCTTCTTCGAAGTCGCTTTCTATATCAGTATTGGGTGAGTTATCTAGCTGCAATTCTTCAGTTATCTCCATTGAAACTTGTTCAGCTGCTAGCGGCAATTATTTGTCAGTCAGAGGCTTCTTCCAGTATGCTTTGTCATTCCAAAATGGCATTGTCGTATTTTATATTCAGTCGCTAAGTATGAAAATAAAATCTGAAAATAAAACAATTTTTGTAGTTTGACGGTACTTTTGAGTCTATTATTTATTTTAGCAAATAAATATGTCATAAAATGCTTCAACCAGATAAATGTTTAGTATAGTTACATAAGGATATTATATTATTTGTGCTTACCTTACAGTTGTATTATATAAATATTCAATTGTTTACGTTCCTGGATGTTCAAAACACACACTACAAACAGCAGCTCTTAACCTTACAACAGTCACTTCTGTCAGGCTGTATAGCCTTTAGTTGCGAGTTGCCAACATAACAATAAAACAGTGACTCGCTTTATATTACTGTACTTTAAAGTACCGTCAGGTCTTAAAACCAATTATATTCTTATATAAGATTTACATGCTGTTTAAAAATGATGTACTTAAAAGTACCGTTGAGACACAAAGGGTTAAATACTCGTTGTAGTCTCGCAACAATGGCAAACTCTGAAATGGCTGAAATGCACTTCCTCTATGGCCTTGCGAATGGATATTCAAGAGAACATTACGGCTGTACATGGAGCGCTATCCCAACATAGTGATACCTGGTCATCGAATATTCTCAAATATTCCTAGGCGTCTTGCAGAAACTGGGACGGTTAATTAGAATACCAATTATTCTGGTAGACCACGTACTGTTAGAACACCACAGATCGAAGAAGCTATTCTAAATGAAATAGAAGAACACGCAGAAACTAGCACCAGAAAAATCTCTAAACATTTACATGTTAGTCATCAAGTTGTTTAGCGTATCCTGTGTGGTTATCTGCTATACCCTTATCACATTCAAAGGGTACAGCCCTACTCCTTGCCGGAGATTTCCCTTTAAGGATGAATTTCTGTCAGTAGTACCTTAATCGGCCAGCAGTCGACCCCAATTTTGTTTGTAAAATTTTGTTTCCGGCGAAGCTAATTTTTCACAAAATTCTTTTACAAATTTTCATAACAACCACATATGGGCGGAAGAAAATCCATATGAACTTGTAGAAACGCATTTTCAAGAACAGTTCTCATTAAATGTATGGGTTGGTTTAATTAAGGATCGTTTAATTGGTCTTTTCTTTTTACCTGGTCGACTTACGGATGACACATGCAGGAATTTTTTGCAACACGAAATGCCTTCATTACTCGAAGACTTGCCTCTTTTGCTGAGAAATGAAATGTGGTATATTCACGATGGGGCCCCAGCACATTTTTCTATTTTAGCTAGGGAGTATTTAAATGAAGTGTATGAGAACAAGTGGATAGGGCGGTGTGGACCTCAGTCATGGCTCCCTAGGTCCTCTGAATTAAATACCCTAGATTTTTTCCTATGGGGGCATCTCAAATTTCTAGTGTATAAAAGACCAGTGAATACTGTAGATGAGTTACAAAATCGAATAGTAGATGCATTTGAAACCATAAGAAATACTCCGGGGGTGTTCCAGAGAGTACTGGAATCAATGAGAAAAAGAGTGGAGGCATGTGAAAGGATTGCAGGAGGTCGCTTTCAACATTTTTTGTAACGTTGTTTTGTTAAGGATATTATTTAGGTTTTTCTTATTGTAATAAATAATTGCTACAGAAAAGCGTTTTTATTTTTTTTGTATCGATAACGGTAGCAGATACGAAAAAGTTTCTAAATGAAACAGAAAAATTAATTTGTATTTTAGAATCTACTAGTGGCGCGCCGCAAAAAAGTTTAGTGGGAGGAAAGGGGAACGACCCCTGAAAAGCTAACCCCCTGTAGATTCTCACAACCCTTTGGTATGATCAATGATATAAGCTCCACAGCTTAACCTATGTCCCAAATTTGAGCTAAATATCTTGAAAACTACAGGAACTATAAAGAAAAACTAAAATTTGAAACTTAAACACCCTGTAGTTCAGTAACGAGGCGTTTACGGACCTATGTTTATCTAAACTAGTTATGAAATAAGCCATGTACATGATATTTAGGAACTCCCTGTATATGTGCCTAAAACGATATTTCATTGGTTTTGTGTGTTTTTTTATATAAACGTGTTAAAAATAAAACACAATGACTGTTGTTTATTTTTAAAAAATTCACACAAGTTTTTTGCGTTGTTTTGTTAAGGATATTATTTAGGTTTTTCTTATTGTAATAAATAATTGCTACAGAAAATCGTTTTTATTTTTTTTTGTATCGATAACGGTAGCAGATACGAAAAAGTTTCTAAATGAAACAGAAAAATTAATTTGTATTTTAGAATCTACTAGTGGCGCGCCGCAAAAAAGTTTAGTCGGAGGAAAGGGGAACGACCCCTGAAAAAGTAACCCCCTGTAGATTCTCACAACCATTTGGTATGATCAATGATATAAGCCCCACAGCTTAACCTATGTCCCAAATTTGAGCTAAATATCTTGAAAACTGCAGAAACTATAAAGAAAAACTAAAATTTGAAACTTAAACACCCTGTAGTTCAGTAACGAGGCGTTTACGGACCTATGTTTATATAAACTAGTTATGAAATAAGCCATGTACATGATATTTAGGAACACCCTGTATATGTGCCTAAAACGATATTTGAATGGTTTTGTGTGTTTTTTTATATAAATGTGTTAAAAATAAAACACAATGACTTGTTTATTTTAAAAAAATTCACACAAGTTTTTTGCGTTTTTTTGTCCTAAACCACGACTAGATGGTCTAAGCAGTCATGCCTAAGTTCCAACAACTCTTTAGTGGACAAACCCTTTATTATTTTGGCCCAAGATAGTGACGGCTAGGCTTCTTCTGATTGCCAACTGGTACATTTTATTACTCCTCTTTTTATGAAAATGCTACGCATTTATTAAGGCCATGTCGATACAGTGGGAGAGCAAAGGAAAGTACGACTTTTTTCTTCTTATTTGCACACGATATTGAGTTATATTTTGAAGCGATCTATCAACTCAACTCCTATCATATTTTTATTATACAGCTTGACAACTTGGTGTTGATCTGCGTATATATTACTTTTTGTTCTTTTGGGAGTATCGTTTTACTAAATTTACTGGTTCACCCTCCCACTTTTGTAGATCCAAAGGTGACAATGTCATTATCATTCTACTTTACGAAAATATTGTTTTTATCTTGTAATTTTGCATAGTCAAACATGCCGTGTTTTTCATTTTTTCTTGTTTTGTGTATCTTATAAAATGGACATTGATATTCGATTTTCACGAACGGTTCCGGTTCTGTATATGCCTTTTTCTTTTTCTTGTAAGTTCTCTAACAAACGCGCAGACGAGAAAAAATATCAAAGAGGAAGTGAAATTTGAAATCTCCTCACTTACATCTTAGCCAATGAGCATAATTAAGTACAGCCGATGCGTCAACTCCTGATGGTTTATTTGTTTTATTTACATAAGTTACAGGTCTTTGGTATAGTTGGAACCAATTTATGTATCCAAGACGAGTTGTCCCAACCTACAGTTTGAACCCATAACATATTACTTACTGCCATGGCGTCCGTTACAAGGAACTGTGGCTTCATCAATACTGTGGTGCTCCTCAGGAGATCTATTTTCTAGATATTTATTTGTTACATTATTGCAGAATTGTCTAAGTTTGGCAAATTTATCAAACTTATCGAGAGTCATAATATCAGAAAAATGAATATTATTTATAATGTACTTAAATTTGTCCCGAGACATTGCTTCAGAGACAAGCTTATTATGCGCATCTTTCGTTCGCATTTCCCCAGTACATTTTTCTGCGGGAAACGCTAGCATAACCACTTAAAATCAGTGTTCCAAAATAAAAACATTTGATTTTTGATACATCTACAGATACGTTACTGTTTTTTTGTTCTGATTATCGATTCGTTTCCTCTACGATTTCGCACAGAATATCAAAAAAAAAAAATTAAAGAAAAGCTGGGGAGGAGTTTGACCAAACTAGAGAACGTCAGTAGTATCCAAGGGAAAAACATAATTCTCAACTTATAAATCTTTCTTTACATAACGATGATCTGTTTCCTTTCTCATATTACTTCCACTTTCGTTACTACTTTCACTTTCGTTTCTTTTCTTAATTTTGGCGAGTGGCATTTCATGTTCAAATCTCTAATCTTCCGTAATTTTAGAATATGTTTCAGCCTAGCTATACATTTGGCTGACTGATAAATTATTGATATTTACTTGGTCTTCATCAGTTACGCCACCACATGCGTTAACAAATGCGAGCAAGGTGATTGATTCTGCTTCAATTTCTTCATCCTCTAGTATACCTCATTAGCGGAAACCCTCTAAAATGAACAAAAAACCAGTAATCTCTTGTAAGATTTTACAATGCATACGGAATGTGGTCTAGTACGTGAAATATTATCTAAACTGTATAAAACAAATTAGTTTCCTAATGTCCCAAGTATAAATATAACACGACGTAACAATAACAATAAAAAAACAAACACACGCAACAAACAGTATTACATTTATAAATAAACAAAGAAATTTTGGCGGACCTTAAAAAGCGCGCCGAGTTCTCAAATAGTCTATATTGCACGATCACACTTTTTTATAAAATCGTTCCACAAAAGCTCTACTAATGATATTTGGCAAGCTGATTCCTCAAATAATTATAGGGGCAAACAAGTTTCGACAAGTATGAATCGTGCATTAGGCCTAAATGGGTTAATATACCAATAAACTATATCTTGTACACTTCTAAAGTACGTCCCAAAATATCAGATAGTAATAAATCATGTTATTAGCGAAATAGTATCGTTATTTGCATGGAACCAGGCTAGTGTAAACGAAGATGCTGTAAATGTGCCACTTGCAAAATATTGTGTTAAATAAAGACGGTTCAGGTAAACGGCAAACAAAAGACGACCTTTGAAAATCGACTTAAGCGTGAAGATCAGACATCTCATAGACGTACGCTTGGGACTACAGTGTATTAAAAATTGTAGTTTAATTACCAAACAATTGAAAGGCGTGAAAGTATTAAACAATTATTTTAGATGTGGCAATTTCAAAATGCTGATGTTTTGATTAATAAAAAAAAATTATAAATGTAGTTTACGTTAATTCTTTTACATTTAATATTGTAATAAAGGTAGGTTTTGGAAACAAATGCGATATGTAACTAACAATCAGTGTTTATCATCCTCATTCGCTTCAGAAGAGTTGTCATATTGTTCTACGGATATTATAACGGGTTCTATAGTTTCTTCCATTATCACATCAAGTTCCCACATACGTTGTTCCTGTTTAATTACATGATCAATACACTTTTTCCACTTTTCTGCATTAAAATTGTCTATGGCTTGGACTGAAAGCTGTCGCACTTCACTTAATTTAAAAGTCGTATTGTTACGACCTACATCACTTTTTATTTAAGCCCAAACTAATTGTATGGGGTTGAGTTCGCAGTGATATAGTGTGTCGGTAATACCGCGAAAAGCACTGAGTTCATCAATAACATACTTAACAAATTGTTGCTTATGCTGATGTGCTATAGCTAAAAGCTCTCGTTTGAGCATAGTTTCTTCAAATTGCATCTGTTTTAATGTTGGCAATGTCTCATTCTTTCCAATGCAGTTGTTGGTAAGCGTTCGATTTGCCTAGAATGGCAACTTGCATTATCCAGAACAATTACAGCTCCCCGTGGAATGTTTGCTATGATTTGTTCAAAATATTCTTCAAAAACATCTGCGTTCGCGTCTTCGTGATAATCTCCTGGACTGCTTGATGGCGACTTGTAGCATTTTTATCTTGCCAAATTAGTATACCCATCGTTCGACCAAGTCTCATCGAGGTAAAAGATTTTCCATCCTTTGGCATGAAACTTGTTCATTTCACGATGGTATTTTCGTCTCCAAGAAACAATTTGGAGATCAGTTAGCATTTATTTTCGATTCACTTTTTCCCACGAAAGTTAAGTTCTGGTAGTTTTCTGTGTAGTGTCGGCCGAGACAATTGTGGTCCAGCAACGTATTTTTTTGGTACTACTACTATTTTGAAGTAGAAGGAATGGATTTTTCTTCTAATATGAATTCTTTCTTCTTCACTTAAAGTTGTCTTTTTCTTCCTGTTGACCAAGCCGATTCTTTCAAAACATCAATTTTTTGTTCCTTTAATAATCTGTGTTCTGTTGCCTTCCATACTCTCGTCATATTAGAACGCATTTCTACCACACTATTTGTCGGATTTTGATACTTTAAGGCATTGTGTACATTGTGAATCATGATTTTTCATTCCAAGAAAGCGAACTAAGTTTCAAACCTTTTGCTGGACAAAAATCGGAAGATGCCATTTTCACCACCGTTTTGAACCAAAACTCTAAGGTAACAGAACATTTAAAAGTACTTATTTTCAAATAACAAATGTGGTAATTGCATCTAATGCATCCCCCATTAAGTGAGTCATATTTATAAATTACATATACTTAGATTATAGTATAATGAGTAATTTCTCAACTTATACAAATTTTCTTGGGATTTCGGACGATCTGCGCTATCCTGTACAATAATGCTTCACTAAAGATGACGTTTGTATTAATTCAATCTCAAACAATTTGTACGTAACTAACAAAGATAGAGCTGTCGCTTCATTTCTTATTAAATGAAATGCTAAATTAATTTACCTAAATTTAAAACAAAAAAATTGATAATGACGTCACAACTTGAAAGAGATTAAATGCACGTTAACAAACATTATTTGGTTTGATAAAAAAAACTTGCAGGTTATTTAGACAAAGACGACGTTAAATCATTTAATTTCTTTTCTTTTTGTATGTATTAATAGGTCATAATTACAATTACAAATATGTTTATTTTAAATATTTTACATGAACATAAGAAACTGAAAAGTCAACATATTTTACAGACCTTGTAGTATACGCCTTTAATAAGTACGCTACTGACCTGTCGCTGTCAAGGTGATTATTACTCTCTGATATTTCGAGACGTACTTTAGTACTACAAGAAGTTTTGTAATGATACAGTTAATTGTGAAATTAACAAAATTTGCAAAAAATAAGAACAAACCGAACCAAATCTGAAAATTTTCCAAATCGAACCCGAATCAAACCAGATAATTATCAGTTGCTCGATCTCGAACCAAAGCTAAGTTTATTTAGGTTCGTAGGTTTGGTTTGTTTTTGAAGAGAGTTTGTTGAACTTATTCGTTTTAAACACTGATGATAGAATTACAAATTTGAGAAATTATAGAGATTTTAATAAGTAAAGTTTTTTCAATTCTAAATATTTTTAGCAGACAGATAGTCATATGCCTGGCACATTTCGTGTCGTAAAATTAAGGGAAATTTTAGATTATTTTAAATATGGCGTATCTGAGAAATATATTTTAACTCTCTTAACATTCTTTCGAGTGTAGGGACTAATTCATTTACGTTGTTTTATCTTAAGGTATAGATTTATGTATGAATTTAATGGCTAGAAATAGTGTTTTTAAGATTTTCCGGTTTTGACTAGGACGACATCAAACTTTAGGTTTAGAGTAAGCTCTCCTTGCATTTTTTTAACAGTGTCGTTATTATATTGATTCTTGGAAGGTTGTATTAGCAAACTGAAAATGTTTTGCCTCATTTATTATAACTAAAATTACTCTTATTTTTCATAACATTAATTAAACTCAATTCCGTCTTTGAAAAAATGGTTAATTTGGTAGTTTATGCAATATGTTACACGCTCAATCCACACTAGGTGTAGCTTAGACTTATTAAAATAAGGGGCTTGCCGACTAAACTCGCCGAAGAAAACATACAATTCAAAATCGATATGTGTCATAAGCGCCACTGTAATCAAAATTTTTCGGTAAAATGTTTTTGACAAGATAAAAAATCTGAAAGATCGTAGGAAGCAGTATAATAGCCTACTCGGTAAATTGCTAACTCAATTTCAAGCAAAACATTTGGAATATGCACTTTAAATTTAAAACAAAGACATTAGGATTTGCTTAAATAAGCTCATTAACTGTCTTTTAAATTGAACTCCAGATTGGAAACTTGAAATGGGGTTGCGGTAACCAAAGGTATACTTAGAAACACAAAACCTTTCCCACAATGTTTTTAATTTTAACTGTTACTAAAGGTTGGTGACTACTTATCATCTTCAGACCTTAAAAAATACTTATAAATATGTTTATACTTAATGTACACAAATTAACGCGTTAGGAATATGGTTAAAACGTTAAAAAGCGTGAGGTTAAGCAATATCTAGAAATGTTTTGACGTACATACATTTCAGAAGGAAAAATAGAAACTACCTTTTACCTGAGGTTCCATCAGAGGATAGTTTATAAAGTTAATGAACAACAAATTCATTAAATAAGCAACATTGAAACAAATGAGTCCTTGAAGAGGAACTCATAAGTACGTCAGAAAATTTGTATAAATAGCTTCTTAGTTATATTAAACAATGCAATCTTGATAATAACCCTTTACAGGCAAGGATAACCAAAATTCAAACCCATGTTGAAATATAGGAGTGAATTGAAAAACTCAATTTTTTTAATTTAAAACTATCTGGATTTATAGACGGATTAATGTCTATAAATCCAGATAGTTTTAAATTAAAAAAATAAATTAAAAATTAGGCGTAAAACAACCCATGTTGTCGACATCTAAATGAGGTTATGTGGAGTAATAATCCAAACTATTGTGAGGAAAAAATTGGTTTAATTACTTTAAATCATTCGGTATTTAAGAAATTTTAATAAATTGACAAGAAACCAGCTGTTATATGATATAACAACTGATTTCTTATCAATTTATTAAAATTTTTTAAATTCCGAATGATTACAGTAATTAAACCCATTTTTTGAAGTTGTTTATATAAATTTTCTTACGTACTTATGAGACCTCATTTGTTTCAATGTTGTTTATTGACTGGACTTGTTGTTTATTAACTTTAGAAACTGTCCTTTGATGGAACCTCATGTAAAAGGTAATTTCTATTTTCCTTCTGATATGTACGTCAAACCATATCTAGATATTGCTTATCCTTACGCTTTTACCTTACCGTTTTAACAATATTCTCTAACGCATTAATTTATGTATTTGTGCACGATTAGTATAAACATATAAGTACTTTTTAAGGTCTGAAGATTGCAATTTGGCGAAACTAGTCACCAACCAATTTTGTTAACCATTTAGTAACAGTCAAAATTAGAAGGGAGGTTTTGTGTTTCGAAGTATACCTTTGACTTATTTACTGTATTTGAATCTAGAGTAATGAACCAACAATCGTTAAATAAATTTTGTAAACATAAAAGTTTCAAATTTAACAACGTAATATTTGCATCAATAAATAATTTTGAGAAATGCAATCTCTTGCATTTTTACTTTAACCTTCAAACAAATAATATTCGCAATGCTCGCAAGTAACCTTACCACCTTTAAAATGCGCCAGGGTTATAACTAAATAAACATTAACTAATTTTTGAAAGAAGCTATATAAATAAATAAATGACCATCAACGCAATTCTGTAAAAGTGCAATCATGAATCGACTATAGGTATGAAAATCTTGATTGGAGTAGTATACGTAAACGTTTGTAGGTAAATGATAAACATTAATTAATCAATCACTTTATAATTTCCACTTAATGATGCATATAAAATAAAGTTAACGTAATGGTATATTACTTACTGGAAATGTAATTAAAATATAAACCCTGTAATGAACATAACACTCTTAAATAAATGTTGTGTGCGTAATTTAGAGAGGCAGCTGGTCAAGATTTTGCTAATTTCAAGCTGTCCGAATGTGTTGATTGTTTTAAAGTCAGGAATTAAATTGCAAGCACTTTCATGTTTATTTATCTCTATACATATCCTTAGTGATTCGTAATTTCGACGTACAACTTAATTTAGCCGTCACCTTTAAGACTCAAATCATTAGAGGTCAACGACAATATATACAGGGTGACATAGAAAAAAGTGCTATGCATAGTGCCACACGATAGAGGACACTAAAATAAGAAAAAAAGTTCCTATGAAGTTAGGTCCGCAACGACTTCGTTTAAAAGATATAGGGTGTTGAAGTTTAATTTTTTTTTTTTTTAATATCTTTTTACAATGATGTAATAAGCGGACGAAATTTTGTATACAGAGGATTTTTATCACGCAGAATTCAAATATGCCCTTAGTTCTGTTATTACTGATAGAGGACGCCACATACAGGTTTCCATCTTGTTTGAATCGGTCCTAACTTTTTTGCCTTACACTGTATGTCATTTTCGACTGGAAATACCTTATCGAAGTCGCTAGGACCAACGGTTTACGAGAAAAATGCATCCGATGCATGCAAATTATGCAAAAGCGCCAAAGTAACTTATTTGCAAAAACAATGACATAACACTCCAACAATTAAATTTTAATAGCAACAATGAAGGGCTGTGATTAAAAAAACATTAAATGTTTAGATGTTCAAATTGTTGTCCTTGTACTTGAATACATTTTTCAATTCTTCTTCCTAAGGATTGACGGCATCTTTCAAATATTCCTGGGTTATTACGGAATCTATCTGCGGATTCCATAATTCTTATCCATAGTTGCTCTTCATTATGTATTTCTACAGAATAAACATCATTTTTCATGAATCCCCAAAATGAAAAATCGAGGGGATTAAGGTCGGGACTACGAGCTGGCCAGGGTACAGGTCCCCCTCGATCAATCCACATATTTTCAAATCTCCTATCCAAAAATTCCCTTGCCAATTGATAAAAGTGAGCTAGGGCGCCTTCATGCATGTAACGCATTCTACCAATAATAGCCAATGGAACATCCTCTAATATCGTATTTAGTTCATTCTCCAAGAAATTTCGACACAGTTCACCTGTCAATCGGATGAGCAATTGAAATGAGCCAATTAAGTAATTGTCATCATCACTGCCCTTCATTGTTGCTATTAAAACTTAATTGTTAAAGTGTTATGTCATTGTTTTTGCAAATAAGTTACTTTGGCGCTTTTGGATAATTTGCATGCATCGGGTGCATTTTTGTCGTAAACCGTTGGTCCTAGCGACTTCAATAAGGTATACCTTTCTGAAGTAGAGAAGATGGGAAAACAAATTTTTCCAGTCGAAAATGGCGTACAGTGTAAGCCAAAAAAGTTAGGACCGATTCAAACAAGATGGAAACCTGTATGTGGCGCCCTCTATCAATAATAAAATAACTAAGGTCATATTTGAACCTAAGTTCATAGGAACTTTTTTCTTATTTTAGTGTCCTCTATCGCGTGGTACTATGAATGACACTTTTTTCTGTCATCCTGTATATATATATATATATATATATATATATATATATATATATATATATATATATAAAGGTAGCGCCTTGGTGACATTTTTTCTGATTTTTACTTTATTGAGTTGTGTCGAGTGTCCCATTTCGAGTGATGAGTAATAACCCTGCCAATACCACTGAGCTATGTCGGTAACATGCACTTTACCTTTATGGGCTGATTTTCTAGTGAGTGTCTTGCCCGTAACAATAATAATACTTTAAAACAATAATCAATAATTGTTAAAAGCTTATTATTGTTTCACACTTAATTGTATTTAAAGTTAATCTTACATTTTGGGTTGTTTAATTTAAAATATGCGATAATATGTTGTTACTATAAACGCGTTAAATATGCAATGGAATGGTTAAATAATTTCAATTTTAACTTTACTTTACAACCCCCAAAATAAAAAACTGTAGTAATAAGTTATTCCATACTTCTAGAAAAATAACCCAAGACAATATTCCCGAATGTAAAGTAAGATTAAGTAATTGTGTTCAAAAAAGTATTCTAAATTCAACACAAGGAGTTGACAAAATATTTTACGAGTTAAATGAATCATTTAATTAGTGTATTGATGTCTGCTTCCCATTACTACCAAGTAGTACATCTAAGATACATTTTTCCTATCAATTAAAAGCAAAAATTCTAAAACTTAGGGAATTAAATTGGATTATAAAGCAATTTAAAGATCATAGATATGATGCTTTATACAAAATTGAGAAAAAGAAAAAAAGCAATATTATAACAACCTGATTTTCAGTTCTATTAATAAAACCCTCTGGAATATTGTGAATGAATCCAAAAAATACTACAAAAAAAAACGATGGCTGTCTGGTAGACAATGGTAACGTAATGTTAGATCATTTCACTATTGCAGAAGTATTTGCTAAGCACTTTACTACGACTTTGGATAATTCGGAGTCAAGTTACGACTCTGTCAGTTCTCATAGGTACCATACTCAGAAACAATCATTTTTCTTTAATGCTGTTGTAGCTGAAGATGTTTTAGTGACAATAGAAAGTCTGCGTAATAAATGTAGTTCAGGCTTGGATGAAGTTTCTATAAAATTGATTAAAGAAAGTAAACATATAATATCTCAATTATTTGCAGAAATTATAAATAAATCAATTTTACATGGACAATTTCCTAAAGCACTGAAAAACTCACTTGTGACACCAATCCCTAAGAAAGGCAATTTACGACTAAAAGAGAATTTCAGACCGATAACATTAATAAGCAATTTATCTATAGTCTTTGAAAAAATTGTGTACAAACAAATGAATTCGTTCTTAAATAAATACAAAGTGAATATCAAAACACAGATTTAAGACAAATTTTTCAACCGTGACTGCAATGGTAGATCTCGTACAATCCCTCTATGATAGACTAGATAATAGTGAGTATGCCGTGGTAATATTTTTCGATTTAATCAAAGCATTTGACTCTATCGATCACTCAATATTGTCCAAAAAAACTAAATAGACTAGGCTTTCGGGGCAATATGCTGAACTGGTTAATATCATATTTAGAAAACAGAACCATAAAAGTTAAATATCAAAATACACTTTTTAATGCGTATCCAATAATTGCGGGAACTCCACAAGAGAGTGTGTTAGGTCCTCTCATTTTTCTGTTATTTATCAACGACTTACCTAGTTGTGTCACTGAAGGGTCCATCGGAATCTACGCTGACGACACCAGAATATAGATAGCCAATATGGCGGGCGAGTCGAGTTGTGCAAATATTCCTGTTCTGTGCCGAAAATGTAAATCTAAAGTTGTAAATGGTGTTAAATGTGCAAAATGTGATAATATGTATCATGTAAGTTGTGCTAAATTGGTAAAAACAATAAAATTTGTTAGTGACGACTCATTAATATGTTGTGATGTTTCTTCTGCTACCGATTTGGATAAGGATTTTGTAGAGGCTATGTGTAAGATTGCGGATCAAGAAAATAAAATTGGTTTGCGCATATTTAATTATATAATTAAACAAAAAGATGACATTATTTATGAATTACGTTCCAAAATTAGTTTGTTGGAATCTAATTTGATTAATAACCATCAAAACGTTACGCAAAGGCGATCACAAGGTCGAAAGATTGTGAATGTGCCAACTGTGGGTATCAATTCTACAAGTAAGCATTAACGCGGGCGTACCACAGGGATCCGTTATAGCGCCTACACTTTTTCTGCTGTACATAAACGACCTTATTTCTTCAACAACTAACCCCATCCATTGCTTTGCTGACGATAGCACTCTTCACTGTAGTTCATCTCAGTCTACTCATAGTGATAATCCACCTTCTATGTCAAATCAAGAAATTAAAGCTGAAATGGCAAATTCAATCAACAAAGACATTCAACGTATTCTCGAATGGGGAAGCAATAATCTAGTTAAATTTAATGCTAACAAAACTCAGTGTTGCCTTATGTCCGCCAAAAAAGATCGATCATTTCCTGTTGTAAGTATGAATGGCTCAGTTCTTAAGTTTTCAGACTCTATTACTCTGTTGGGTATGACTGTATCTTCAAATCTCTCATGGGTTGACCATCTTCTGTCAGCTACCAAAACAGCTGCTCGTAAAATAGGCTTTTGTACAGATCTAAGCAGTACTTTACCTCTCGACAACTCCTTTTGCTGTATAAGGCCCAAATTCGGCCTCATCTGGAATATAATTCTCACCTTTGGGTTAGTGCTCCCCAATACGCTCTCGATATCGTTGATCGTATTCAAAAGAGAGCGATTAGGCTTATAAATGACCCGTCTTTAACTTCTCACATACAGTCCCTTGAGCATAGAAGGATGGTTTCAGTTCTTTCTTTGTATTATCGTTATTACAACGGCTATTGTGCTGGTGAATTACATTCTTTGATACCATCTCCGGCTATCTTTGCGAAAAACACTCGGTTCGCTCAATCACATCATCAGTATGCAGTACAAATCTCCACTTGTCGTACCAAACGGGCGCAATCCACATTTTTCTACACGGCTTCTAAACTCTGGAATGATCTCCCTAGTTCCTGTTTTCCTCTCACTTATGATATGAGAAAATTTAAGGTAGCTGTTCATAGGCATCTATTGGCAATTCATTATCCCTCTATCCATCCTCCTAAGTGTTCCTGAGTGCTTTAGCACGATAGGCCTTATTTAGCCTGTTCAGGTCCAGAATCATAAAAAAAAAAAAAAAAAGTAACAATAATAAGATATCTAGGGAAAACTACAACAAACCAAATGACACGATAGTATATACACATAATAGTGAAAATGTGGAAGCTATAGTACGAGTCACACCGAGAATGCAGTATGGCGGGGTATAGGCAATGTATTTGTAATGGGAGGCCGGCACACTGTGTTGCCGGTTGTCCGATGGCTGTGACAGAGTCGGCTCTGAAGTTATTATACAGTGCCGCCAAAAAGTTGGACACAAATGAAAAACTTTTTTATTTTTTGCGCACGATACGTAAGGGTAAACTGCCCTTATTTTGGAAAAAATCGGAAAATTTTAGTTGAAAAAATCACTCAAAATTCTCAAATATGAATTTTCAAGACGATCAAAATATCGTTAAACAATTGTATTAATTAGAAAGTTACTTACAATGCATTTACGTCATTTCAAACCAAGCTTATGCGGGAAGATATCTTAATGAGTTTTTAATGTAACTGAAAAGTAAACAAACAACCCTAAATATAATACTGATTTTCAGTCTTGTTTGTGACTTATTACCAGTAAAATGGAATTTAATTGAAAACATAGTAAACGTCGGGTGTAAATAGTGTAAAAAGTGTAAATATTTTATTTGTTTATAAATGTACAATTAATTCTCTGTTTATTTTTTCTTAAATTAACTTTGCCTGAAATAATTCTTTTGTAATTTTGAAATTTATTGTTTATTATTATTAATTATTGAAAACATTTAAACAAAGGCGAAGGTATAAACATCATCAAACTTCCAACAAGTTTTTAGCGAATCTGTGAGAGCGGCGAAATTTGCCTGAGACTGGACTTGAGGTTTAACCGATCCCAGCATAACGACAACTGGCAACGGTGTGCTCCATAAGACTCCACACTGCATTCTCAGTGTGACTTTCACTATAGTACAGTTGCAAATGTGAAAGATGGTGTGGAAAATAATATAAATTCTAAAGGTGAATTAATTAACAGTAAGACAGAATGGAAAATGGTAAGCCATGAAAGAAAAACTAACCAAACAGTGGTTATAGGCGCGTGAAAGGGAAGTTGTCCCCTAAATTCTATAATTGGTATAGCGAAAACAATAACTTTGCATGTATCTCGACTTGCACCTGATACAAAAAAAGAAAATCTTTCAAATTTTTTAAAAAAGACATATCCGGAAGCAGTGTGTGAACAGCTAATATCGCGTAATCCCGATATATATTCTTCATTTAAAATTACGTTATCCGAAGCAAACTTTGACAAAGCGATGGATCCTACACAATGGCCAGATCACAGAAGACAGAGAATTTACAAGTAACTTGAATCATGATTCTAACGTTAATAAAAATGTAAGTAAATATCATGATTTCAAAATTGTTCATTTGAATGCGCAGTCAGTAAGAAACAAGATGCTGGAAATTGAAAACTTCATTTACGACGACGAATTTAATAAAAATCTAGACGTTATGTGTTTTACTGAACATTTTTTGTTAAACAATGTAATAATTAGTTTTGTAATTGGACATTACATACCCGTTTCTTATTTTTGTAGAAATAATAATTTACATGGTGGTGTAGTCATACTTTGTAAATATAGTAGTGATTTTGTAACAAATTTTGATTTAAACAACTTGTCATTGGAAATGCAATGTGAAATCGCAGCTGTGCAGTCTATTTTATTAAATATTTTAATCATAACTATTTACCGTCCTCCCTCGGGAGATTTTGAATGTTTTTTGGATGCATTTGACTCTATTTTGAAAAAAATTCATAAAAGTAGTTTTAAGGTCGTAATACTGGGTGATTTTAATATCTATTTTAACACTAATGATTCAAAGTACTTAATGTTCAAGGATTTAATTCAATCTTATGCATTCAGAATAACGATTAATGAAAATACTAGATTGAATACCATTATCAATTTTCATAGTAATTTTACTGCAAGGGCATATGACCCCGGTTTATCTGATCATAAAGCAGTGTCTATTAGCTTTAGTGTAGATGGGGTAAAAACTTCTATAAAAATGTTTCGAAATTTCAATAACTCAAATAAGTTTCACTTTTATTCGACGTTAGATAAAGTAGATTGGAGTTTTATTAGCGATCCTAGTTTGAGTATTAACGAGAAGTTTAATATGTTCTTAAATTATTTTCACACTAAATTTAGTGATTCGTTTTCTACTCTAAGCAAAACTATCAATCACAATGTAATACCTAAAAGAAATTGATTTAGTATAGAGTTACGTAAAATGAGAGAAGATATGCGTTTTTGGTCTGAGTACTATAATTTAACATCATGTGACAATGCACATATAATTCTAAAAGGCTAAAGAAGATAGTGGCAATACTACGAAATCGTTTTGGAGAGTAGAGTAATCAATCAACATAGATCCAAGCCATCTAATTCAAATATACCGATAGATCCCAACGATCTGAACAAATTTATCGTTGACGCGCCTGTGAAATTGTTAAATCAAAATGGCGACAACGACTGCTCTGAATCAGTTTTATTTAGAATCATGTGTATCATGAATTCAAGTTTAAATTGGTATCTTATAACAATGTGCGAGAAGTTATTGAAAACCTGAAAAGTAGTAATTGTGCTGACCATTTTGATATGACTGCAAATTTAATTAAACTGGTTAAGAACATAATAGTTATACCCATTACAAAATTATGTAATTTGTCTATAGAACACGGTGTGTTTCCTGATATTCTGAAAATATCAAAAATTATTCCCATACATAAAGGTGGTTCAGTAAGTATGGAAAACTTCAGACCAATAACTCTGGTTCCATTGCTATCTAAGGCACTTGAAAAGCTTCTTAAGATCCAAATTGTTGAATACATGGAAGTGAATAAATTATTTTTAAATAACCAGTTTGGTTTTAGATCTGATAAATCTACTAGTACGGCTGTATCTTATTTAATTAATTATATTGTAAACGGACATCAAAACAATGAATATGTAGCTGCAACTTTTTGCGATCTTCAAAAAGCTTTTAACTGCGTAAATCATGATAGACTAATTCAGAAATTAGAAAACTATAGATTCCATAGCTCCAGTTGTAATCTCATTAAATCTTATTTGATTAAAAGGCAACAGTATGTAGTAGTAAATCAGTTACTTTCTGATTATTTGGTTACAGTCTCGGGTGTTCCGCAAGGTTCTGTGTTGGGTCCAATTTTATTTCTATTATATATTAATGATTTTAAAATTGGTATAGATTATTCTGATTTTGTTATGTTTGCTGATGACACTACTCTGCTCACCAAAAATATAGATTTTAATGTGGTACAATGTCAAATGATGAATATACGTTCAACGGGATCAGAGTGGTTTACAAATAACAAATTGGTATTAAATGAAAATAAAACGTTAGAAATGATGTTTACTCACCGTAAGGTAACAAATATTAATAATATTGAAAAAATAAAATTTTTAGGTGTGTTCTTCGACCCAAAACTTACTTGGTGTCACCATATTGATTACGTAGCCAATAAAATCACAAAAAACCTGTTTGTTATAAGAAGATTAAGTAGCCTACTGAATTTAGCCACGTTGAAAGTAGCTTATCATGCCTTAATAGGATCTGTAATTTGTTACTGACTAATAAACTGGGCCCATGCTCACAGTTGTCGCAGCATTTTTGCACTCTAAAGAAAAACTATCAGAATAATGCTTCATGTGGGGTTCAGAGAATGCGTTAAGCCAAAATTTGCAGAATTGCAACTACTTACTTTTCCTTCTTTATACAGGGTTTTCCACGGTAGGCGTTCGTTAGAAGTTTATGTGGTTAGAAACAATTTAGAAATCTGAATTTTTGGACTTAAGGGTTATTTAAGATTCTCTTTCATTCTAAAATATTTTCAAGGTCATGTTACTTCCGGTTATACCGGAAGTCGCCACTAACTTCCTTATTTTAAATGGAACACTCTGTATATTATTTTATTTTTGGATTCTTGACAAAATTTTAGGGTAAGTCTTATAAGGGTTTCCTATACCTTTTTTCAACTGTTTCTTAGATATCTTGATTTTTTCAAAAATTTTGAAAGATGTTACCCTATTTTCAACACTGGTTGTCTTACTTATTTTTGACTGATGGAAAGTGCTTCTGGAGTAGACAGAAGCATAAGAAGTATACTTTTGAAATACTCATTGACAATTGATTTATTGCATACATGGCGTTCAAAATTTGATGAACTATTAAACAATTTTCAAAGTCGAAAAACTTTGTTAATTCAAATGTGACACCCTGTATATTATTGGATGAATAGATGCAGCATTTAGTTATGCATCGTTTGGCTATAACATTACCTATACCTATTATCGACAATTTTCTTGTTAATTAATATTTTCTACTTTAATGTGATTTTTGACAGAAACTGAAATGTTTTTCAAAAATAAAATGAACTTAATTCAAACTCCACAAATTCTATTTTATTAAAACAATGAAACAAAACAAGAAGATAACAAAATTGAGAGCATAATAACAAATGAAAAACATAAAACAATTATTTGAACATAACTAGAAGAAAAGCGATAAAAAAGATAAAATGAATCATTACAAATGTTCCACATGACCGCCAATTTGATTTAAGCATTTTATAACTCGTATAACTCCGTATTTTTTATAAAAGCCGATAAAATTCCAAAACTGCAATCTAGTGAGCCTTGATTTTGACACGCATTAAAATATTGTTGTTGATTTAATGGCAAATCAGTACAATTTAAGTGATTTTGTAATTTTATCATATACTCCTTGCGAAATAAATCGCCGAATTTCGTGTGGACACATACTATTGAATGCATTGTGAACACGATTTAGCAATTCCTCTCTAGTTTGAACTGGCCTAGAGTACACTAATTCTTTTATACGACCCCAGAGATAAAGGTCCAGAGGCGTCAAATCGGGTGATCTCGGTGGCCAGTTCCAAGGTCCTTGTGGGCCAATCCACCGATCTTCAAACATCAATGTCAACTATTGGTGTACAGCTATAGTGGAATGTGCGGGAGCTCCATCCAGCTGATACCAACCGTTTGCCCTGTCACATGCAGGTAGAGTATTTAGAAAATCCATAACAAATCCACGGAGAATTTCAAGATATCTCGCCCCATTCAAATTTTCATCGTACACTTGATATGCCGCTCTATTATCCATAATTAAACAAAAAACGTTAAAACTAAATTGGAACTGGTGATTACGTTCTCTTGTTACATGAGGATTATCTTGTGCCCAGTAGTGATTATTTCGGCGATTGAAAATTCCTTCTCTACTGCATTTTGATTCATCGGTCCAAATAATGTTGTGAAGAAATCTCGGATATTCGGTCATTTGTACAAGAATAAATTCACAAAAGTTAACTCGTCGTGACTGATCACCAAGATGTAATCCTTGCACAGTTATTACCGAAAAAGGATGCATTTTATACTTCTTTAATATTCTGTGGATTGATGTTTGTGAAATATCCAAATCCAGTGCAGCTGCTGTAATTGAAGTTCGTGGATAAGCGTGAAAATAAGCTAACACGTTCACCTCGTTAACTTCATTATCTATTACTGGGTTTAAATGCCTTCGACTTGCCCTTATACTTCCAGTTGCAATAAATCGAGCTTCAATTCTTGCAAATTTTCCAGGTGTCATTAATGGTAGGTGTGGATACCGTTCGTTAAACAACCTGCATGTTCGCCTAACAATTCGTCCACATTCACCATGCGTGTAAAACAAATTTAATAAATCATTGTTAGAATATTCTTGAATACATTCCATTATAAACAGTACTTAAAAAAAATACTTAAAAAATTACAAAATCACTTAAATTGTACTGATTTACCATTAAATCAACAACAATGTTTTAATGTGTGTCAAAATCAAGGCTCACTAGATTGCAGTTTTCGAATTTTATCGGCTTTTATAAAAAATACGGAGTTATACGAGTTATAAAATGCTTAAATCAAATTGGCGGTCATGTGGAACATTTGTAATGATTCATTTTATCTTTTTTACCACTTTTCTTCTAGTTATGTTCAAATAATTGTTTTATGTTTTTCATTTGTTATTATGCTCTCAATTTTGTTATCTTCTTGTTTTATTTCATTGTTTTAATAAAATACAATTTGTGTAGTTTGAATTAAGTTCATTTTATTTTTGAAAAACATTTTAGTTTCTGTCAAAAATCACATTAAAGTAGAAAATATTAATTAACAAGAAAATTGTCGATAATAGGTATAGGTAATGTTATAGCCAAACGATGCATAACTAAATGCTGCATCTATTCATCCAATAATATACAGGGTGTCACATAACAAAGGTTTTCAACTTTGAAAATTGTTTAATAGTTCATCAAATTTTGAACACCATGTATGCAATAAATCAATTGTCAATGAGTATTTCAAAAGTATAGTTCTTGTGCTTCTGTCTACTCCAGAAGCACTTTCCATCAGTCAACAATAAGTAAGACAAGCAGTGTTGAAAATAGGGTTACATCTTTCAAAATTTTTTAAAAAATCAAGGTATCTAAGAAACAGTTGAAAAAAGGTATAGGAAACCCTTATAAGACTTATCCTAACATTTTGTCAAGAATCCAAAAATAAAATAATATACAGGGTGTTCCATTTAAAATAAGGAAGTTAGTGGCGACTTCCGGTATAACCGAAGTAACATGGAAGTAACATGACCTTGAAAATATTTTAGAATGAAAGAGAATCTTAAATAACCCTTAAGTCCAAAAATTCAGATTTCTAAATTGTTTCTAACCACATAAACTTCTAACGAACGCCTACCGTGGAAAACCTATATATATATATATATATATATATATATATATATATATATATATATATATATATATATATATATATATATATATATATATATATATATATATCATTGTATAAAATTTATTTATGACAATATTTCCCAATATCAAAAGCATTGCAGTTTTCATGAACATAATACTCGTGATTCTGAATTAATAAGGATTGATAAAATCAGATTAAGCAGTAGTCGTAATGGATGGAATTATTATGGAATTAAGTTTTATAACAAACTACCAGCTTCGATCAGACACTTCCCTAGGAATAAATTTTTAAAAATTATAAAAACCTATTGTTTTGGGTCGATAGTTATAAATAATAACTAATGGACTGTATATAATTTTTTACGTATATTGAGTAATAAGACATGTGCAATAATACAGAGCGTCAATCTTAAATTTGAATGACTTTGCAAGATTAAATGTAAAGCATGTAACACCTATCTTATCCAAAAGACATTTTATAGCATTGACGAATTTCTTAATGTAAATGTCAACTGTGATTTAAATTATATGTGATACTTGATATCTTTACAACTTGTTATGTATTTATGTTGAGCTGTGTAAAACTAATGTTATTAAAACCAAAAATAAATAATAATAATAATAATACTGTTGTCTCATTTAAACCGAGACGAACTTATAAAAAATATTAAAATAGCTTATGATCAGTTTCAAGCATATTGCATGGAAAACAGCTTAAAGTTGAATACGAGTAAGTCTACCATGGTTGAATTTTTAGGTGGCTACAAACCGACGCAAGAGTTTGTAATCAATATAAACAATAACCAACTTATTCACTCCAAAAACGTGTGCTATTTGGGTGTTACTTTGGATTATAACCTCAAATGGAACACTCACAATGATAACATATGTTCCAAAATAAATTCAAAATTTTATTTAATACGCGTGCTTAAAAATAAAGTAGACCTATTTGTTAAAATTATTAACATTCATACGTACACATAAAGATAAGTACAAAACGCATAACGACTACCATTTATATCATACAAGAAATAAAAACAATTTTACACACAAAAACATAACTACGAGTTTTATAAAAAATCGCCTATTTGCTCTGGTACCCATATCTACAAATCTTTATCAAATGAAATAAAAAACTCTAAAAACATAATTATTTTAAAAAATAAACTTAGCAAAACTTAATTGTAAGTTCTCCATATGCGATTTTAGAATTTATGAACTATCTTATTATTATTATTATTATTATTATTATTATTATTATTATTATTATTATTAATTAAGGAATAACAGAAAGAGGTTTATCATGCAATATATTACTTTATTGCTGGAATTTGTAACGATTTTATTACGTACCTAATTTCTTTTTATATTTTGTTAAGCCAGCACGAAAACTTCTTATTTTGTCTTTCTTTATTGTATTTGTCATAACCCATATGCGTTTCTTTTGTAGGCACCCTTACCCTTAATAGAAACGTTTATAACATCCATAAATTTTATAAACCCTCGTATTTACAAACCGTTGCGTGCGCTTCATAACCTACCTAATTAAATTGATGTGAAACGCATCATAAAAAATATTGAATGCGGAAACCATTAATACAAACAAACAAAAAATTGAATAAGGAATACATTATGTCTTATCACCAAAACGATATACGAATTTAATAGGTTAATAAACGAAAAGCCTTGCAAGGGATGGTATTTTAGTGTAACAGAGCAATGTTTAGACATTTTACGAGTTGCTGCAAGGCACGTGCGCAGACGAGATTGAATGTTTTGGAAGTTTATGTTCTATTAAAGTAGTATAGAGACATTTATGTATCTATATTGAGACAATGTAGTTTTATAGTCTGTTTTAATTCTATTAAGTTTTACTAACTGTGAGAAATTTGCTGTTACTAGCACATTCTATTATGCTTTAACATAGATATTAAACATCTACTTTCATGAAAGCTTTAGTTCATAATCTTGATTTTATGGCTCATGTAAGCTTTCGATGTGATTAAAGTGTTCGTTTTCATTTTTTTTTAATTTTTCTTAAAATGTAGTTCAAACAATTCCTTGTCATGATCTTTATTTATATGCACTTAAACAGCTGTTTAGGGTTAACAATTGTTTTCGTGCAAATTAGTCATCTTTGAGTACGGTCCTGTTTAGGTTAAAATAACTACGGGTTTTGGGTATTTTATTTTAAAAATATTTCGTACGTTTATTAAATCATTTCAGCGTATAATTTTACATTCCAGTTTAGTGTAACATATTTTAAATAGGTACAGTGACCTGACGATGTTTGTTGATGATGTTTGTAAGTTGTACCTTGAAAGTTTTGATGATGATGCGGTTTGTTTTACGTAAGAGTTTGTCAATTCGACAGTTTCGATAATTGATAAATACGTTGATTCTGAACTTATGTTAAAAAACACAGTGAAAATTGATTGTTTCGCAGACGTGTACAGTAATTACATATTTTTGGTAAAATCATAGCTTGGACGAGAGAAAAGTTCTAATAATCGTTAATTTGTGGCGATCAGTTTAAGGAACTTTGATTTGACCTTTAGTGCCATGGTTTATAACGCTATAAATTATCCTAGAGTATGAATTAATGACATTATGGAATGAACAACTATTTTTGGCGCTTAAAATGCTTAACCTTTGGAAGCTGCACGCACAAATAATTAAATGTTTCTAATATTCAATAATAATCAGCAAGTAACAGAAACCCTCGAATTTTTTTATATAAAAAATATAATTCAGTACATTGTTGTGGAATCGTTACACGATCAAACCTCATTAGGCACCATGAAGGCTTACCAACGTAATCGGTTGCCAAGTTAACTATAGTAAAAAAATCGGCGGATTCGATATATGACGTAAAATGGTTGAAATTTAGGTTCATACACCTTACATTTACCATAAAACAACAAATAACATTCAAACCAGGAAAAATAGTATCTAGGCGCCATCACAATCTGAAAATTCTCTGAAATAAATAGTCCTAGGCGAGTTGTAAAGTTAATCCTACCTCGCTTTGGAAGATAGAACTGTAGCCTATTCGGTACAATCATACGGAATTCAAACATTCAATTCGTACAACATCCTTTCACTTTAAAATAGCACGTTAAATTTTGTCTCAGTAATCTTAATAAATCTATCTTAATCCCAAAACAACAAACATGCACGTCAATTCAATTTTGAAAATCTTTAAGCTCAATTAACATTAAAAATGAAATTATCAAAGCTCAAGAAACATATAGGTTATAGTAAATTAATATTTATAGTTGCCATAAAAATTCTGAAATACCAGGGTTGTACAATTGAAACCCATCTTTGGTCTATCAAAAATGTATTCGGAAATAAATTTACAAATAATCACCTATGTGAAGTTAGCCATAAATTTCATCCATAAATTTTTTTTTTCGTTTTTCCGAAAAATTTCGTTAAAAACCTATAAAAAATGAATAATCCAAAACATATTAAGAGGAATATTGATATAAATCACACATTTGCACTTATTTAAAATTAAAAACTTATCGCGATCTCCTCGGTCAAGCGCATGAACAAATTCTTTATGGATGATATGTGGGACCACTTTTTTTTAAATTTTTTTGTCAAATCCTTGAAGAGTACATAATATCACATAACATATCCAAAAATTGGGATGTAATTATCTTTTATGAGATTAGAAAATGACTTTGAATTTGGATGTATTTCGGGATCAAAATTTAGTCAACGCGTATGCTCAAATTGTTTATGGATAACATGTGGGACAACTTTTTTTTGAATTTTTTTGTCAAATCCCCGAAGAGTACATAATAATACATAACATATCCAAAAATTAGGATGTAATTATTTTTTATAAGTCCAGAAGATGGCTTTGAATTTGATGTATTTCGGGATCAAAATTCAGTAAACGCACATAAACAAATTGTTTATGGATGATATGTGGAACAACTTTTTTTTTAATTTTTTTGTCAAGTTCTGGAAGAGTACATAATAATACATAACATATCCGAAAATTAGGATGTAATTATTTTTTATAAGATCAGAAAATGACTTTGAATTTGGATGTATTTCGGGATCAATATTCAGTAAACGCGCATAAACAAATTGTTTATGGATGATATGTGGGACAACATTTTTTTAATTTTTTTTGTCAAATCCTCGAAGACTACATAATAATACATAACATATCCAAAAATTAGGATGTAATTATTTTTTATAAGTCCAGAAAGTGGCTTTGAATTTGGTGTTTTTCGGAATTGAAATTTAGTAAACACGCATGAACAAATTGTTTATGGATGATATGTGGGACAACTTTTTTTTAATTTTTTTTGTCACGTCCTAGCAGAGTACATAATAGTACATTATATATCCAAAAAATAGGATGTAATTATTTTTTATAAGATCAGAAAATGACTTTGAATTTGGATGTATTTCGGGATCAATATTCAGTAAACGCATAAACAAATTGTTTATGGATGATATGTGGGACAACTTTTTTTTAATTTTTTTTGTCAAATCCTCGAAGAGTACATAATAATACATAACATATCCAAAAATTAGGATGTAATTATTTTTTATAAGTCCAGAAAGTGGCTTTGAATTTGGTGTTTTACGGAATTGAAATTTAGTAAACACGCATGAACAAATTGTTTATGGATGATATGTGGGACAACTTTTTTTAAATTTTTTTTATCACGTCCTAGCAGAGTACATAATAGTACATTATATATCCAAAAAATAGGATGTAATTATTTTTTATAAGATCAGAAAATGACTTTGAATTTGGATGTATTTCGGGATCAATATTCAGTAAACGCGCATAAACAAATTCTTTATGGATGATATGTGGGACAACTTTTTTTAAATTTTTTTTGTCAAATCCTCGAAGAGTACATAATAATACATAACATATCCAAAAATTAGGATGTAATTATTTTTTATAAGTCCAGAAAGTGGCTTTGAATTTGGTGTTTTTCGGAATTGAAATTTAGTAAACGCGCATAAACAAATTGTTTATGGATGATATGTAGGACAACTTTTTTTTAAATTTTTTTTGTGAAATCCTCGAAGAGTACATAATAATACATAACATATGCAAAAATTAGGATGTAATTATTTCTTTAAGTCCAGAAAGTGCTTTGAATTTGGTGTTTTTCGGAATTGAAATTTAGTAAACACGTATGAACAAATTGTTTATGGATGATATGTGGGACAACTTTTTTTTAAATTTTTTTGTCAAGTCCTCGAAGAGTACATAATAATACATTACATATCCAAAAATTGGGATCTAATTATTTTTTATAAGTCCAGAAAGTGACTTTGAATTTGGTGTATTTCGGGATCAAAATTCAGTAAACGCACATAAACAAATTGTTTATGGATGATATGTGGAACAACTTTTTTTTAATGTTTTTTGTCAAATCCTCGAAGAGTACATAATAATACATAACATATCCAAAAATTAGGATGTAATTATTTTTTGTAAGATCAGAAAATGACTTTGAATTTGGATGTATTTCGGGATCAATATTCAGTAAACGCGCATAAACAAATTGTTTATGGATGATATGTGGGACAACTTTTTTTTAAATTTTTTTGTCAAGTCCTCGAAGAGTACATAATAATACATTACATATCCAAAAATTGGGATGTAATTATTTTTTATAAGTCCAGAAAGTGACTTTGAATTTGGATGTACTTCGGGATCAAATTTAGTCAATGCGTTTGCTCAAATTGTTTATGGATGAATGTTTTTTGTATTTTTTTGTGGCCAAATCCTGTTTTTGTTTTTTATATTTTTTTGTGGCCAAGCCGGTTTTTTGTTTTTATTTTTTTTGTGGCCAAAGCCGGTTTCTTGTTTTTTTTTTGTGGCCAAAGCCGGTTATTGTTCTTTTATATTTTGTTGTGGCCAAAGGTTTTTATTTTTTTTATTATTTTTTGTGGCTAAATCCGGTTTTGGTTTTTTGTAATTTTGTTGTGACCAAAGGTAGTTTTAGTTTTTTGTATTTTTTTTGTGACCAAAGGCGGTTTGCGGTTTTAAATTTTTTTTTGTGGCCAAAGCCGGTTTTTGGTTTTAATTTTTTTTGTGACCAAAGGCGGTTTTTGGTTTTTATTTTTTTTTTGTGGCCAAAGCCGGTTTTTGGTTTTTTGTATTTTGTTGTGGCCAAAGGCGGTTTTTATTTTTTTTATTATTTTTTGTGGCCAAAGCTGGTTTTTGGTTTTTTGTATTTTGTTGTGGCCAAAGGCGGTTTTTGTTTTTTTTTATTATTTTAATAATACATAACATATCCAAAAATTGGGATGTAATTATTTGTCCAGAAAGTGACTTTGAATTTGGTGTAATTTTTGGATATGTTATGTATTATTGTGTACTCTTCGAGGATTTGACAAAAAAAATTAAAAAAAAGTTGTCCCACATATCATACATAAACAATTTGTTCATGCGTGTTTACTCAATTTCGATTCCGAAAAACACCAAATTCAAAGTCACTTTCTGGACTTATAAAAAATAATTACATCCCAATTTTTGGATATGTAATGTATTATTATGTACTCTTCGAGGACTTGACAAAAAAATTAAAACAAAAGTTGTCCCACATATCATCCATAAACAATTTGTTCATGCGTGTTTACTAAATTTTAATTCCGTAAAACACCAAATTCAAAGCCACTTTCTGGACTTATAAAAAATAATTACATCCTAATTTTTGGATATGTAATGTATTATTATGTACTCTTCGAGGACTTGACAAAAAAATTAAAACAAAAGTTGTCCCACATATCATCCATAAACAATTTGTTCATGCGTGTTTACTAAATTTCAATTCCGTAAAACACCAAATTCAAAGCCACTTTCTGGACTTATAAAAAATAATTACATCCTAATTTTTGGATATGTTATGTATTATTATGTACTCTTCCAGGATTTGACAAAAAAATTAAAAATGTTGTCCCACATATCATCCATAAACGATTTGTTCATACGTGTTTACTAAATTTCAATTCCGAAAAACACCAAATTCAAAGCACTTTCTGGACTTAATAAAATAATTACATCCTAATTTTTGCATATGTTATGTATTATTATGTACTCTTCGAGGATTTGACAAAAAAAATTTAAAAAAAGTTGTCCTACATATCATCCATAAACAATTTGTTTATGCGCGTTTACTGAATATTGATCCCGAAATACATCCAAATTCAAAGTCATTTTCTGATCTTATAAAAAATAATTACACCCTATTTTTTGGATATATAATGTATTATTATGTACTCTGCGAGGACGTGACAAAAAAGATTTAAAAAAAGTTGTCCCACATATCATCCATAAACAATTTGTTCATGCGTGTTTACTAAATTTCAATTCCGAAAAACACCAAATTCAAAGCCACTTTCTGGACTTATAAAAAATAATTACATCCTAATTTTTGGATATGTTATGTATTATTATGTACTCTTCGAGGATTTGACAAAAAAAATAAAAAAAAAAGTTGTTCCACATATCATCCATAAACAATTTGTTTATGTGCGTTTACTGAATTTTGATCCCGAAATACACCAAATTCAAAGCCATTTTCTGGACTTATAAAAAATAATTACATCCTAATTTTTGGATTTGTTATGTATTATTATGTACTCTTCGGATTTGACAAAAATTAAAAAAGTTGTCCCATGTCATCCATAAACAATTTGAGCATACGCGTTGACTAAATTTTGATCCCAAAATACATCCAAATTCAAAGTCATTTTCTAATCTTATAAAAGATAATTACATCCCAATTTTTGGATATGTTATGTAATATTATGTACTCTTCAAGGATTTGACAAAAAAATTTAAAAAAAAGTGGTTCCAGATATCATCCATAAAGAATTTGTTCATGCGCTTGACCGAGGAGATCGCGATAAGTTTTTAATTTTAAATAAGTGGAAAATGTGTGATTTATATCAATAGTCCTCTTAATATGTTTTGGATTATTAATTTTTTATAGGTTTTTATCGAAATTTTTCGGAAAAACGAAAAAAAAATTTATGGATGAAATTTATGGCTAACTTCACATAGGTCAAATAATCACCTCTACAATTAAGGCACATATCCCACTGCTTCACCAACCCATTTATACCTTGTGTGACATGTTCAATTTTATTATCGTTTTCCTGTAATTTAAATAGGGTCTTCTCGTCTTTTAAAACATTTAAGCTTTTTAACATAAAAGTTAAATTCAAAAATAATTCATAAAGAGACAGATATTTTCTTGTCCAATCATTCATTCCAGCTTTCAATTAAAAACCTATTATGTTACCTTTGCACAGTTAAAATACTGCGGCTATTTAATTTTCACTGAGCAGATTAGACCTTAAATTATTTTCAAAAGCACATGTTTTTAATACAGGCAGAAAATTAATTTGCCGAATTCCTTTTTAAACTAAAAAATTTTTTATCTTTACAAACAAATTTACTAATTTAATCATAATAACTAATAATAAAAAATGTAAAATTAATTTTTAATAAAAAATTTAATATTAATATAAATTAATAATTAAACAATAAATAACTATTAAATTACTACTATGATTAACAATTCAAATTATACAAAATATAGATATATTTAAATTTTTAAAATTTTAAATAAAAACTCATCCCATTAAATATTAAATATTAAAACGAATAAAATTTCATTTCAAATTAATTATTTTAAAATATTATATCACAAATAAATAAATAAATAATTAGCCCTTTTAAATTCGAGAAAATCATTTAAATAAATTTAATCAACCCTGATACAAAAGATACAACATTTTTTTTAAATTTCACTCACATTAATAACAAACTATAATAAAAAAAATTTTCTTACTAAATTAATAAAATAAAAATATTTTTATTAAATAATAAAAATAATTAACTGTATTAAACAGTAATCTTTTTAATGTAAATAAAAAACTTATTCTAAGCTTTAATTTGATAATTCTAGATACACTTTCCAGTACATCTACTATGTTACGACGTATCCCAATTTAAATGAGAGTGACGGGCAATATGTACATATTTTAGAGCATTTTTTTTGGTTTAATGCGCTTCGACTGCAGAGGTCATTTGCGCTTTACCTTTTTTGTTTCTGTGTTTTTTTTTCCATAGTTGAATCCAGGTTGTATTTCTATGTATTTCTTTTATTGGAATTTATATTTTGTCGTACAAGTTTAGTGCCTTTAGGTATTGTATGGTGTTTTTTATTGCAGTTAGATTATTGAGATTTGAGCTCAATCTGTTTGATATTGAGAAAGTGTTTCTTAGTGTAGCATACTCTGGACAACTGCAGATTATATGTTCTACTGTGATGAGCGCGTTGGAGATTGTGCATATGTTTCGGGGTTTATTTTGAAGTATTGTTTGATGCGTAATTAATGTATGCCCTAATCTGAGACGATATGCTAGAGTCTTTTCTATCCGTTATCATTAGTCTCCATTTAGTGATGCTGGTTTTTACATTTTTTAGAAGGGCGTTGCTTCTGTCCCAATTCTGTTGCCATAAACTATTCATTTTGCTTTTCATAAATTTTGCCAGGTTTGGGTACGTTGCTATATCGGTTTTAGGCTGTGATAAGTCGTTAGCTGCTAAATGGGCAGCTGTATCTGCTCTCTTGTTACCAATGATCTTAACATGTCCCGGTATCCATACGAATTGAATTACAAATTTTCGATCTGCGAGATGTTTGATAGTGCATACAATCATTTGTATTATAGGGTTTTCGTTGAACGGGTTTAGTATGCTGACTAGAGAACTTTGCGAATCGCTAGCTATTAGTAATCGTTTACTATTTATGGCAAATTCACAGAAGCGTAGCGCTTGCCATATCGCATACAGTTCGGCTTCGTAGATAGAAGTATAAATCGGCATTGACAAACTATGTTCTACGTTATTTGGTGAGAAATCTGCCCCTACACCTGTATTGGTTTTGGATCCGTCTGTATATACTATTAGTAGTCTCGATGTTCATCCAAAATTTTATTAAATTCAATTTGGTATACAGATGGGGGTGTATTTTCTTTTGAAAATCTCGTTAGCTCGTTGATTATATTGGGGGATGCCACTAGCCACGGCGGGACCTCTAGTGATCCTACCTTAATTATGGAAGGAATTTTGAAATTTATCTTTTCAAGTATACGTGTGATATTTAGAGCTAATGGCTTGTGCAATCTTTGCCAGTTGGTAATGAGCGGATTAGTTGAAAATAAAACATCATAGTTTGGGTGTTTTTCTTGGGCTCTAATTTTGCACGCATATCTTAACATTTTTGTTTGCCGATGCAGGTCAACTGGTAACAAGCCAGATTCACAGCAGAGACTTTCGCTAGGGCTTGCATAAAAGGCACCTAGTGCATACCTAATTCCCGCATTTTGAATGGTTTGCAGTGGTTTGAGAACACTTGGAGCAGCTGATGAGTACGCTTCACAACCGTAATCGATTTTGCTTTGTATTAGTGCTCTGTATATTTGCAATAGGATCTCCGGATCTGCTCCCCCATGTGAATGAGATAGGGCCTTCATTATGTTTAAACTTTTCTTACAACGCTTTATCAGATCGGTTATATGTTGTTTCCATGAAAGCGTGGAATCTAGTGTTACCCCAAAGGAAAACACCACAATTCTTACACAAGACAGGATTGTTATTTAATGTTAACCGTGGTCCGTAGTGAGGTTTTCGGAGTTTACAGAAATGTATTGAATAAGTTTTGTCTAGTGATAGTGTGAAACCTATATCTTGGGCATTTAGTGATATCTGATCTATAGCCTGCTGCAATTTTCTATTTATTTGTCCTACGGTAGGTGCGGAGTATAGAATCGTTAGGTGGTCGACGTATAGGTATTTATTGACGTCTTCCGGTACAGAGAATACTAAAGAGTTGATTGCTATAGCAAACAGGGTAACACTTAGTGTGGATCCTTGAGGGATGCCATTTTCTAATAATCTTGCTGATCAAAAAGAGTTGCCTACGCGCACTCGGAATACTCGCTCTTCGAGGAAGGAAGATATAAACATTGGTAGATTTCCCCTTAGACCGCAGTCATAAAGCTTTTTTAGTATCCCATACCTCCACGTCATGTCGTATGCCTTTTCAATATCGAAGAATATGGCAACAGCATGATGTCTTTCTGCAAAGGCCTTTAACACCACAACTTGCAAGTGAACTAGTAGATCCGTTATACATCTATGTTTTCTGAAGCCAGTCTGGCAGTTTGTTAGATATTCCTTTTTTCCAGTATTCACATTAATGTAGTACTGACCATCCGCTCGAGTACTTTTAAATTAAATCTAAAAATTCTTAATTTTATTAAACAAATAATAAAATTTAATGAAAACTAATTCAATTTAATCTTTTAATTAATATTCCCCAATATTAATAATTAATGTTACCCCTAACATCAATTAAATATTTATTTAAATATTTACCCTAAATGTCTAACAAAAATGATTAAAACACTAAATGAATCTATAAAATTAATGCAATTAAATTGACTCTAAATATTAAAATTTTCATTTGTATGACAACTAATTATATTTAACCAAACATAAATCAATTTAATGCAAATTAAATTAGTAAGTTAAACAATAAAAATACCTATAAGATAAAATTAAATTTTAAATTTAAATCATTCTAATTAAAACAAATAAATTAACTAAAATTAAAACCAAAATAAACAAAATATTTATATATATATATATATATATATATATATATATATATATATATATGTATTTTAATATAAATATTTTATTGACCCTCAAATATATTGAAAATATAATCATATTCAAATAAGGAATAAAAAGTTAATTAATTTTTAATTTTTAAATTAATATTCCATTAATAATAAATTTAATTTCTAGTAACTCATAAGTTTTTTTTTTTTAATTATTTTCTTAATATAAATGATTTATTTATTAAAGACCAATAGCAATAATTTTAAATTCTTAAGATAATGTTTTATTTATATATTAAGTATTTATATATTAATTCTATTATACATTTATATATACAGGGTGTATTTTAAAATCACCAACAAACGAACACTTGATATTCTATGATTCAAAATAAGACAAAAATGATCATAAACGCTTTTCCGAAAATGTTTCCTAACCGAAGTTGATTAAAAAAAATTTTTTTTAAAGTTCCTCAAAAACTACAAAAGATATTACACTGAGATTTGGTACACCAAAATGTCTAATTAAATAGAATTAATCAGGTGAGTTTAAGTCAACTGACTCCATCCAGTGGCGTAGAATATTTTAAGTTAATCAGTTTAAGTACGTCCCTGGTTTTTTTGAAGAAATATTTTTTTGATAGATTCAACATTTAATTCTGCAAATAAAATCATACTTGGTATTTTTTCGATTCGGCACCCCATTTTTGAAATATTTTGCATTAACATAAACGACCACATTGTTCAATAAAAATCAAAATTTGTTTTATTGTACAAAAAATAACGCAGTTAACTATTAGGTACATTATTAAAGAGATATTGAAGGAATCAAAAACAAAATAATAATTATTTTTATACATATTGTTCAAAATGTCCTCCTTCCTTTTGAATGCAAGCTTGTATTCTTCTTAGCAAATGAAACCTAACACGCTGAAAATTTTGCGGCATAGCCCTAATCTCATCGCATGCCATCCGTATGCGATTCCAAAGTTGCTCTCGATTATCAATTTGAACTGAATAGACACGAGTTTTCAGATACCCCCACACAAAAAAATTCAATGTTTTTAAATCTGGCGATCGTACCGGCCACGGTACTTCACTTCCTCGTCCAATCCAGCGTCCAGGGAACCATGCATTTAAAAATTCTCTGACGTTTCGTGTAGAATGTGGTGGTGCACCATCATGCATGAAATACATGTTCATTCTAACATCTAAGGGTACGTCGTTAAACAATTCTGGCAAATCTTCTCTCAAAAAATTTAAATAGAATTCGCCAGTAAATCTTTGTGGAAAACGGATAGGTCCGATTATGTGATCGTCTAGTATACCTATCCAAATATTTTCGCTAAATCTATGTTGGTGAGCTGTAACTACAGTTGGATGCTGATTTTCATCTAACCATTTGTGGAAATTATGCAAGTTTATTATTCCATTTCGGGAAAAAATACACTCATCAGTGGTCAATAAGTTTCTAACAAATTGTACATCTTCAGCATTTTTATTTAAAAACCATTCGCAAAAATTCATTCGGCGAGGATGGTCAGCAGGCAATAATGCATGCACTTTTTTGTTCTCGTAAAACTTTCCAAGACTTGCTATGCGACACACCAAATTCTAAACCTAACTCACGCGTACTTATTGATGAATGTTCATAAACTCTTGTAACGCTCTCAATTTGAGTTACAGACAACACGTTCGTCTTAAAATTTGCAGCACCTATTTTGCCGACCAGCCCACAGCGCTTAGTGGGGGTGAGTACCTTTTACAGGATAAACCTTTAGAACGCCACAGAGTTAAAATTTATTACAACGTTAGTGTCTGCAAATTCGTTATTGTCATTGGCCAACTCTGAACTCCATTAACCCCGATGCGCTTGCCTACGTAACTCAAACACAAAAAAAAACACAGATAAACCAACAAAGTGTGAAAACTTTATTCAACAAAAAAAACTGTATTATTGTACACGACAATAGTTGATCAAAAATAAAAAGAATTATGATATATTTTAGCAAACTGATTTATTTAATTTGGTTATTACTGAATAATGTAGTCATTTATGATAATGCAAAATATTTCAAAAACGGGTGCCGAATCGAAAAAATACCAAGTATGATTTTATTTGCAGAATTAAATGTTGAATTTAACAAAAAAATATTTCTTCAAAAAAAGCAGCGACGTGCGTTTTTTTTTTACTTAAAGTGATTAACTTTTAACATATTCTACGCTACTGGATGGAGCCAGTTGACTCAAACTCATCTGATTAATAGTACTTAATTAGACATTTAGGTGTACCAATTTTCAGTGTATTATCTTTTGTAGTTTTTGAGGAATCTTAAAAAACTATTTTTAATCAACCTGTATCTCGGTTAGAAGCATTTTCGGAAACGCACCCTATATACAGGGTCCGTCTTTGGGAGCTGATCCTATGAGTATCTGTTAAACCAAACTTACTATAATTTTGAAAATTTGGTGACAGGGTAATGATGTTAGGGCTAACTCATCTAAAATATTTTCACGTTCGTACCACTTCCGGTTATAGCGGAAGTCGGTACTTAGTCGCTTAGTTTAAATGGAACACTCCGTATATTAATACATTTTTGGATTCTATGTCGAATTTTATGGAAAATTTGTTAAATAAACTAGATACGAAATTTCGGTCGTTTAAAAAAAAAAAACATTTTTCTAAAAAAATTGACAAATGCGGTCTTAGTAATAACTCGTTAATTGTTCTGTTCCTGTCAAACAATTTGAATAAAACTTTGAGGTCTTGTAGGCAAAGGTTTATTGCAACAGTCTGCAAAAAATGACATTTGTATTTTTCATAAAAATAAAATTAAGAATGTCTAAACTTGACTATCAAACAATGCAAGTTACTCAAAAAAATCAAATGGAAACCCCTATTTTTTATTACTCAAATCGATTTAACGTCAAAAATTAAGGTAAGTTTGTTTAAAACTTTATTTGCCTAAACGTAACAGTTTCATATTTATTATCAAAAATTTGTGATAAAAATGAGCTACATACTTAATTCTAGTATTCCTTGTTCGTGGACACCATGGAAACCAAATAATTGAGAATTGAAATAAAGAAAAATATTTGAATAAGTTACTGCAAAAAATTATAAAAATTGATAATTTTGTGATTCAAAAGTCATTTTTGCCAAATAGAAGTTTTCTTTTCATTTTTTTCAAATTCGATATACAACATAAGTGTAAAAAATGAGTAATTCGAAAAAAACTACTTTTTACTGCGGAGGTAATACATACTTATCAGCGCATCATTACACGATAAAGATGCTTATTTATTTTGTTTTTCTTTTGTAGACAATAATTTATTAAAATTGTTGACAGTTTGTGTTTTTCTTGATGAAATGGCTCGACTTGAATATTCTAATACAGATTATTTGAATTTAATTTTAATTCACGGAGAATGTCATAGAGTTGTAAAACGAACAGTAAGAACATTTATGGAATGCTACCCTGAGCGCCCCCGACCATTAGCAGATACAATAAGACGTGTGGTTCAAAATTTAGAACAGTTTGGCACATTTAAACATCGCAAAAAAACTGCTATTGATAACGAACAGAATGAAGTAGTAACTTTAGGATATCTCCGTGCCTATCCTTGTAATTCCATAAACGACGCGAAAACAGATATTGGCTTAGCAACAACAACTATCGGAAGAAATCTTAAGAAACATAAGTTTAGACCATACTGTTTACAATTAGTTCAACATTTGAAAGAAACGGATTTCTTGAAACGTATCGAATTTTGTGAAACAATTTTGCATAAAATACAAGAAATTCGCATTACTGGAATAACGAAAATAGCAATCCAATTCGCGAATGCCATTTTCAGGAAATTTGGAATTTTAACGTATTTTGTGCTATTCGGAATAACGAAATCTTTGACGTGTATTTTTACAATGAAAATTTGAGAGGTTTAAAATAGTTGATTGTTGAGATTTATGATTACAAATTTAATTTCTTGGAGAAAATTATCTTGAGATATTAAACACTCGAATTCAACCTCGATTAAATCTAGAAAGGGAAAATTTATGGTACCAACAAGACGGTGCGCCCCCTCACAACACCAACGCTGTTTCAATGAAACTTTATGAAATTTTTGAAGATCATTGGTTTTCCCTTTCCATGGCCACCTAGGTCACCTGATCTTACGCCAATGGGTTTTTATCTTTGGGGTCGAATTAAAAATATTGTTTATGCTACACCACTAACGACTAAAGAAGATTGCATTGCAAGAGTGCAAAATGCCTTCAGTTCTCTTTCTCCACAAGAAATTCAAAGGGCTACAAATGAAGCCGTTATAAGACCCAATGTCTTGCGTCTAACGGGCAACATTTATTGTAAATTAATTTATATTTGATCACGAGCAAGAAATACTAAATAAGCGACTTTATCGTGTAAGAATGCACTGATAAGTATGTAGTTACTACCTCCGCAGTAAAAAGTAGTTTTTTTCGAATTACTCATAAAGTATAAAATTTTTACACTTATGTTGTATATCGAATTTGAAAAAAAATGACAGAAAATTTCTATTTGGCAAAAATGACTTTTGAATCACAAAAGTATCCAATTTTTATAATTTTTTTGCAGTAACTTATTCAAATATTTTTCTGTGTTTCAATTATCAATTATTTGGTTTCCATGGTGACCACGAACAAGGAATACTAGAATTAAGTATGCAGCTCATTTTTATTACAAATTCTAAAATTGGGACTTTTTTGATAATAAGTATGAAACTGTTACGTTTAGGCAAATAAAGTTTTAAACGAACTTACCTTAGACGTTAAATCGATCTAAGTAATAAGAAATAGGGGTTTCCATTTGATTTTTTTGAGTAACTTGCATTTTTTGATAGTCAAGTTTAGACATCCATAATTTTATTTTTATGAAAAATACAAATTTCATTTTTTGCAGACTGTTGCAATAAAGCTTTGCCTACAACACCTCAAAGTTTTATTCAAATTGTTTGACAGGAACAGAACAATTAACGAGTTATTACTAAGACCGCATCTGTCAATTTTTTTAGAAATATGGTTTTCTTTTGAAAACGACTGAAATTTCGTATCTAGTTTATTTAGCAAACTTACCTTAAAATTCGACATAGAATCGAAAAATGTATTAATATACGGGGTGTTCCATTTAAAATAAGCGACTAAGTACCGACTTACGGTATAACCGGAAGTGGTACGAACGTGAAAATATTTTAGATGAGTTAGCCTGTCACCAAATTTTCAAAATTATAGTAAGTTTGGATTAGCAGATACTCATAGGATCAGCTCCCAAAGGCGGACCCTGTATATATATATATATATATATATATATATATATATATATATATATATATATTATATATATAAACATGGTGTTTGGTACATCGATGCAAAGATTTAAAGGGGTGATAGAATACGTGATTTTGAGCCGATTTAAGCAAACATACCCATATACCAAGTGTTGCCGTTTTGAGATAATGCCACTTTTAATATTTCTTGATTTTACCGTGTTTTTCTGCAAATATCGAAGTGTACAAGAGTAACAAGCCGTCTTATCGCAAATTTATACTAAGTTTTTTTATTCCTTATGAAGTGATTGTTCATATTCTTTTATCAGAAAAGCCTAATATGTCTTTGGTTCTTGCCTAGAACTTCTTAAACATGAAAGTTTTAATTTGTAAAAAAGCAATCACTAAAATTCAAACGTGGATTTAGTCTAAAATCTTTCGTTAATTTTTTCAATTTCAGTAAAACTTCCTTGGGCAATGGTCTTTAAGATAGCATGAATAGATTTACAAAAATTTTTACAAACTGGAAAAATTGAATTTAATTCAAGTACTAGGCGCATTCCAAAACGTAAAATAGCCCTTCATTATTTAGTTTCAATAGTTTAAAAAGCAGATTTTTAGAAAATGTCCGATTTATTAAAACATTAATAGTATTATTATTGGTGTTCAAAATTAGTACTGCACGAGGCAATATTATATTGAGTATCAAGAACAGTAAGGGACGTTTACCGGTCGCCGGCCATGTTTGGAGGCTGAGCGATAGCGAATTTGGCCGAGACCGGTACAACTTAATGTTCGTGATGCTCATACTAGTTTTGCACGATTGTATTAAATTTACCACAATTGAAATTATTTCCAGTAAATAAACGAAAAGTCAAAAGTGACGTTTTAAATAGCAATGTAGATTCACTTGAAAATAAACTCGATTTTGCTAAGAAAGTTTTACATTCCAGTGTTAGTGAGGTGAAAGAAATCTTGAATTCAGAAACAGTTTCTGTAAACTCAAGTACTGGGTAGCGATAACCGCAAAACATTTTCTAAAAATCTGCTTTTTAAACTATTTAAACTAAATAATGAAGGCTATTTTACGTTTTGGAATGCGCCTAGTATTTTGGTAACTAAATTCAATTTTTCCAATTTGTAAAATTTTTCTAAATCTATTCGTGCTATCTTAAAGACCATTGAAAGAAGTTTTACTGAAATTGGAAAAAAATACAAAGATTTTAGACTAAATCCACGTTTGAATTTTAGTGATTGCTTTTACAAATTAAACTTTCATGTTTAAGTTCTAGGCAAGAACCAAAGACAGTTCAGGCTTTTCTGATAAAATAATATGAACAATCACTTCATGAGGAATAAAAAAACTTAGTATAAGTTTGCGATAAGACGGCTTATTACGCTTGTACACTTCCATATTACAATCCATATACAATCATATAATACGATGTAACTATTAAAGTTCATCGTGTAATAATATTTGTATACGATTAATAATTACATAACTACCATAACTACCTTATTTTCTCCTATAAATGTCTTTACTATGATAATTTTACATTTTTAAATTCTTATCATCTATCATGCTGCATTCAAAATGGAGATATGGGTAACAATTTGTTAGAAATAATTTGGCATTCTTGCAAATAAAATTGTGCTAATAAACGTTGTATGCAATTTTTCGTATAAAATTCTGTTGGAATTTAGGTGCACACAAATTTATATTGTTGTTGATAATTGGCAAATTCGATAAATTTCGGAATTTTAAAGCACTCAACTAAAAGGCCACGAACAACCAGTCCTTTTCTTTCTTTTCCTGTTTTCCTTCCTTCCTCGACTTATTATTATATTCCTAAATCTGCTTTCCCATTTACCTTCCTTTACGGTTCGTTAACTCCTTCTCGATACCTTCTATCATACATTCTTGCCTTTCGCTTCTTCCTCCAACTAGTTAATATCATTCACCTACATCACCACCATTCTTCATATTACACTCTGGACGAAGGCCAGCTGTACCTGAAAACACACAGCGCAGCATTCGAGGATATGTGGGTACGCACCTTGGGCAAGTCACTAGCATCAAGGTCAGGCTACTTATATTAATCTAATAATTTGTCATCCAAGTAGTCAACATATATTATGTTCCATCATTAGACAGCGATTTCGTCTCACTGAAGCAAGGGCGTAGCTACCCTAGAGCAGTTGGAGCAAACCGCTCCGAGCGCACGAATTTTGAGCTAGCGCAAGTTTTAAAACAGCTTATTATAGTGTTACTTTACTATGCACACAATTTGACAATACTTAATGAATGTTGTGTGCGTTGTGCGACTGCTTAAAAGCTGAAATGTATTGTAATTGCACCTCTAGTATTAGTTTTTCAAGGGTGCTCTATGACGTAATCGTGTTTTGTAGCCATTTTTAACTTTGAAAATGCACTTTGGTTTGAAAAAAAACGCGGCAATAAACGTTTTAAAAAAACATCTATGCAAAGTTGCAACTTATTATCGTTCGTTCTCACGAAAAAGGTGTTTTTGAACTTTTGCCTTTGTAATAAGCCCAAATTCAAAGAATCGCTATTATGTTTATTCATGTATCGCTCATAAACTTGTTATTCACTTTCAATAGAAAAAAAATAATACATACTGTGAGATAAATCCTAAATATTGTAATGATTAAGTTTGTGTACGTTCTCAGCAATGTTTATTTAATTTGATATATGTTGTGGTTTTAAAATAAGGCGTTTACGCACGTACTGTTTATATAAGCAAAATACGATCTTTAAGGAACGATTACTAGTAGTACTTTCACAGCCAGTGGAACCAGATTTGGCGATTTATCGCAATTTTGGCGATCTGATATGTTACTTTTTCGCAAAAAAAGTTGATTTGGCGATTGGCGATATTTTTGGCGATATCTGTACTTAGTTTTGATCGCGTTAATAGAATCTGAGAGCTTAACTAAAAGGTTAAAATGAAAGTGGCAACGTGTTAAAATGTAAAATTAAGTTGATCTTAAATATGGCAACATTGAACACCTGTCATTGTTTTGTTTGTCATTGTCGTCAATTCGTCATTTATTACCACTTTCGCGGTTTCGCCAACGTCACGCTATAGTTTTCGCGAATTTTTTAATTGAAAAAGTGTTGTGTGGAGTAATGCGACTGTAGAAAGATGTTTTTCTCTTATGAACATTGTAAAAACTAAAATTCGTAACAGAATGAAACTGAGTACGTTATCGGCGATTATTAGAACCAAAATATATTGTTATAATCGCAATATTTGCTGTAAAAACTTTGTTGCTTCCGAGGACATGTTTTCTTTATTTAATAGCAGTATGTATTCAGATTCCGGTGATAATGTGAATGTTAATAATAGTGATGAAAATATAGGTATAGACAGTGAAATTGAAACTATGTTAAATATTGTTACAAGCGTTGTGGATGAATAAATATTTTATTTCTTTGTGTTGTGTATTTTTTTGACTAATAAACAAAAAAACAATATTCCATTTACCTAACATTTGAATTCCAATTCCATTTGCCGCGGTTGGCGATTTTGGCGATTTAAGAGCTCTCTGCCGGCGGTCAAATGAAATTTTTATCTGACCAGCCTGTTCATAGTTTGTAAAAGAATAATAACAGAGATGCGTCGTTTGACGAGAGTAGACGTGTCTTTCAATATTCACTAAGATACTTTAATGTTTGATTGCAAAATTTTTCATTGTTTCTTTGACACCCCCGTAAATACGCCACTAATACGATAACAGGTTATAGTACACGAGTACCGGAGTACCTACTCAGTGTTTCTTTGTTTAGTTTATCAATTTTAAGTTGATTTTTGAATAAAAGTGTTAATATTTTCTAAACTTCTAAAGTGTACTATGATAGTAAATTAATGTTTCCTTAAGTGACTTTGTCTTTGGATAATTTTTGACTATATTGATTGACTATTATTTAAATTGATTTGTGTGCTGCAGTGTTCTTGATTCGTGAATCAGTGATTTGTCGACATTATATTTGTATCTTAATTAAGTTAGAAACATAATGTTTAATTTAGCTTTATACCGAAAAATATTAATTGGAGAGTATAATATTTTGATTTTCAAATGGCATTCTTCGTTACTTGTGGTCTCTAATTTTTTAAAGTTGTAAATAAAGGAATAATTTATATTTATGTAATGTATATGTTGATGTGTTGCGGGTATCAGCGGTAGTATTTAGCGATGTCTGCAAAAAAACTGAGTAGCGCTCAGTTTAGAAAAAGAAGACTAGAAAAGCAAGAAGCCGAAAAATAAACTTTAAAGAAAGTGGCTAATTACAAACATTTTTTAAAACTGACAAATCGGTCGATTCAAATAGTTCACCCGGTTGTAGTTCTCATGAAGATAAACTTTCATCTGACAATAATTCTCGTGATAAAACAGAAATATTAGCATTAAAAATATATCTCCTCTGAACCAATTGAAGCAGAAACTAAAGTTCTTCCATGAATGTCACCGCATTGATACAGAAATAATAAACTCATCTGATAACGGAAAAACAACTGCACAAAAACACAGGGTTAGAGTCTTGGTCCTTATCAACTAAGGGGGCCTTTCCCCAAAGATTCAGCTGGACGAAATGTAAACAGAGGCTTCAAAGAAAAATATTATTATAAGTATAACGGACACGTAAAAATTAAAAGACAATGGTTGTCTTATTCAACAGAAAAAAATTGTGTTACTGTCAACCGTGCTGGCTCTTTGATACAACAAACTGCGATCTAGCTTTAGTAAGTGGGCACATATAACAAGAAATATCGCAACGTACGAAGAATTAAACCAACATGCAATTTCTTGCGAGGCAAGAAATTAACAACGCTCAATGTATTGCGACGTATGTAACTCTCACACTGACCATTAATAACTTACCTTTCCGAGCGCATGGAACTACAAATATTAAAAATACGGGAACAACGCAAGAACATTTTCTTGAAATAATTAAATTACTTTCGCGGTATGATGATGTTTTGGCAGACCTTTTAAAGAAACCTAAAGGCAGTATCCAAAATAAGCTGATTAATTTGATTTCAAATGAAATCAATGCTCAAATAAAAATGAGATACAAGAAGCCGCTTTCATAACAATAATAACGAATACAACCCAAGATTTATCAAAAATCGACCAGCTAAGTATTGTATTCCATTATGTTGTCATAAAAAAAGATGAAAATAAAAATACAGTTACAAATAAAGGAAACGTTTTGTGGATTTACACAGGTTACTGATCAAACATCACAAGGGTCGGAAACCGAAGTTATGACCGCTATCCCATAGTTATTGCTGCAAACAAATGCATACCCAATTGGGAAGTGGCCTACAAATGGAATACAAAACTAACAAATTGGGAAAAATTTCAAGATAGCAACCAACTGTGCCGTCCACGATTTTTCGAAAGCAATAGTAGACGCTGCAGAACAAGCTATTCCCAAAACCCACAAAAGAATGACTAGAATTCCAGTTCCATGGTGGAACAGGGAAATCTCGGCTGCAATTAAAAATCGAAAGAAACAGCTTAAACGATTCAGTCAGAACCCTACAATCGAGAATTTAATTTAATTCAAAAAATCGAGGGCCATAGCGCGCCATTTAATTTTGGTTGCAAAAAGAAAATCCTGGGAAGAGTATGTATCATCAATGACAACGAAGGCACCCGTTCCAGAAATATGGAATAAAATAAAAACTTTATCTGGCAAGTTTTCTGCAAGAGTAATATCCAAATTAGAAGAAGATGGTCAACTGATTACAGAACCCGCTCATGTAGCAGAAACAATAGCCGAATATTTCGCACGGATCTGTAGTACAGAAAACTACGCAAAGGAGTTCAAAGAAACCAAGCAAGCCCGAGAAATTCCACTTGATTTTGATGAAAATGTAAAAAGTTGGTACAATAAACCATTTACATTAGACGAACTAGATATGGCATTACAAGGAGTCAAAGAAACTTCTCCGGGGCTAGACAACATAACATACTCCATGATAAAGAACTTACTAAAAACTAGTTTAGAAGACCTTATATTTTTATACAACAAGATGTGGGCGGAAGGAGATTATTAAAAACGAGTTAGGGGTGTCCAGTTACCGCCCTATCGCACTATTCAGCTGTATAGGGAAAGTTCTAGAACGAATGGTCAACAAGCGCTTGAGAAACTATCTAGACAGATACCAACTAATCAATAAATACCAGACAGGGTTCAAAGAAAACCATTCAACAAGGGATTAGTAGTAGTAGTTGTACTGCTAACAAATGCAATCCAAGAAGCGCTCCTGAAAAGAGAACACTGCACAGCAGTATTCTTCGATATCCAAAGAGTATACGATACGGTTTGGAGGTATGGTGTCTTGAAAAAGTTGCATCGTTGGGGAATTAGGGGAAACTTGGCTTTGTATATCAAATCGTTCCTAAAGCACAGATACTTTCAAGTAAAAATAGGAAGTAACTTATCCTCTAAGTATCTTCTAGAAAATGGGATTCCGCAAGGATCTCCTCTAAGCGTAACGTTATTTTTAGTAGCTGTTAATGACCTAACCAGAACGTTAAACACATCTATAGAGCGGTGCTTGTACGTAGATGACCTAGCCATACTTACTTCATCTGACGGCAAAACATCGCATAACGCTACGTTACAAACGGCGATAAACGCCATACAACAGGAAGCAGAAAGTGTAGGATTCTATATCTCAACAAATAAAACGGTATGCTTACACTTCTGTAGATTACGTCATCCACATCATATGCCAAAGCTATATCTGAAAGGGGAAAAAATTAAATGTGTTCCAAATTATAAATTTCTGGGGATGACACTAGACGAAAAGCTTACGTGGAAACTCCACGTAGAACAAATACAAATAAAAGCACACAGAGTACTTAACACCTTAAAATGCATCGCCAACAGAAAATGGGGCGCAGACAGACTAGTGCTATTAAGAGCGTATAAAGCACTAATCCTGCCCTATCTCGATTACGGCTGTATAGCGTATGGATCGGCATCAAAATCCTTACTCGGAAAACTAGACGTGGTGCAGAATAGGTGCATCCGTTATGCAATAGGGACATTTCCAACTAGCCCTACATGCAGCATACATGTTGAATCAGAAATGCTTCCACTTAAATATAGAAGAATGTGGCTATTGTTGAAATACGTGGTAAAAATAAAAAAATGTAACAACCACTTTATCAATTAAGTTATGTTCAAACAACAGTTACAGTCTACAGCAATAAGCAACATACCTATCCATTGCAAATTAAAAGAAGCACTTGAAGGACTAAATGTAGAATATCCACCGAAAATAGATGAACGTGAGATAAAAAGGTTGGTTTGGAGTAAGTGGCAAGAGGAATGGGAAACACAAAATAAGCAGTTCAAACTACTGGAACCTAAGGTTATTAAAGGCAAAAAGTACCCACAAATGTCGAGAAGGGACAATACAATAATGACAAGATTAAGAATAGAGGCCACACTAACTTAACACATAGTCATTTATTGAAAAATAGCGATCAACCAAGATGTGAACATTGTAATGATGCACTAACAGTTAAGCACATATTTGAGACATGCAATGCAATACGACTAAATAGAATACAACACAAAATAAATAACGGCTTAAAAGAAAACATGAAGCTCGAGAGCCAAAATATCAAAAATGTCATAAGCTTTCTGAAAGAAAACGATTTATATAACAAAATCTAGAATATCTAAAATACGAAGGTAAAAGTAAACGATGTGGCAAATAACCAAAGAGTTGACGCCACAAAAAAAATTGAAAGTTTTTCCAACCTATCAAACTTTCGTGGTCAAGGCTATGACGGGGCTGCAAATATAAGTGGTGCCTGCTCAGAATTACAGGCAAGAATTATGAAAAGAAACCCTGCTGCTAGATTTGTACACTGCTGTTAGCACAATTTAAATTTAGTGATCAACGATAGTGTCAGCAATGTACAGGAGGTCCGAAAATTTTATGAACAATTTGAAAAAATTTATGTTTTTTTTCAGTTCTGTAAGGCAATGTTAATGGAAACAAATCAAAGCAATTTGGCAAAAACATTAAAAAAGGTTTGTCCAAGATGGTGGTCTTCCTGTGTCCAGGCTCTTAACGCGCTACGTTCTCGCTATTTTGATGTTATTAAAATATTAACCTACATGACATTAAACGTTTGATAACTTATTTTGAACAATTTTCAACCATTACCTTGATAATTGTACAAAATAAAGGACTGGGAGCTATTAATACTGTCTCCACAATGCTACAAGGTACTCAAGAACATGTAGAGCTATCAATTGAGATGCTGTCTTAACTCCTAACCCAATTCCAAAACTTAAGAAATAATTGGGATATTGTTAAAAACGAGGCAGTTGAACTATCAACTAAAGCAGCATTGAACCTTGTTTCCCTAAAAAGAGATTGCGGCGAGTAAAAAAATTATTTGACCAACTACAAGTAGATGAGTCCATTCAAAATAGGGAAGAATGTTTTAAGGTGGAAGTTTTTTATAAAGTAATTGACATAGTACTTAATCAAGTAAATATTAGATTTAAATCCGAGCGTGAAGTATGTAGACTTTTTAAATGTTTATCGCCAGTATATCTTGTCGCATCATCTGATGAAACTAGTCTGGCTGATTCCAAATTGTTGAAATCGGCTTAGTCTTCAGATATTTCTCTTAATTTTGGACCACAATTAATAAAATTTAAAATGTGTTTTTTTATTCAGTTAAGACAAATTACTTCTATACGCGAAGTTGCTGAATTACTCCTAATTCACACCCCAGCTTCAAGTAGTTTCTTAGATATTATTACGGCGTGTCTAATTTTTTTAACTTTACCGGTGTCGACAGTGATAGCAGAACGAAGCTTTTCAAAGCTCAAACTAATCAAAACATATTTACGAAGCTGCATGTCTTAATCCCATCTTAGCGCGCTGGCCACAATATCACTTGAAAAAACAATCGCTGGTCAACTTGATCTGGATAAATTAATTGACCGATTTGTAATAGAAAAAGCAAGAAAAAAACAGTCTTAGATTTGTAAATGTTTTAAAGTAGTTTATAACATAATCATGTCTAATTAATTCAATGTTACTGTGTGAATATGTCATATATTTAAAAATTTTAAATCAATTGTCATTAAATAATGTTTAAAATTGAAATTAAAAAATAAAGACTAGAAAATCGAGTAGTTTGTTGGAACATTTGTGAGAAAAAAAGGAGGCGCACAGATCTTACTTGCTCCAGGGCGCTGAATATGTAGATACGCCACTACACTAAAGAATTTATATTATTAAACAATCACCTTATCAAATCATTTCGTCTTTCGCACACGACTACCATATCATTATAAAAACAAATAAAAATTCATCTTCATCTCAGATTTCATTGACTTGCGTCGTAAATCACCTGGAATTTATAAATTGTTCTCATTTACCGATTAGTTATCACACTCACATACAATGTCATTGTTCATCGATTTTACACCTTTTTTTTATACATAACTTCAATTTGTATATTTATATTTCACCTACAAAAAATTTGTTTATACGTTTTAACTACTATCACTACATACAGGTTGGGTCGTAATAAACTGTAACGACTCAGCGAAGTTAAAGATCTTTTTTTTTATTAAATATTGGTCGTTATTTTATATATTTCATTTTGCTACAGTGTGATTTAAACACCAGTATAGGAACTTGAGTACTCACATTCCTCACTTCACTTAACCAATTAAATACGGGTATCTTTTGAGTTAATTGGTAGGATTCTTGTTACTATTAGGTAGACATTTCCTTGTGTAGTTGGTACCGTACACTTTATTAACGTAAAGAAAATATAAGACTCGGCAACATACACCTACGCTCACTCGAAAATTTCAGACATCAGTCAATTATCTATTCGGTCTAATCACAAATATTTACGTACAGGGTCGGATCGTATATTTAGACAGCGTCTCCTATCTCTACTATAATAGATAGAGAAAAACTTTAAATACAAAAATTGTAGGGATTTAAGTCGCCAGAAAAGTCTACCAAATATTATACAGGGTGTCTCAGAAAAATGTGTCACAATTACCTATAAACAAAATATTAGAAAATGCCTTTCCGACCTTCAAAATACAATAAAATCGATAGTTCTTCATCCTCATTGGCCACACTAATGCGCTTTTTTTTGCAAGTTTTTGCGTTCCCTAATAGCCCGTTCTGTAAAATAAAAAGTAGACCTGGCAGGTATTGACATCGAGGGATGAAGGCGCCGATATTCTGCTTGCGCCTGTGCGACATTATTACTGTTTTTGTAAAATAGACGAATTATTTCTAACTTTTCTTCTTCTGCATAACATGTGACAGTTAATGCAATAATTCCGTCATTTCTTTTTTTTTTTGTCAATTCATGGTAACTGCGATTTGGAAAAACTTCAAAATTCTAATTTTTAAATGCGAACTGCGCGAAAACGGCTGAACCAAATGTCAACTATATATATATATATATATATATATATATATATATATATATATATATATATATATATATATATATATATATATATATATATATATATATATATATATATATATATTTGAAATCAGAAAAATGCGGTCTATTCATTTCTAAAAATACAGGGTGTTCCATTTGAAAAAACATAAGTTTGGTCTGCCACGTATTTCTGGTACGCCCTGTATAGTGTTTGATAGACTTTTCTGGCGATTTAAATAAATCCCTACAACTTTTGTATTTAAAGTTTTTCTCTATCTATTATAGTAGAGATAGGAGACGCTGTCTAAATATACGGACCGACTCCGTACATAACTTAAACCTATACTTAAAATCTAGCTTAACCTACTTATACTAATGAAGCTAAATTATCTACAATATATATATATATATATATATATATATATATATATATATATATATATATATATATATATAAACTGTAAATATCAATTCCATTCACATCACATTAAATTCATTTACTAGACATCATTTCCCTTGGTTTATTATTTTGGTTTCAAGCCCTTACTCGCCCCAAGAGTACTAGTCGGAGGAAAGTAAAATAAATATTCTATGCTACCCACCACCATAAGCAATAAATTTAAACTATTTCAAACTAAACTAATTAGACCTACCACCTCATTTTAAAGAAATTAAACCCACCACCTCTTAAAGCTAGGAATATAAAACTAAGTGGTCCCGCCAAATTCGGCAGATCACACTTCCTCGTAAAATTTTTGTGGCTGCTGGTTGAAGAACTTGACGGCGTTTTGTATTTCAGCCTCCGATTCAAAGCGTCTACCTCTCAGTACCTTTTGCAGTGGGTTAAAGATATGGAAATAGCAAGGCGATTCTAAAATCCTCCATTTTTTCTTTGCATATTTTCTTTCGTTATGTTTGAGACATGAGGCCACGACACCGTTGGAGTGTTTTCTACGTCTGTTGAGCTAGCCCCCCCCCCCCTTGTAAAAATAAAAAACAAATACATGAAAATTACGAGCTATTTATAAGCTTTTATATTCAAATTCAAATTCAAATTCAAACACGTTTATTTAATTATGAGTACAATAGTTGATAAAATGGGAGTTGACAATTTCAGTCGGCTGCTCAAGCGAGGTAGCCTCTTCAGCCGGTTGATTACATAGTTTTAATTGATTTAATTACATTGCATTGTTTATAAGTCTATAACATGTTATCTTATTATCTAGGCAAAAAAAAGAAAAAAAAACATGTTAGTTGGTTACGTTACTTAAATGAGTAATATTGAATCTTAATCTAGTGGATGTTGTTGTGGGCGGGATTCGTGGGTTGGTGGGCGATGTTTCCTTGGAAGCAGGGGGCTGGTCCCTCGGAGCACCAAAATGGATCGGGATATCGGAGGTCTGTACAGCTTCCTGCGGGTGTTACCTGTATGGAATAGAAAAGATTATTAGTATTGTTATTGCTTTGTTTATTGAAATTTAGTGTTATGTAAGTGATTTTGAAGTATTGAGTGGCAGATGATTGTGTTAATATGTAAAGTTAATTAATTATATTGATACGGTTAGCTATACTTATTCCGACATCCCTACTCATCGCCGTTTCGGAGATATTTACACAAAAAGTGCAAACACCTCCTGACCATGTGTGAGGATTACTCGCCACAGGTCAGTCGCAGTTTGTGCCGAAACTAAGGCCGCTGCCACCCTTTGGATGACAGGTAGGATCTTCGCCATGTCCAAACCTCCGAGGAGGCCAAGAACAGCGTCGAATCCTAAAGCGGGGGAAGCGGGCTTTTTCACGTCTGCGGCTTTCATCGCTTCAGCTACTTCAGCCATCTCGCTGCCGCTTGCCGTCGCTTTGGCGTAACTAACGCCGGTTCGGACTAGAGAGGGTGCCGCTGCGGGCGGTGTCCTCTTCTGTCGCTGTTGTGGTGACTCTTCGGTCTTCTTCCGCTGCGGGAGACGTGACGGTGGAGCTTCTGTCTTCCTACGCTGAGGGAGACGCGTGTACCTCGGCATCCCCTGAAGTTGGCCGGATGATCACCACCACAGTTTACGCACCTTGCCCGGTCCGTACGGGGTTTGGTGCACTCACTGGAGTGGTGGTGTCCTGCACACTTGACACAGCGTGCCGCCGCTCTACAGCAACGCTGTGCATGACGGAATTCCTGGCACCGGTGACACTGCCCGACGCCTGGGCTCCGCCTCAAGTCTTCAGTGGAGACACGTAGGCGAGCCATGTACTCCACCAGCCGGATCTTCTTGAGGTCCTCTTCCGTTGGACCAGCAGAAGCGGGATCGGTCTGCCTTGTTTCTTCATCCTGAAACAAGCGCTGATGTTAACGTCATGTTTTTCCAGCTCAGAGGTAACGTCAGCCTCGGAGATTTCAACGGGTATTCCCCGTAAAACCACCTGAACAAACGTTCCCTCTTTGCCAGATAGGTATGGTACGGTGTACCATGCCTATCCATATACCGCATAAGCCTGTCACGGTCCTTGGCAGTGGCAGGCTGGATCCGGTATCCCTCGGCGATTGCCTTCACGCGTGTGAAGACGATCCCTCGGTGGTCTAGTTCACGGGAGAAAGCAACCCAGTTCTCCCTCTCGCGAAGGATTACTGGCGGAACCCTCTACCTGGCAGCAGGAAGCTCTTCTACGTCCGGACGGTCCATGGTGTCAGCAAGGGCCTCGAGCGCGTTGATGACCGTAGTGGGCGTGTGATCGGGCGGTCTCTCGAAGATTTCTTCGGCTTCTCCTTCTGGAGCCGGAACCCGTCGGACGGTGGCGATTCTTCTTCTGCACCAACGCTGAGTGGAGCTGCTGGGAGCGGAGTAGCAGCCACCTCTTCTTCCAATTTCTTGGGCTTCTTCTTCTTCTTCTGAGTCTTCTTGGTAACATCTTCTTCGTTGCAGCGCCGGTAATCGTAAGATAGCTTCTCCTCGATCTCGAAGAAGCCATCGGGTAGCGCGTAGGACACTGGCTCATCGTTACGACTCCGCAGAGCGTACGGGTTCCTCTTCAGGGGCGGTGGCTCTCTACCTGCCATCGTGAAAACGACGCAGGTAGCAGAACGTACGCACGTAAAACTTTTAACAAAGTACGTTTACTATGTTAAACGCGACGCTCACTGAACTGCTTACAGACAGCGAATGTTTTATATTCCGTAAATTAAAAATTTTAAGCACGTCATACAAGGGAGGGATTTAAAAATTTCAGTAGGGGGGGGGGGGGCGAGTCGACGTCGACTTACCCGCCCAACCCTTTAAAATAAAAATATTGAATAGTTCTTTGCGACAGAATTAGGAGCTATTTATGAGCTTTTAAAATAATATAATTTCGATTTTTGAGCTCATCGTTTTAACCCCAAAATAACCCTTTAAAGTTTAAATAATTTAGTGAAGACTACACTAAAATTGAAAAAGTAACTCTTTTGCAGGTAAATATTGTTTATTAATTTAAGAGATCTCAAAATACGTATTTTGATTTTTGACCCGCAACTCTTTTACCGTAAAACTACCCCTCGTGTCCTCGACACAAGAGAGAACTATGCTTAAAATTAAAAAAGTTAACCATGTTGTAGGTAATTATGGTTTATCGATTTATGAGCTCTCCAGATACGTCTATTTTGATTATTGAGCTGCAACCCTTTTACGGTAAAACCACCTCTCGTCTGTCCAGCACACAAGAGTGAGCTTTGCATAAAATGAAGGAAATTCTTAAGTATAGTTCTCTGTGAGTATGCAGCGTAAGAATCTTTTCAAATCAGAAATTTAAAATAAAATTAAATTAATTGTACCATGTTTTAGCATACTGTGATAATTCTTTTTATAAATTAAACTTTTATGTATTATTAAATAAGGATACTGGAACTGAATTGTTATTCATCATTAGTTGCATTCTGCATTCTGAATCGCTTAACGTTTCGCTTGTCAATAAACATTTTAATTTCAGTTTTTGAAATTTCGCAGCATGTGAATGCTACTTGGGAATTATTTCCTTCTGTTACGTTAAAAGTAATAGTTAAAATAGCAAATAATATACATATTTTCCGCTTCTTCTATATCACACGCTAATATTAATTATCTGATACTTGCTAAATAGAACGTGTTTACACGTAAACGTGCAATTTTTAAAAAGTTTACGTATTTTTTTATATAATGAGCAACAGCTATACGGATGTAACAGAGAGATAGTTTTTTATCTTCCTATATGCTATCATCATAATCGTGCGTGCGTTGGTGTGTAGGCGTGTGGGTAGGTGCGTGCGCGCGCGCGTGTGTCTGTGTACGTATGTATAGGGGTTGGTCCGTAAGTAATGGTCCAAAGCGAAATGTAAGATCCTCGGCCTCAAAATATTACGATCTGACGCAACTGACACAGGGTGTCATGAGTTCCAAAAAATGTTGATTTTTGAAATATCTCCGAAACGAAAAAAGATATTTTTCTCATTCTTGGTACAGTAAAAAAAGATATAAAGTACATTGGTTTTAGCTTATGAATACCTTTTTCTTATGTACAGTGACGTAGAGCAATCTTTTAATCCCTAATTTCTACGCTTATTGAGTAAAGTGGATTTTTGTTAAAATACGTAACCTTGATGTGTTTCAGATAAAAAAAAAGTATACTTTGTCTAAATCGATAAGTTTAACAGTTCCTAAGATACTTAAAATCTGGTTATTATTATTCTGTATTATTTGGCAAACAACATCAAAACGTGAAAGTCAGTGTTTCGGAAACTTCAGAAAATGATAGATCTAATCATTTTAACACAGAACTTTCATATAAACGTAAGTCCAGTAGTCCTTCGTTTTCGAGATACAGGGTATCAAAGTTAAGAACCTGCCTAAGTAGTTGGTAATAAATACCTAAAAATGCAAAGTGGTACACTCTGGAGAGGAGTAAGTAGTAACAACAGTTATTAAACTACTGATGGCACTTTGATTTTCGCTTGTGACAACAAGGCTACTGCGTACCCAAATCTCAGAGGCCAAGCTGTGACGGTTCGACTGTAGAAACTGTTAAAGTTTAGATTTAAATTTACTCCATTGGCGTACAAATTAGGGATTACCCTACCCCTTCCGTTTTACACCACTGCACATAATGAAAACGTATTAATAAGTTAAAATCAATGTACTTTGTATCTCTATTTATTATATTAAGAATGAGACAAATGCTTTTTTTCGTTTTGGAAATAAATGAAAAATCAATATATTTTTTTTGGAATTTTGACACCATAAGTCTTTTATTATGAATATTTTATTATAGCTAGTTGTGCCAAACTGTAATATTTTGAGGCTGAGAATCTTATATTTCACTTTGGGCCATTACTTACGGACCACCCCGTATATAAGTATGCATAAATATAAAGGGTGATTCATTAAGGGTGGCGACCGGCTGTACCGCGGAAACCGTATGTCCTAGAATTTGGGGAAAAATTCTTATAACAAAATCGGCCCTAAAAGAATGATTAAAAATGTTTTTGAGTCCATAGTTTTCCGTTAGGTGGTGCAATCTATCACTTACAAAATATAATTGCATTTTTTACAAAATATTCCCTAATTTAGGTTGGTAAAAAATTTCAATTTTAGAAACCACTGTCCTTATTCTACAACTTCTGTTGAAGTCATTTTTCTGTATCACCTATTCTGAAGTGGTGGGAGAAGTGTTCTTTCGTTGACATAAAAAAACTGTAACTTCCATAAGCCTGAATCGATTTTCACAAATGTAGACTCTATGTAAAGAGAATTAAAGGTCGGTTCTAGAAACAACTAACAATAACACTTTTAATTTTTCAATAGGCAACTAGAGGGCGGTATTTATCTCTATTTATCATTTTTTCTGAGAAATTTCAAATAATGCTATAACTCAAACCAGTTCACAAAAAGGCAAATAAGATGACTTATTAACCTATCTAAACCGAGAACTGATATCTCTTGTCATTCCAAAGATATTGCCATTTTTTGATGAGTGTTGATGATTATTGGCTAAAATTGTTTTTAGGATAAAATAACAAGTAAATCGCATCATAAAAATATTTATTAAGATAAATAGGAAACAAAACTATGGGAGCTACTCATAACAGAAATTTACAAAACGCACCTACTACCTACTTATTTTAAATACTCAAAATGCTTGCCATCGTTTGCTATGAACAATTTCAGACAGTAAAAATATAATCCTAAATTTTTAATAGGTCTCTAATAGTTTTATGTATGATGTTAAATGGCTGGGAGGTGTTTCAAAAGTAATCAATTTACCTTTGGAAATAACACTAATGTTTTATTATTGTTTTCTTTTAAGTTTTTATTACTCTCAAATTGATTTTGAACTAACACTTTTATAATGTCGTATTATTTAAACGAAGACTTATATGATATGCGTATTGTGTATTTTGAAAGTCTATAAAATGAAGTAATTCCTGAAAGGGGATATGTTGTACGATATCCTGAAAGACGGCGTCTTTCTCGGTAAGTATTCAAAATATTGGCATAAAGATTGCAAGAAACCAGCAATGTTCAACCTGTCGCATCAAAAAAGAGGATACGTGGAAGTCGCAGTGAAGGAAATGTTATTAACATATTGGCGTATGCTAAAGCTGAAATGTTGAACAATGATCCAGAATTCTTATCTAAAATATTATGGACGGATGAAGTTACGTTTTCCAGCAATGGTAAAGTCAATTTGCACAATTGCCACTACTGGTCAGAAACCAACCCTCACTGACAAAGGGAAATCAATTATCAAAATCGTTCGAGTCTAAACGTACGGTGTGGTATTTTAAATGAAAAGATTATTGGACTTTTTTCTTTGACGTAACATTAAATGGAGAAAGGTACTAAGCTTTTTATCGAATGATTTACGAATTCTCCTGGAATATATTACTATTCAAAACAGATTAGACATGTGACACCAACAAGATGGTTGCCCAGCGCATTTTGTAGCAGATGTCCGGGTTTATACAGATATTATATTTTCAGATAAGTGGAAGTATTTTTCCATTGCCGGGAAGGTTACCAGACCTTACGGTTTTTACTTATGGGGAAGAATCAAAGCTTTCGTTTTTAAAACACGTCCAACTACACGTGAGGATAGAAATATAGGATTCGAGAAGCTGTTCGAAGTATTTCACTTGATGAAATTGAGACCAGTGTTAATGCTACTATAGAAAGGCTGAATTTGTGCATAGCAAATGGTGTCATGCATTTTGAGTATTTAAAATAATTAGATAGGATAGGTGCGTTTTGTAAATTTCTCTTATGTTTCATTATTTATGTTAATAAATATTTTTGTGATGCCTTTTTACTTGTTATTTTATTTTCAAAATAATTTTAGCTAACAATCATCAACCCTCATCCAAAAATGGCAATATCTTTGGAATGACAAGTTCGCGGTTTTCACAATTCAATAAGTCATCTTATTTATCTTTTTGTGAGCTGGATAGAGTTGTAGCATTTGAAATATCTCAGAAAAAATCATAAATAGAGCTAGGTGTTACGTACCGCCCTCTAGTTGCCTATTCAAAATTAAAAGTGTTGTTATTGGTTTCTGGAATCTACCTTTAATTCTTTTGCATTGAGTCTACCTTTGTGAAAATCGATTCAGGCATATGGAAGTTAGTCTTTTTATGTCACCGAAAGAACACTTCCGACACCACTTCAGAATAGGTGATACAGAAAAATGACTTCAACAAAAGTTGTAGAATAATGACAGTAGTTTCTAAAATTGATATTTTTTACCAACATAAATTAGGGAATATTTTGTAAAAAATGCAATTATATTTTGTAAGTGGTAGATTACGCCACATAACGGAAAAATATGGACACAAAAACATTTTTAATCATTCTTTTAGGGTCGATTGTGTTATAAGAATTTTTTTCCCAAATTCTAGGACATAACGGTCTCCCAGGTACGGCCGGTTAATATTTGATACTTGCTTTCACATTTTATAACTTATTTAGTACATCAAAATATTATTTATAAAAAAGACATAAAAAATTTATCAAAATATTCCAAAACATTGTGTTAATAATTTAATTTTATCTTTTTATGATTTGAAATGATTCTTGAGTTGCATACTATGAAAAATTAAAATACGTATTTTGAGAGCTCTTAAATCAATAAAGTATATTTACCTGCAAAAGAGTTACTTTTTCCATTTTAGTGTAGTGCTCACTTGAGTTAAATTATTTAAAGGGTTGTTTTGGGTTAAAACAATGTGCTCAAAAATCGTAATTATATTATTTTAAAAGCTCATAAATAGCTCCTAATTCTACCACACAGAAAGATTCAATATTTTTATTTGTAAGGTTTGTGGGATGGGGGGGGGGGGGCTGAGTCGACGTTGACTCGGCCCCCCACCCAAATTTTTAAATTCTTCTCTAGTATGACAAGCTCAACATTTTTAATTTGCGGAATATAAAAACTCATTTCATGTAATTTTCATATATTTGTTTTTTATTTTTACAAGGTTGGGGGTGGGGCTAGCTCGACAGATGTTAGTTTTTTGGACGTTTTCGTCTTATTGTTTGATCAAGCTTATTCATATTTGCATTAATATTCACTCTGTGTTCTTTAAATTCTATCAGCAATGGTCCTTTGTTGTCAAAAAAAAAAAATGTTTGCGTCATCTTGCCTGCGAAAGGTTGTGCCTTAAACTTTCTTGGTGGTGGTGACTTTGAATTGATCCATCGCATCAATGACAATTTACTGTATGGTTCGAAATAATGCCACCATGTTTCGTCACCAGTAACTATTGATGAAACTATTGTTTCGTTGTACTCCGTAAGGTGTTGAGACAAATCCATCCGCAAACATTTTTGATCCTCGGACAAAAGACGGCGGACTCATTGCGCACAAAAGTTTCTGTAACCCAGTTCTGTACATCAATATTTTGCGATATCGCTTTGATTGAAATTCGACGATTTTCTCTAATCAAACCGTCCTCATGCGCTACATTAGTATCTGTTGATGCAGTACATAACGCACCTGGTCGCGGCGCATTTGTTGTTCCGTCTTTAACATTTTTAAATTTTCGGTACCATTCCTTAATAGTTGGATAGGCAAAAAATGCTTCTTCATAAACTGTCTGTGATCGGAAATGAATTTGCGCTGTTTGCAAATCCTCATCACACAAGACCGCACGTTGATCAAACTTGGACGGATATTTTATAACAAGTGCCATTTCATAGTCGCAATATTCAAAATGAGTATGAAATATAAATAAAAGACTGATTTGTGTGACAGTTCTAAACATTACTGTCGTTACAAAACGTCAACTGGTAGATTACATTTTTTTCCAAGGCTAATTTGACCAAAGATTGGTTTCAATTGATCAACCAAATAAAAAGATATTACCTAATTTGTAAAAACAACAGTTCTAATGACATATGCGATATTAAAATAGAAATTCACAAATTATATAACGATAATTAGACATTTATCAAATAAATGACAAATCAAATTAATTATTATGGATATCAAACTAAATTTTAAAAAATATGAATTAAGTCCACGGGTATACAGACCGCGGATTAATTCTGATATCAAGGAAGGTTGCGTATTTACAAGGCTCGAAAAAGCTAAATTAGTATTAGTGAAATTGCTGCCAATTTTAATTTTTAATTATGGGAAAATGTATATTAACAATAAGATACCTATTTTATATATAAAACAGGAACCTTAGAAATAAATTAAAATTTATGAAATGAATTAGCATATATATCGTCTGGTTTTAATTTAATAATAAGTGAAAAAATGCTAGTATATTGTTAAAAAAAACAATTCTAATTGTTAACCACAAAAGCAAAAACTCCTATCTGAAAAATTTTAATTTGTATCGTTCAAATGTATTTAAACGTTCGCAAGTATGAATGAATCGCTGTGATTTAAACCTGAAACTTCTACTTAATAAATAAATCGTGACCAGTATTGTGTACTCAAGGATTTTTAATGAATGCACGAATTAAATTGTGTATTTGACCTGACTCAAAATATCAGCACATCATTAAAAATAAGAAACAGTTTTCGCCATGCTGAAGCCAAAAGGAACTTCAGGTGCGGTCCAAGTGGAAAGTGAACAGCAAAACCTATCCCCATTGAAATTGCTACTAGGTCGGGTCTTAAAATTCCATGCAAACGGTAGTGTTTTTAAGCGTACGGTCTGCAAAATTTGTGTGCTCCCTATAACCGTTTGGGACCCACTTTTTTTCTAACGATATTTTGTGTTAAACTAACTTGAAAATGTGATATCTGAAAATATCAAAGTATGTTGAGAAAAAAAAAATTTTTAATTTAGTTTTACTAAAAAAAATTTTACCCATATGATATTTGTCCCATTGTTAATGAAAGAAAAGCAGTTATTGAACATAACTTTATTTTTAACTTAAAGTTTTTTAATTATGTATGATAGGGTTGGAAACAAAAGTTAAAAGTATTTAACAGCGTTGGCATATGGTTGTAGTTCTTTTTTCTCTCCCTCTTTCAGAACATTTTCGGGTTTAGGTGATCCCCAACGTTACTTGGCTGCTTGGAGGTATCGCCTGGCCTCCCTGTGCTTCTCTTGTTCAAAGACACACGAGATATTTATCTTTCACTGGAGATGATGTCTTCAGATAATGTAAACTAGTAGTCTATCAAATGAATTAACGTTATTTGAAGCTGGTTAAAAACCCAACGGTTTACAACGTTTACCATTAATAATCTAACAAAAAAACTTTTTCGTTGATTTTCTGTCTAAATCGTAAACTCCTGACATTTAATCAGCCAAGTCTACGCCTCCCATTACTTTGTTATAAAACTTAATGGCATCTGGTCATGAAACGTCAGTTTTTTCCCATCTTTTCCCTTACGTTTCACGGTAGTTACAGTGTTAGAATGACAATTACTCAATAATAACACTTTTTTTGTACCTAACCAAGCTGTTGACATTCTGTGTATTCACTAGAAATACTGATTCTCCTCGAATCATTTTGTTTTCGTTTTGTTCTTTTGATTTTCTTTAAATTCTTCAGGTATATTTTTTCTTCTGGATATAATTGTTCCAACTGTTTAATTGTGTTGATAAGATTTACTGGTATAAAAAATCTGTCTATGGCTAAACACACATTCTCCTCTCTTATTGTCGAACACAGTTTATTAACTACCCTTTCCCCCAACGTCTCTTGAGATTTTTGTAGCCTGATTTTCCTTTCCATGATAAATATACACATCGTATGTGTAACCAGTTTTAGAATCACATCTTGATCACAACTGTACACCTCTTTTCACCGGCTTATTACAAACAAATTGTTTCAAACTAGACGCACCTTTGAACTTTGAACATGATAAAAATTCTTCAGCATCGTATATCTTGTAAGCGTTGTTAGGTTTCTGAGGATAATTGAAGTAAACTCTGGCCATTAGAAACATACATCTGTTGCGTGAAATTGCAAAACTTATAGTAGTATTTCCTACAGAAGCATTTTGAGACCAATGGTGTCGAGTTTTTGGTATTCTTTTGTAAGTCATAACTAAAAAACACCCCAAGATGATCATTATTTCTCCAGTGTCTGTCATACCTACATTCGTCTTTTTTTCTTTGTTGTATATCGCTATTCTCTCATTGGTACATTCCTTCCATAATAAATATTATCAAGCTTGGAGGAAAGACTTTTGAAAATATGTCAATTCGAGTACTGGTGGACTTTACAGAAGGATCTATGTGACACGCCATTCTTTTGGTTCTGTAAGTCCTCGATTGTAAGCCAGGTTATCAGCTCAGATATATCTTCATTCTGAGGGTTCTTATTGATTGTTTTTTGATTCTCATGATTACATGTTGCTGTTTGATACTCGGGTGTATTTTCAAGTTCGTTCTTAGATTCAACAATTTCAACGTCAGAATTTTCAAATTTCTCTAAATCAAGATTATTTTCAATATCGCTTTCACTGTCGGGATAGTAGGATTCATCTTCAGTAGTTGCGAATGGATCACTGTCGTCAAGTGATTCTATATTGTCAGACCAAAGTTCGGCAAGATGATGAAGTTCCTTTTCTGATAGTTCCCGTTTCGACTTTCTAAAAAGGGACACATGTAACCCACTGTATGTACCCATTGAGGCATATTTGTCCCGATAAAAAAATAAGGACTAAAATACGCCGAAAAGTAGTTATTTTTATTTCTATATATACGTGCTTACCCTAATAAGAGAAACAAAAATTACAATTGACTTGAGTAGATTCTATTAATCAGGACAGTTATCAAGCACGTTGTGACTCTCGAATGTTTGTTTATGTACTGAACATTTTGCACGTTGCCAAATCTAAAAAGATCACGCACTTTTCTTATGCAAACAAGAGCACCGTCAAATTGTCTGAATTTTTGATGTGTAATAGTACTTGATGTTCTGATCAAAAGTCTTCATGGGCCCAATTGTATCTTATGGCTAGTTTTCGATATTACAGGGCGTTGACGTTCAAGATCCCGAAATTTTTAAAATGCGTACCAAAAAGTCCCTTTTAAATATTTTTGAAAGTTTTTGGCAAAATACACACTTAATGATCAAAATAAAAATATTGATAGTTACAGGGCGATTCAAGCTGTCACAGACATTTTTTGGATAAAGCATGTATTTTTACATTGCAAATATAGCGTAAAATAACTTAAAAAAAAAAGTTCTGTCAAAGTTTCTGAACATTTGATATAGTGTATGTACATCTCGATGTCCTCGTTCAAAATTCCTTTCGAGATATAAAACGTTTAGTCTATAAAATACCAATTTTTATAGTAACAAAAAATAACTACAAAATAAGGGAAATGTTACAAATTATTTATTTTCACATACTGCGTTAGATTATGGTACTATTTTATTGTTTAAAGGTGGACTAGAAGAGTCATACTTACAGGATGTTCCCACTTGTACGATGACTAAATCCACAAATCCAAAACAGATGCTAAATAATAGAAATTAGGTACATATTACCTACTTATTTTATAATAAAAAAAAATCTTACACTTCAATATGGGTTATTAATTCGGTTTTCATATTATACAGGGCCATTGAATACTCCATTACAAAAAAGGTTTAAAGTTTGAAGATCAGTTCAAAAATCAGATTATGCACTCGTATTTACCTGTATGGTACAGAAAGGACTGTTCACTTGATCGGATTACAGGTAAATCGAACTGTGACATATTCCAATAATAAATATACCGGGAACAATTGAGATTGCAACTCAAATGTTAAATAAACTAGATGAGTACAGTACAGTAAATGTTATCCAAACACGCGTTGAAGCTGAAAATCCAGCTTTAAGAAATGGTCGCTGGCAGAGACTAAATAATATGCATGTTACTATAAAAATTGGTATTTTATAGACTAAACGTTTTGTATCTCGAAAAGTAGCCATAGGATATAATTTCACCATCAGGAATTTTGAACGAGGACATCAAGATTCTGTGAAATCATAGATGTTAGGTTTATTATTTAAAATACACATCATGTATTATATATTTTTGTAAAGCTTACAAAATTTCCAATCAAACGCAAGAAAAATATACAGAAGTGTTCCGTTAAAAAAACCATGGGTTTTATTTATAGCTAAAAATTGACAGCTTACTGCAACAACACGACTACACCACTGGATTCTACGTAAAAAGCTGTATAAGAAGAAGATACAAGGGTGGGGGGCAAAAATGCAATATTTTCAATTTCGCAGTGTCTCTCAGAAATGTGGCGGGCTATGAATGTTTTGTTTATACCAGCGTTCTTCTCACAAAAAAGTAGCACGGTATTATGAAAACCGCAACTCTGTATCTTTACTCGTAAGTGAGATACCCCGAAATATCATCGAAAATGGGACACACTGTACACTATATCAAATATTCAGAAACTTTGACGGAACTTTTTTAATGTTTAATTATCAATATTTTTATTTTGATCATTGTGTATTTTGGCTACATATATCAGCCAAAAACTTTCAAAAATATTTAAAAGGGACTTTTTGGTACGCATTTTAAAAATTTTGGGATTTTGAACTTCAACGCCCTGTATATCGCCTGTATATAGCCGTAAGATAGAATTGGGCCCATGAAGACATTTGATCAGAACAACAGTACTATTACATATCAAACATTCAGACAATTTGACGGTGCTCTCGTTTGCATAAGAAAAGTGCGTGGTCCTTTAGCGGGTAGTTTTATGAACTGGTTCTTAAATACCCGATATGCGTGCTTTGTACGTTAATTTGGGTTGAATATTGCCCATTAGAATTTTTTTAATTTTCACTGGGATATACACATATAACCCGTTGGGATCCAAAAGGATAACCTAAAATTAGGTCAGAAGCGCAATTATATTAATGTCTATTATGTTGGGTCAGTTAAATTATAGTTTTATTTGTATTGTAGTATTGCTTATGTGTTATCATTGATTGAAACAAATCTTTCAATGAGTGGCCGGATGTTTGTAATTACGACATGCTGTGCCCAAAAAGCCTGTCACTCAAGATTAATTAAATGTCGGCTTAGATATTTATGGTACTTAAGTAATTTCTTTAAGATTATGCAAATATGCTGCTTAACGGCATTCTATTGTAATGGGAGTTCCTCAGCTAATTCGGACACATTTGGTAGCAGTGCATTTGTACCCTTTAGAGGTGACGTATGAATTTTCGACTTGTAAACTTCATATATGTAAGTTATTAATAAAAACGATAAGGTATAACAACACACCCATGTGTAATTATTTTAATCACACATCAAAACAAGAACTACTTAAATCAGAATTAACATGTGATATTGAAATTTAGCAATACCACATATCACAGCTTTATCGTACCAAGTATTATTGAATTATGTTTCTGATACTTTGTAAATTAATCAGTAGTTACTTTTTGACATTACAACATACTTTTATATTTCGTATCTGGTACAAGATTTTCGTTTTCTTAGATTTTTGGAGTATCTTTACGTTGACGGTAAATATGGGATTTTACATAAAATCGTTGCTACATATGAAAGTACTTTTTCATGTTTCTTATATCAAACGTCTCATATTTTGCGTAAAACCGATTTTCCAGAAACATTAATGCGATTTTAATAAAAAAATTCTATACAAAATCGTAGTTTTTTTTTTTATGAAATCTGAACTTGATCTTAATACAAATCACGGTTTTGTTGAATATAAACACTCAAGTATATCTTTGATCTCTAAATTCAATTCTGAATCATACGTACACTCTCTAGATATATCAATTATAATCCAATTCCTTTTCAATACGACCGTAGAAGCTCAAGCAGGATTTTGCCTTTAAAATTTATGTATACATTGTTGCAAAATCGCACGTTTTAGAAATGACATGAGTTTCTGTTTTATTTTCCTTTTCGTGTTTGTGTAGGTTTCGACGCCTGTAGAAACAAATTTCACTTCTTTGAATTTTATACTAAAAGTTTTTATACATTTAAGAACTTAGAGCTTGTAGTATTTTTTTTTAATTTGTGCAGTGCTTTACAGTTATTATCAGAAAACCTAGATATTCAAAAACCTATTTTAAAATAATGGAGAAGCTTTCAACGTAAGTAAACTAAAATCACTTACGTATTGAATAAAATTAGGTTTATTTCTAGTACCTACTTCCTCCTAATCTTTTTAAAAAATAGATTTCTTTGAAATAGAATTGTCAATATTAGCATTGTACTTTTTTTAGTAGCTGTGGTGAGTCATAAATTATATTATTCCTTTAAATTTTGAAGTTGTAAGCTAGATGTGCTACTGAACTTACGCCCTTAAGTGTAAAATCGTGTCAGGTAATTAGTAAAGCATCGAAGTAACTAAATGGATACAATAACTTATGCTTAGGGGTTATTACGATAACGAATTTTCAGCGATAATTCGAGAGGACTATTAAAGATAATGAATGAATTTTTACATTCTTGCTTACTTATCTGTATTCGTGAGCAAGAAGTAAGTAAATAAAATATGTGCGTATCGTTGTGGAGAAGGTTAACAAAATATTAAACAAAATAACGATATTAGCTTGATTTCTCTAACGCAATCTTTATTTCTCGTAATATTTTAAGTTCGTCTAAAGCATAATTTAAGTTTCTGAATAATATAATTGCACTTTCACCAAGTAATGGTCGGCGTTAAACTAGGACGACATTCAACTGTTAGTTCTCCATGTTATTGTGGGAGGTTATAGGCTAATTTATCATAGGCAACGCATATTATTTAGCTATTGCGCTTTATTTTATTTTGCTACATTTATTATTTCGCTAATCAATAATTCAATTCTCTTTTGCGTATTATACCTTTATTAATACAGATTGAATATCTAAGCAATATTTTGTGTGGTTTCATTTTAGTTAATATCCAGAAATACACTGTTTAGTTTAGTTTTTTTTTGCAAGTGGCTGAAAGTTTTTAGTTCTTGAGATATTCGCGTTTAAAGATTATTATGGTCATTTTCGTGGGGTTGATGAATGGGCAATTGTTCCGTTATTTCACAATAAAAAAAATTGATATTTCGTGTACGTTACATACGATACTATAACATTATTGTGGATCGTGGTAGCCATGGAAAACAATTGCGACGAAATAAAACAAACCACCTAAGCGAGAATATTAACAGTTTTTATTAATGAGAAACAGTAATTCAATAATTATTCAACATTGCGTCTTAGTAAATGCTCAAATAGACGGCCTTCTTGCTGAATACACATATTGAGCCTTTTTCTCATGTTCTGTCTCACTTCGGATAACATAAGAGGGGTCACTGTGCAACAAGCTTCGCGAATTCTATTTTTCATGTCCTCCCTTGTTGTAGGTTTAATAATATACACCCGATCTTTTATGTATCCCCATAGGAAAAAATCCAGTGGAGTTAAATCGCATGACCTGGGTAGCCATAATATAAAGCTATTACGTCCTATCCATTTCTCCGGGTATTGCTGGTTCAAGAATTCCCTTACGTCCCGATAAAAATGTGGAGGTGCACCATCCTGTTGCAACCACATATTTAGTCGTCCTTCTAAATTGATATCCTCAAGTAACACAGGCAATTCTTCACGTAAGAAATGCAAATAGCTGCGGCCCGTTAATGGATCATCAAAAATAGGGACCGATAATTTGGTCATTAAGTATACCACACCACACATTTAGTCACCAATTATTTTGGTTTTGAACTTCTCGTAGCCAAAATGGATTATCAATGGCGTAATAGTGCATATTATGCCGATTTACAGCCCCATTACTTTTAAACGTCGCCTCATCGGAAAACATTATGGAGCACAAAAAGTTGTTATTTAATTGCAGCCGTTGATTAATGATATTGCAGAATTCAATTCGTCTTGCAAAATCCTCTTCTCGCAATTCTTGATGAAGCTCAATGTGATAGGGATGGTACTTATACTTCAGCGTTGTTCGATTCACGTTTGATTTGGAGGTATCACATATCGTCGCTAATGTTCTAGAACTCACTTGGGGATTTTCTTGAATATTTAATAATATTTCAAGTTCTTTTCTTCATTAGCTGCCCTTTTATTAACAACTTTACGTTTGAAGTATTTAACACTACCGCTAGAATCAAATCTATCCATCAAATTTTCCAAGCCAACAGTAGTAGGTATTCGACGTTCAGGATATTTCATTTTGTAGATTCGTTGTGCCAATAAAGGGTTTTTTTCAGCCTCGCCCAACACGTATATCATATCAATTAATTCATTTGTCGAATAATCCATAATTGATACAAGAATTGATAACAAGTTAAATGCGAAAACGACAAATTTAATATGTGTTTATTTTGACAAGTAGGAAACCTTTGTATCTTAGTAACGCAATTATTATTTTCCATGGCTACCAAGATCCATGCAATGCAATGTTATCGAAAATAAAGTAGCTAGTGTGAAAAAATCGAAATTACTCGAAAACTATCAAAGATAGATATAGGATATATTTGACAAAAATGTTTAATTTGAGAATTTTCAAATTTGAATGGTTCTAACAAACACCCACCCTGTTGAGAAAATTAGAAATACTACTCGGTCTAAACGTTAGTATAATATCACTCATTTTTCACACGAAATATCAATTTTTTTTATTGTGAAATAACGGAACAATTGCCCATTCATCAACCCCACGAAAATGACCATAATAATCTTTAAACGCGAATACCTCAAGAACTAAAAACTTTCAGCCAATCTTTTGTATGACAAAATATGTTTGTATGGACACATAGAATTAAAAACTAAAATCAAATACGGGGTGTTCTATTTAAAAAAATCATACTTTTTCACGTCCTGCTTTTCTGGCACACCTTGTATAACTTCCAATATTTAAAAAAAATGCACACTTCTTACCTCTACCCCATGGTCCATACAATATTTACACAAATAATTCTAGTTAAGCATAAACTTACTTTACTCTATCGTTGGGACACCCTGTATGTATTACCTTCCTTATCCATTAATATGCGAATCATGTTTAGATAGGAAAATGACAACAAATCTTGTAATCATTTATTAAAATCAGCCCAGAATAAAATTAACAGACATAAACTATACTGTCATAAAAATCCACAAACCAAGTATCTATGCCAAGCACCTAATCATATTTTAGAAAATACACTAAACCAGATTATTACAAACAATTTAAAGCTTAAATCAAAATATTCTATTTAGAATGCTTTAGAACTAATTAATAAACTACAAAACATAAAAATGCCAGTACATAAGAAACTTGTAAGTTTTAATGTTACTAATATGTGTTTTAAAATAAAAAATGATTTCACATTCAATAATAAGATTTATCTACAACAAAAATAGTTTATTCAAATATTTGAATTACATGTTTCTGATAAGATTATATTTTGGTTGCGTTATTTTGATCTTATTTTAATGTTCTATTAACAATTTACACCCTGACAATGTTACATGCACAAAGAGACAGTTGTGCTAAAAGAGAAAGCCGTTACAATAAATATGGATTATGCCGGAGGCTCAGTCGGTCGGTTAGGCACTTGGTTGCGTGGGCGTGTGGCTGGCGTGGATACATAGAAATGTTAACGTTTTAGATTTTGATTGAAATCCTATTAAATGTAAAAGATTATGATTTAAATTAGACTAAACGTTATTTTAACACATTTTTTATGTAGCAGTACTATTATTATGCCATCTAAGTGTTTCACGAATGTGTAAAAATCTAATAGTTCAATTTATATATTTTTTGCTGTACACCGGGATAAGTGGAACCGAGAATTTCAGTACCTCCATTTTGACCTGACTAAATAAGAAAACCTATCTGTTTACCTTGTTCATATTTGGCAAGCTGATTGCAGAGACATTGCTTTAAGGATGTACCAGTATAGAAAATCATCATGATTTTCAATTTTGTTCTATGATTTTTTTTTTATTTTCGGTGTCATTGGGTTACACTTGCACCATACCACCGGGGAAAGTATAACCTACGACACTTTTTAGCATTTAGAACTGAAGAGAGTTTGTCGGGGTATTTGTAAATAACTGGTCTTGTTGTATGCTGCAAAATAAATATATTACAAAAAATCAAAATTACAATTTATCCTACATTATACGAATCAAATAATATGTTGAATCTGATTTTTCCTCTCTTATCTGTTGTAGGCGAAGGTAAATGCATAAAAATCTCACATTCGTTGATGATGCTTCTGTCTTCAACATGAGGCCAATGAAATGTTGATGTCTTCCCGATCCTTCTACACAATTTCACTTCTAGACACGGTTCTTTCTCGGTGAGCTGGCCTACATACATCTTGACCTGTTTTCTCTGTTCGAATTTCACAACAACCCAATCACCTACATTTATTTTTGACAGGTCTAGTTGCATTTGGTCGATGAATTTGATTTCTTCATTCATCTCTTGTACTAACGTCACTGCTCTCCTCTTCAATTAATGGTGTCTGTTTCTTTGCCTTCGTATTTTGCTTCTCTTTGCTACCAACTTCCTCCTTTTTTTCTAACTCCCTGTCTGTGATGCTATTATCTTCGGTTATTTTAATAGTTTTTGTTATTTTGACTTTTTTTTGTAGCCTTTGGTTTTCGATGTCTTCAAGCTTAGCACTTACGTCTTCTAAAGTGATCACCTCAGCACCTCCGCAGATTCTTTTTCTTCCGGTGGAAGTTTTTGGTGGTTGCTTAATTTGTTCTAAAAGCAACTCTTCGAATGTTTTTTTCTTAGGGCTTGAAGGTGTTAATACCTCACCCACACTTATTCTGGATGTTGGGACTGGTGGATTTTCTTCGACGTTTACTCCGGATGATGTTGATGGTGCTGATGGAATTTCTTCTACGTGTACTCTGACTATTGCTGGTGTTGGCGGATTTACTAACACCATGGTGGCTATTGCAGGCGCTACAGCTGTGATTGCTTCGTCAGATACTATATTAGTAAATACGGCTCTATCTGCCAGATTTTCTTTAGAAATTGTACCATCGTCTATAAGCTTGAGGTTCATAATTCTCTATGGGAATTACAGCGTTACAAAATGGATATATTCCTGCTTTCTGAAATCCATGTTTGATGATTACTGGATCTAAGTTTTTCCAAATTTTGGAAATGTTGCCCGCAAAAATAGATTTTGGAAGTTTGTACCCATAGTTCTTCCTCTGCCATTTTATAAGTTCTTCCTCACATTTCATTTTTAAAGGCCGGAACACTCTGAGGTGCATGGGTTGAAGGATGTGGCTGGTGTGCGGAGGAAGCTTCAGAATGACTATGTTTTCTTGTCTAGCTATTTGCACGAGCGAGAATCCAACATGGAAACTATGCCCATCGTAAATAAGAATAACTGGTTTTTGTTGGGGCATATTTTTCAGAAAATTGTTTTTGAAATAATTTTCGAAGGTTTCAGCCTCCATCCAGCCATTTTTTGTGTGCGAATATGCGGGGGTAATTTTTCCCCAGCAGCGTTTGCCCCCAATAAAACAGTGATGTTTCCTTTTCCTGACCCGCTTGTTGCTCTATGAGCAGCTTTTCCTCTTTGGCCAACAACTTTTATTCTACTCGGATCTAAGCAGAAACTGGTTTCGTCTATGTTGTAAATTCTTGCTGGAGGAATATCTTTTACGACTTCTTTTAGCAGAGTAAAATAATCATCAATGATAAATGCATCTACACTCCTTTTTCTTGCTACTTTTACTATTTGTGGTTTCTTCAGGCTTAAGTTGAAGGTTTTTTTAAATCGTGTGAAGTAGTCGCCGCCTGGTACTCCATTTTTAAATGAATTTGGAATCTTATTTTCTTGAACGTAACGAGCTATTAGTGCCAACACTTCCTTTTTGGAAAGGCCGAAGTCTCCCTATGGTGGAGCTTTTGATACCCCTTTGGCCTTTTAACATGTTTAAAAAGGGCGGATTTAGGGATGTTGTAAGTCTTCGCTGCCCTGTATAACGTTAATTCTTGACTTTTCACAGCTTCAACGACAGTTTTTAGGATTACCTTGGAGTGTTGAACAGGCTGATTCGTCCGAACATATGTCCGTACCATGTCTAAAATAGGTAAAACAAATTATCATGCGAAAAATTACAAGTACTTACTTAATTAACGCGGATTCAACTGGGGCAAGTGGAACCTAACATAGGTTACACTTGCCCCACCCTGTAATTTTTAGGGGCAAGTTTAACCCATGCATGTTTCGTTATTGTGCATAAAATTACGTTATCCATGCGTCAAAATGCAAAAAAGTATTGTTTATTAAGTACTTATTTGAATAGATTCAAATATTTCCACGAATTCCTTGGTCGTAGCAGACATAAACAACATACACGTGCTAGCTCACTATGCGATGTAAAACGCTAACGATCACACCACTGCTAAATTCGAACTATAAATGAATCGCTGCTGGCTACATATACCGCAGCGCATCTGAAGGATGTTGGTGGGTTAGTGTGCAATAGGTGGCGTTGCATTACAGAAAATGATTTTAGCACAATAAGGCTGGGATCCACTAGCCCCGGATTTCCACTTGCCCCGGTGTACCTTACTAAAACAATGTTTGGAAAAATATTTTTTTGATTTTTTACACTCATCATACATCTCAAATTCAGATGCTGTAATATAGTTGCAGTGTGTTTATTTTGTCCACACATTCTACATTTCTTTATTATGTTCCCAAAATGGGAACGTTGGGAATAGCCAATAACCGGATTTCCACCCTCTTCTAAGAATTCGTGGGCGGGTCACTAAATCGTCATAGCACGAGTCCAGTGAGTACTGTTTAGTATTGTATTTGGTTATAATAATAATAATAATAATAATAACGTGTAATTTGTTTATACACTGTGTTATAAATATCCACAAAGTTAGTCAGATCTTCAATTATGGACACCAATATGTTCTTTGGGTAAGTATCATCATACATATTAGTAATAGTTGTGCACTTATTAGCATACTATACTATCTTGAACTCAAACATTTTTACTAAAATTATTTTTATGGACCAATTGATGTATAAGTAGCTAAATCAAAATTATTACCGTTTCTATAAACATGAAATGGTTATAAAATAAATGAAATCAGGCAACACTGCAACCAGATATTTTAACACTTTTATTTTGGAAATATTTAGAAGGAAATGTGGAGTACTACGAAGGTGAGATATCTTTCTGATAATTTGACAATTGATAATTTACGGGGTAATCAGCTAAGATCGCCCGTTGAAAAAAGTATCAAAACTTCAGCTGATTCCTCTACTATTTCTGATGATGATGAGTATAATATGCCACTTTCCGAAGTATAAAAACGTCTATCCAAGAAAGGTAAGAAAGTTCCCAAACGCAAGAGAACTGACGACTTGAAATAGACGAATAAAAATTTTGAAACGATTGATTCCCACGACGAATGGCAACCCGATGTCTCTGAAGTGACAGTTATGAAATAACCTCTTGAATTGTTTCAGAACTTTTTTGATAATGGCCTTCTTGAACTAATGGTGAATGAATCAAACGGGTAGAAATTTTTTTTATCGTTGTCTCATTCGTTTTCATACCATTTTTTATGTATGCAAAACAGCAAAACAAACAAGGAAATATTTCTGGTAGGGAAGTTAGAACATTTTTGGGAGTGCTGTTACTGAACGGATGTCTACAACCCCTTAGGCGTCGAATTACGGTAAAGGACCACGCCATTTTTTTTATGGAAAGTGGACTTCGGTTAAAATGACTAATTTTTTTGATATGTATCATCAATATTATTCATAGGCACAAAGTCATCCTAAGGCTTGTTTTAGAAATACAGGGTGTTAAGGTTTCAAAATACCTACTCTGCCATGTTCATTATTTTTGGTTTGAAAGTACTGATGTCGATTTTATCTTCTAAGTGCCATTTTTACATCTTTATAGGACATGTAGTTGTACACAAAGGTTACCATTCAATCTTATTTACAGGGTGATACACATTTTGACACTACAGTTTTTTTTTAAAACTATTTCGTTTTATTACAGCCACATAATGGCTACTGTGAATGATTCTTCATTGGATATGATATTGTGTTGGTTAGGTAAATGGTTATAAATATATATTATACAAGGTGATTAATAAGTTTTGTCTCAATCATCAATTCTTTTTAAAATCAAACATATGTGGGAATTGATTTTGACTTCATTTTATCCTTTAGTTAGACAGATTAGGTACTACTTCAGATTATACAAGTCGAAAAACCTTTCTTTTTTTCATCAAATCGATTCGGCCAAGATATATTAATTTTAAAATACAGTATATTATAATTATTTTGTTCCTAGAGTTTCGTTTCAATCCTATGAGTAGATTTGCAGATAGAATCTGGCATGTCAAATGAAATTGTCAGCGTTTTTAAATCCTTATGGAAAGTGGCCTTTGGTAAAAATGGATAATTTGAAATTTCACACACAGTAGCAATTACGTGGCTGTTGTAAAAGAAAATAATTTTTTTAAAAAACTATAATGTTAAACTGTGTATCACCCTGTAACTAAGAATCAATGATACCCTTTGTGTATATCTACATATCCCATAAAGATCCAAAAATCGCACTTTGAAGAAAAAATTAAATCGTGGTATTTTGATACTGTAACATCTGTAGTTTTAAAACTAGTCATAGGATAATTTTATGCTCATATCAACAATATTGATGAGTACGTCGAGAACTAATACATATCAGAAAATTATACATTTTTACCAAATGTCACTTTACATAAGGATTTAAAAACGCTGACAATTTCATTTGACATGCCTTGGTGAAACTTGCCAGACTCTATCTGCAAATCTACTCATAGGATTGAAACGAAACTTTGGGAACAAAATCATTATAATAAGCTGTATTCAAAGATTTAGAATCGGTATACCTTGACCGAATCAATTTTTAGATACAGGGCGATGAAGTAAAGAAAAGTTTTTCGACTTACTGTTATATTTAATATTTTGCAAAATTATTGAATCGCCCTGTATAATCTAAGTAGTACCTAATCAGTCTAACTAAAGGATAAAATGAAGTCAAAATCAATTCCCACATACAGAGGGTTCCGCTGTTTGATTTTAAAAAGAATTGATGATTGGGACAAAACTTATGAATCACCTTGTATAACATATATTTATAATTATTTACTTACCCAACACAATATCATATCCAATGATGAGTCTTTCACAGTAGCAATTATGTGGCTGTAATAAAACAAAGTAATTAAAAACAAACTACAATGTCAAAATGTGTATCACCCTGTAAATAAGATTGTGGTTCTAACCAAAAATAATGAACATGGCAAAGTAGGTATTTTCAAACTTTAACACCCTGTGTTTCTAAAACTAGCCATAGGATGACTTAATGAGTACGGCAAGAACAAATACATATCAGAAAATTAGACATTTTAACCGACGGCCACTTTCCATAAGAAAATGGAGTGGTCCTTTCTTAAGTCTAAAGGTAGTTTATTATACAAAACAGAACTAATATAGAACGGATTTGATTTGTACAATTCTATATTACGTAGTTCATATCGAATGTTCTTTCCAAATCTAATATTGTAATTATGATGACTATTTTGATAGCTGTAGTGCTCGGCGTTATTTTTTACAAATTTTACTAGTTCTAAAATATAAATACAAAACGAATTGCCCGCTTTTGCAGGACAAAAACTCTTTTACTACTAGTCGAGTTGCCCCAAAAAATAATAGCGTATCGTATGAATGATTCAACATTAATATGATAAAACGTTTTTGCTATATCACTGTTTGCTATATACGCCAAACGTTTAAGCAAAAAACATTTTGACGCAATCTTGCCCACCAGCAGAGATACATGTTCATTCCAGTTTAGGCTATGCTTTATTCTAGAACCTAACAATTTAACTGAGGTGACCTGATAAATAGATTTATGATTGAATTTTAACAAATGGCTACAGCCAAACTTGCTTTCTTTACTATAAAACATGTTTTTTGCAGATTTACTATTAAACGATGTACATTAATGTAGTTGTTTAAAGATAAAAATGAGTTGTCTAGATTATACCGCATATATGCGATATTATCCCACGTAATTAGAATGTCACTCGAGAAATTTACCTAGAAATGTTACGCTCATCATTTTTGCCAGGTGTACGTGCGCTTTAAGGAGCTGATGAAGAGGTCTTCTACCAACAGGACGGGGACCCCACCATACTACCATCTAGTCGTACCAGTTTTCCAGGATGACTATTTTCAGGGACACTGGATTGGACGAAGAGGGCCTATTGAGTTCCCTCCACGATCACCAAATATAACTCCTATGGACTTTTACTTGTGGAGAACTGTGAAAGATCAAGTCTACCGACGTAAGCCACGCACGCTGGATGAACTTCGCCAGGAGATTACAGCGGTATGTTCTGCATTCTCCATTGAAACATTGACTGAAGTAGTTGTGGCGACCGTTCATCGTTCCGTTATGTGTCTAGCTGCCAACGGCCAACATTTTGAACATTTAAAGTAACCATGTGCGGAATTAAAGGCAGTACAACATATGTGATGTAAAATAAACATATAAGTAATACTTTTCGTTCCTTAAAGTGTGTATACATTTTTCTGACGGATCTGTATATTTTGAAGTAATTCTCACATTACTTGCTTTCATTAAAAGCAAAACCATAATTTAATTATATAAGGCATTTTTTAAAGTTTATTCATGTGACTAAATCTGATGTAGTTATAAAATCAGCAAATTATATAGAAAAATTTAGTGAAAACGATTACATTGACCTATTACAGAAACGTAGGTTTTTGAGAGAAATTTCTATTTCTATTTCGTTCTGGGAACGTGAAAAAGATACCCACAATGAACTTGTAGCCGAAACCATCTCAAGAGATAGGTTTTAATATATCATTACCATTAGTAATCTACATTTCGCAGATAATAATAATTTGGAAAGAAATGACAAATTCGTAAAGCTTAGACCATTGTTTACAGATATAAATGCAAAATTCTTAGAATATGCATCTCTGCAAAAATTGCATAGTGTTGATGAGGCAATGGATCCCTACTACCGGAGACAGGATTTGAAACAATATATAAAGGGAAAACCGATCCGTTATGGATATAAGTTATGGGTAGGGTGTACCAGATTAGGGTACGTTAACTGGTCCGAACCCTAGCAGGACGCATTTACTCATATTGGATCTTTGTGTACCGAACTGTCGTGGCTGGTGTTGTTCTTACATACGCAGATACATTGCGATCTAATGCGATCTAAGTGGAAAGATCCTAAATTGGATTTTTATTTTGATAATTTTTTCAACTCTGGTGATTTGTTTATTTCCTTCCGAAATAAAAATATTCAGGGAACTGAAACAATCCTTTGCAATAGACTTAGCCACAATCCATTTGCCTCCATAGATCTCAAGGGAAAAAAAAGAGGTGAATGTGCTGTTCAAAGGAACGACAGAAACATAGTCACAATGTGTTCCAATGCTTTAGGCGTGCAATCGATTCATATTGCAAATAGATACTCACAATGTGACAAAAAGATTATTCAAATTGAACAACCGCATGTCGTGAAAAAATATAATGCAAATATGGACGGTGTAGATCGCTGTGATGAGAATCTAAGCATTTATCGTACCTCCATTAGAGGGAAAAATTGTGTTTTTCCCTAATTGCGCCTTGCAATACGCTTGGCAAATACATAAAAGCAATAAAGGTGGCATGGACCATTTGCAGTTCAGAAGATGTGCAGCTGTAGCACTTCTACAACAGAATAAACAACGAAGTAGCAGTTCTAAGGGAAGACCCAGTCAAAATAGAAATATGCATATTCATTTGGATAGAATTGACCATTTTGTTATTTCTTAGGATAAACAAACCAAATGTCGCCACTGTCATATAAAGACTACTACCAGGTGCCTTAAGTGAGATGTTGGGGTTCATGTTAAATGCTTTGTTGCATACCACACATAATTTTTTTATGTAAAGTAATCAATAATTATATACAGTATGTTATGTTCCTAACGTCCTATATGTACCGGGTGGCCAGATAAGAATGCAAAGTGCTGTTTCTCGAAAACTATTCGTTGTAGAGTTACGGCAAAAAATGTTATTACTAAAGTGGCCAAAAAAAGACCTTGGAGAATATTATCAAATTTGCAAGATGACCGTCAGGGGGCGTAGCCACCATTCTAAACTTTTAAAGTGATTTTTTACTGAAATCCACCTAGTAAATGTACCAAAAAATTATGTGCTTTTTAAAGTTCAGCTTTATTCGAATAATTTTTGTTTGACATATCTTTTAAAATAAAGTGGTGAGGGGTGATTCAGTGAATTTTGAAATAAACGGCTGTAACTCCTAAACGACTGACTTGATTTTAATAAACTTAGTCTCGTTGGAAAGAGCACTTATTGCTCCATCAAATTCATCTTACCTGTAATATGTCTAATTTTTAGTGATACCGCTAGAGCGCGTTCTTTGATATATCAGAAAATTGAAAAATTCTCTAAAAAATTAAATGCAACAATATGACTTTTTTTTCATAAAAATGAAATGAAATCATCCCTAAATATGTTAGTGAAAACTGCATCTCGATATCTTATTTCTACCCTAAAATATCTAAGAAAGAAAATTTGAAAAAGTCGATATTACACCGGTATTTATTCTTATTTATTTGTCTTTTTTCAAGATTCAATGAAAAATTTCATCATTTTATAATTTTTAAACTACTTAAGTAGGCATCAAGCACCTACTTAATGCCTACTTAAATGATCGAATTGTCTCCCATTGACCTCGATGCATTGTTGGAGCCGCTCATGCGGGGACATTACATCAGCTTCAACTTCTGCTCTTGACGGGCTACGAATGGCCTCTCGAATTCGTATTTTTATGTCGTCTCTTGTTGTTGGTGGAGTTTCGTAAACGATATCTTTTAATCGACCCCATAGATAAAAGTCCAAATAGGTTAAGTCTGGGGAACGGGGTGGCCAAGGAAATAGATTTTCTCGTCCAATCCACCTCAATAGGAACATATAATAGTTCCGTCCACACACCACACATTAACAAGTTGATGTTGGACCTCATTTTTATGAAAAAAAAGTCATATTGTTGCATTTAATTTTTTAGAGAATTTTGCAATTTTCTGCTTTTATATAAAAAACGCGCTCTAGCGGCATCACTAAAAATTAGACATATTACAGGTAAGATGGATTTGATGGAGCAATAAACGCTCTTTCCAACGAGACTAAGTTTATTAAAATCAGTTCAGTCGTAGTAGAAGAGAGGCACCACGCGCCATCTTGGATTTTTGGGGAAAACCCACCATTTTTTATATGCCCACGTATGAGACGCGTTTTTCTACCCTTATTTTTTATGGTTTCTTTTCCGAGGCCTCTTTCAACCCTTGATGGAATTTTCATCCCTAATTACGGCCTCTTTGTTTTTACTCACCTACGTATTTTTCACTCTTATTTATGGTTTCTTTTCGGAGGCCCTTTTCAACGCTTGATGGGAATTTCAATGTTGTATTAAGAGCCTTTTTGATAGCAATTTTTTTGTACTTGCTACCGTGAAGGGTGTATTTAGGGTTTGGTCTTGGGGTTGGTCTTGGACTTGGATTTGGACTTGGGGTTGGTCCAGGCGTTGGTCTTGGATTTGGGCGCTGGGGCTGGGTGACGGCTTCTTTTCGGGGGAGGGTCGTTTTCAACTCTTATTAAGATCCTTTTGGTAATATTAAGAGCAGTACATCCCCTGGAGGTTAGGCAATTGTGCGTATTCTTTTAATTCTTATCTACATATTGTAACCTTACGAAATTTTATTTATACGTTGGGGTTCTATTCTAATAAGGGACACTAATGCTAACTTGTAAGACAGGTGTATCAACTTGTGTTAGGGTTTGATCTTGCGTGGGGGAATTTGAATGACAGTAAAATTTAATTATAGAACACTTATTTTTATTGTAAATATCATAATTAAAAAAGCCTCAGTGAGTTAAAAAAAAAATTATTGACATTCAGATTATTCTCTAATGAAGCAAACATTTTTTTAGTTAATTAATTATATAACAGTTACTACAATATTGTTTTCTAAACTGATATAATATGTTTAGTATCCATCCGCTCGTTAAATTGTTGTATATTGTACACCTTAATATTTTAAAGAAACTTGTTACGTATAATTTAGATGTGTTTTATAACTGTAATTAAAAATCTGTACAAGTATATAATATAAATAAAAGGTTAACAGCACACTTACCAGCTCTGTATTGAAAGAACATTTTTGAGGGACTGATTCACGAGTGATAGTCACTGCTTTATGTTACTCGTCTAATCAAACTAAAACACTTTCTATGTTCTACGTTTATGAATAGTTGATGTAAAACTAGCTATTGATTTCCCCATAATTAATTTTTAGAGTGTAAATATACAAACAACCTAATTTTCTTTATCACATTTACTGCAACTCGTATTTACCTTTTCCTTAAAGTAATTAATAATAAAGTGGTTTGAGCAAAATATTATATGTTGTCCATACATGCATACACACGCAAATTGTGTTTTATAAAAACCACATTAAAAGTTTGGAATGTAATCATTACATGTTTTAAATTTCACAACAACAATATGTAGTTAGAAACCACTGTTCATGTTCACTTTTAGCTAATTACTGTGTAATTATATAAACCTGTTAATTTTAATAGTCTACCAACCGTGTAACACGCTTTCCTTAAAACGCTAAAGTCATAAATTTTATAACACGGTTTTTAAAAACGCACATGCTGAATTAAAAAGAAAGAAAAACAATAGGCTCATCTGATATTACGCAACTCTTAATTAAAAAAAGTAAGGTGCTAAAAAATCTCTTTATTTATCAGAATAGAATGGTTGGGTAACAGGCGTTAAACAATAATTTAATTATCTCGTCATTTACAATTAAACATGTACCAAAAAAGTTTTTTACAAAATCAATCATTGATAAACTTATTTAATCTACAATATAGAAACGTTAACGTATAAAGACCACACACATCCGAATGGTCATCCTGCAGTATTGTTTTATTGTAACGGAACCATCTAGAATTCTTCTCTAAACGTAAATGTAGATAGCGGTACAATGCTAACCTGGTTTGTCTGCAGGATTCGTGTTTACAATAATTGCACACAGTCTATGTGCGTGCCCCGGTAGTTGATTAGAAGCGCATACAAGCCGAAACACATTCTTCTTGTGGCTGGGGATCGATTTCAAACATTTCAACGCTTGTACCGCATACATCTTTGGAATTGGTATGCACCTAAGATTTATTATAAACAGGTTGCGTAAAGATACACAAAGATATGTGATGATAATGAGAAGTGTTTTAACGAATCTTTTTCAATTCAGTGGACCTGCTTTATGCAAGAAAACAATAGAAACTCTACCTGACCAGTTTTGCATTTAAACGGATGTACAAAGTGTATGTGCATTTTAAAAACCACTTCGAGGATGGGCTTCTTCAATGAAGCAGAGTGTACATACGTACTACATATTAATATGTAGTTGTAGAAACTCTTATTTATTTGAATTTTTCCTCCCTCCCTCTTGGTTATTTGAACTCCACTTATTTTGAACTTTTCGGTAATTTCACCTTTTTCTCTTGTCCCTTGAGTTCAAATTATCGCCGACTCTTTAAATAACAACTGTAAGTAAAGGGGCCAGTACAATTTTCTTACCGGTTTTTGGTTTTGTTGAGTTTTAACGAACGCCTTTGTGGTTGTTAAGTAACATCCACGACTCTTGACATGAACTTTATACGCGCCACAGTGCTCTATGCATAATTTTCTGTGTACAAAATTGTTTTTAATTTATTTGCTTGTAATTATCGTTTGTGTAGTTAACTCACCTTGCAAACGTTTGTTCGGTTCATAAATTTTGTGTGATCTGTTTGGGCTGTCGAAAATCCAATTTATTCGTAACAATCAAAATCTTTTCCCATCGCTGTCATCTTATCTAAACAATCAATAGTCATTAGAATTCTTCGTCATTGTTATGTCCTATTTTGCGTCCATAACAAGATGTTCATTCGCTTTGTTGCTTTTATTTCGTTATTATTCTAGAGTGCATCTACGGGTAACTTTATTTTGATCAATAACACAGCATGTAATACATAGAAACGACCATTAAATTGTTTTTTCTTTTCAAATAAAATGATTAATTCTAACAACAATCGAACCATTTACTATTTTTAATTCAATAATAATATAGTAATATATTTTCGTTATTTCTAATGTCGCGAGTTAGTATCAATTTTAATTTCCGTAGCTCTAAGTTTCAATACATTGAATTAGTTCTTTTGAAAGCAAAACACATTGCATAGGCCGTTTATTCATTTTTCAATGAACTTAGAGGGAAAATGTTAAAAAAGCGATTCTGCTATCGATCGCTCAAATTAATTTTGTGTGCATTGAATGCGAAAACGGTTGTGTAAAAGATAATTATACAAGCTTAGAATCATCTCATACAGTTTTCAAAACTTTGTCTGACACCAACAGTTCCATGAAATATATGTAGCTCTTATATTTGTCTGTACTATTCCATTGTCCACGATAGCTATAAATTGAATAGTCCGAAAAGATAGATGTGTAACTACAGTTTTATTTTGACTAGATACTGTCGGTGAGCGTTTCGACACTTGTACAGATCAGTAAGCCGTGCTTAAAGCTTTTAAAAGATTCATTTCATGCTTGATCGAGCTGCTCATAATAAAAAAATCATAAATTCAGTGCGAAGAGTAAGACAAAAATAAATAACAAAAATAGGTCAAAGATATGTTGACGATTCTTTTGTAGAGCAAAACTTCAAAAATGCTCATATTTGTGTTTGAACCTGTCTAGTGCAGTTTCCGTTTTTAGTATGAAAATAAAACTAAGTATAAAAGCCCGCAAACAGCATTAACGATAAGACAGTACGTCGTGTGCAATTCTCTACAATAAAGCTTAAACTGACATCAACGATTTTAGTGTCGCGTGAAAGATATTATACATGACATGATGTCGTATGGTGTGTCAGTATTGCAGTGAATCCTCCTACCGAATAGTTTATCAAATATTTAGTTACGCGTTAGCTGTATAAAAGGTATAAAGTACAATAAAACACTAATTACAAAGTTGGTATACGTTCACAATTACTGGAAGCGTTAAATAGCTCAGCAAATAGATTTCCACTACAATACATTTGCTCCCAAAACCGTGAATACAAATTGATAAAAGATGTAGCACATTTCTTACTGTTTCTGAAGTTGATGTAAGGTACTCTTGAGATTCAATTAATAGGATTCCTTGAAATGGGGTTAATTTAAACCCCTTTCGACAAGCTAAAAAAGGTTTTTTATAGTTAAGCGTCGTACCTTGACTATTACGTAATGTTAAGATATTGATTTTATTTTTGCATTATTAAAAATGTAAAGTATTGAAACTTTTATGTTGATTTACAAAGAAGTAATTTATCTAATCAGTTATTGCAAACAGTTACTCAATTTCAGACTCAACACTCATAATTTTCTTTTTAAACATCAATAATTACGTTAAGATTTGCTCAACTAAGATCATTAAAGTTATTTGGATCCCAAATAATAAATAACCAATCGTTAAATAAATCTTGTAAATTTAAAAGGTTATAAATAGAATCATCGCTACTTAATGCTTGTAGCAATAATACTTCATGAAGAGACTATAGCACCGAATTCTAAAATACACTATAATAAACAGCAGATGTTATGATTCCCTAATTTTAATGAATTACCGCTCGTTATTCTACATAAACGCTGAGAATTACCGCAATAATTAATACTAGCAAAATAACACCAAACCAATTTTTAAAAAAAGGCATAAGCCTATGCTAGCACGATAATTTTGTAAACGTCTGACAGAAAAGTGTATGATGGAGCATGGCAAGCCGAAAATGAAGGACAGTTAAGACGGAGGATTTACAGAAAAATTCGAGAGATAGATGTTACAGCCACCCAAGTTATGCGAGATGTTCTAGAAAATAGCGTCTTGTTCAAAATCACGAACTACTTGATTTAATGTAAGTTATCAATTTTGTTAATTATAAGTCTATTAGTAGTAGACAGACACCTTCCGCCATCTTGGATTTTGACGTCACAAGACCGCCCACGTGGGGGACCGTATTTTCCACCTCTATGGTTTCTTTTCGGAGGCGTTTTTCAACCCCTTTTCTTCCCTAATTATTTTTGTTTTTACTCATCCACGTGTGAGACCGTATTTTCCACCCCTATGGTTTCTTTTCGGAGGCCTTTTTCATCCCTAATTATTTTTGTTTTTTTACTCGCCCACGTGTAGGACGTGTTTTTTCACCCCTAGTTTATGACCGCCCACGTGTAGGACGCGTTTTTTCTACCCCAATGGTTTCTTTTCGGAGGCCTTTTTCAACCCTTGATAGAATTTTCAACCCTTTTTGTTTGTATTAAGAGCCTTTTTTGACAGCCATGCCTTTTTTGTACTTGCTCAAGTGAGGGGCAGATATAGGCCTTGGGTTTGGTCTTGGACTTGGGGTTGGTCTTGGGGCTTGGAGCTGGTCTTGGACTTGGGCTAGGTCTTGGGGCTAGGGCTGGACCTGGGCTTGGTATTGGGGTTGGTCTTGGACCTGGAGTTGGTCTTAGGGCTAGGGTAGGGTGACAACTATTTCTGGCAATTATCTTGTAGATCATTTTTGACCCGGTGATTGTAGGGTTAGCATTCTGATTGGGGTGAAATTTGAAACAAGGAATCGCTAACCTTATAAGACAAGTGTAGAGCTTGGCCCCTATCGTGGCCCCTTGGTGCAATTGTATGTGGGTTCTAACCTAATCTTACAAGACAAGTGTAGGCCTTCGCCCCTTGTCGTTACCCCTGATTGGAAATGATATTTGTTTCTGTAAGTTATGACTGGTAATTTGAAGTTTTATTCTAATAAGGACGTTCTTGTAAGACACGTGTATGAACTTGTGTTAGGGATTGACCTTGCGTGAGGAATTTGAATGACAGTAAAATTTAATTATAGAACACTTATTTTTATTGTAAATATCATAATTAAAAAAGCCTCAGTGGGTTATAAAAAAAATTACTGACATTCAGGTTAGTCACTAATGAAACAAAATTTTTTTATTAAGTTAATTAATTACATAACAGTTATTACAATATTGTTTTCTAAAACAAATATTAAAACATAGTTTACCTGCACTGATTTCATTGAAATATGTTTCATATCCATACCACCGTTAAAATGTTGTACGCCTTAATATTTTTTTAAAGAAACTTGTTACGTATAAATGAGATGTTTTATAACTGTAACTAAAAATCTGTAAATAAATAAAAGGTTAAAAGCACACTTACTAGCTCTGTACTTAAAGAACGTTTTGGAGAATTGGTTTACGAGTGATAGTCATTGCTTTGCGTTGCTCGTCTAATGAAACTTTCTACGTTTTTACTTATGAATAGTTGACGTAAAAACTAGCTATTGATTTCCCATAATTAATTTTAGAGTGTAAATATACAAACAACCCCATTATCTTTATGACACTTAATAATTACGTGTTTTAAATTCCACAACATTATGTAGTAAGAAACCACTGTTCATGTTTACTTTTAGCTAATTACCGTGTAATTATATAATCCTGTTAAATTTAATAGTCTAAAAAATTGATTACCAATATAAATGGTTAACATAATTTCTTTTAAAAAAACGCTAAAGTCATAAATTTTATAACACGATTTTTAAAACACACATGCTGAATTAAAAAGAAAGAAAAAACAGTAGGTATTACGCAATTAGTAAGGTACTAAAAATATCTTTATTTACCAGAATAGAATGGTTGGGTAACAGGCCTTAAACAATAATTTGATTATCTCGTCATTTACAATTAAACATGTACTAAAATAGTTTTTTTACAAAATCAATCATTGATAAAGTATGTAATCTAAAATATAGAAACATTAACGTATAAAGTCCGCACACATCCGAATGGTAGTCTTGCAGTATTGTTTATTGTATACGAAGCATCTAGAATTCTTCTCTAGGAAACGTAAATGATATCCTTGCGGTGCTCGTCCAAAGGAATCAAAATACTCTCCGTTACCATTCTCGTCAATGTAGATAGCGGTCCAATGCTGACCTGGTTTGTCTGCAGGATCCGTGTTTATGATAATTGCACACGGTCAACGTGCGTGTCTCGGTAGTTGATTAGAAGCACATACAAGCCGAAACACATTTTTCTTGTGGCTGGGGATCGATTTCAAACATTTCAACACTTGCACTGCATACATCCTTGGAATTGGCATGCGTCCAGTCTTGCAGTAGTAAGGCGTTTTCCAGTGCATACATAGGCCCAATGATGTTATGGTTTAAACAGCTATATGCTTTTGCTTCCTTTTCCAACTGTTTAATCGACGGGCAACCAGTCTCCTCCAGGTTTACTATTGGTTTGTTAAGAAACCTTAAAAACTGTTGTTTTTCACTGCCCTTAACGTGAATTTTGTTAAAGGGGCGCAACACTCTCATCAACTCCTCACGGAAATTGTTGTAGTGTACATGACCCGACCACCATTTCAGCGCATGATAATTAGCCTCCAAAAATTTTATCTGTTGTGACATGGATCTTGATATAAAGTAACCTCGAGGTGGTTTTATCAGCATCAACGATAAACCACCATGATCTGTAACCACGGCTATTTCTTTCGGTATGAATTCGTTGTTAACACCACTAAACCCTTGTACATCCAAGTATGCATCCATCTTCTTTCGGCTGCTGTTGTGCACTGAAGATCGCAGGTTAGATCTACCACTTTTAACAGCTAAACGACGACGTTCCGATGTTTATCGATCTCGATCACGTTCTCGAATTCTGCATACACCAAACAATTAACGGTTACGGTGAGCGCTTCTTCAAACCCGACTTCCAGCCAAAGGGAGCCGTTTCTAGGTAAATTCCAGTGCGTACTAGCGTTTGCAGACAAGTTAGGTGTTAGGTCAAAGGCCATTAAACAATAGCCGTTGGGGTAATCACTTCTCGATATATCGTTACCTTCATTCAAAAAATGAATACCCGTACCAGAGAATAAGGTGTGGTACGCTATTACATATAAACCATTAGCTGTAAAGTCTGGTTGTAAGGCCTTCGAAGGAATTTGTTGTCCGTCATATATAACGACACGTAGTTAATATTGCAGTGATGACAATTGTACGGGTTTGAGGGGTAATCACCGTTGAAGGCTTTATTTGCTACAAAGCCCACGATGCATCGTTTAGGTAACTGACCCAGGAAAACATCCAATGATTTTCGCTGTATGCCTGCTGGTATAGTTAACACCTTTACGTCGGTCCTTGTAACAGGGTATTTTGCGGTGGTTGTTTCTAAAGCTTTAGCGTGCGCAATTAGAATAGTTGGATTGATTCGTATACGTCTCACCAGTAGACTAACGTCTATAATTCGCGCCTTGTAAGTTTAAGCGAGTGCCGCCATTAGGTTAAGTGTATCTCTTGATCGTACAAATTTAGCCTTTAACTCAACACCACTTATGAGGAACTTTTCTTGATTAAACGAATCCGAGTGCACGTGACCAATCATCTCTATCTGTTTCCCGGTAGCCGCAAGTGCTTGACGTTTTGAGAAACCGTTACTACCTCTGTAGATAGAACCGATACCGTTACCGGCCTGATTCATGTAATATTGCTGATAAGGGCAAACCATTATTGTACTTTCTTAAAGTGTAGCTTCAGGCACGACGTTCCAAACTCAAATGGCATTGCTGCACCCGTATCTGTTTTTATATTAATCTCGATGTTTTCAAATTCCCGTGTCATCACCGGTATGTAGTGTGCAGGCGAAAAAACCATATCTTTATGACTCCCGTAAGCATAGTTTTCTGAAGTAATATTTATTATACGCATAAGCGGAGATAAAACATCACCCACAATTTGCGGTTCAACGATGTCGCAATAAACAAACATCTGAGTTGGTAATACTAGCGGGGTGGTTCCATAGCTATGTTCTGATACAGACGATAACCCAGTTGTTGGGCTAGACGTTGTGAGAATCCGAATAGCGAGCGCTGAGTTTTTAATTTCGTAGTGACGCGCTTAGTTAGATTATGATATTCGATAGCAATTTACTTATTAGTACATGGTTATTTAGCTCGTTGGTAATTAATTCTGTGTTGGCATAATTTCCCGAAGTGAAACGTATCACATACCAGCCATCTTCAATACAAATGACCTTCTCGTTGTCGCGTTGAAAATATTCTGCGGCCTTTTTTAATACCGTTTCTAGCACACTTTCTTCAGGTGGCTCAGTTCTATAATAAATTAAATTGTCTGTTGCACTTACAGCGTCAAAAGAACATGGGTACCGAATTTCCGATATCCCTACAACCCAATCTAATCTTATTCGCTTTGGTAGCTGCGTAATAAAACTTGACGTCATATTGCCTGGAAAATACGTCATAGAGCTATTACTCAATAAGGTAAGATAAAACTCCATTTTTATATATCTCTCAACTGCGAAGCTAACACCCAGCTATTAAATTTGTCACTGTATCCACGCCACTTGACCAGGTATTGTTTATATCGCCCACGGCCCTTCTCTGCTAGAATCTTATCGACTTTGAATAGAGTATCTTTATCAACCGTAACAACTTGCAATTCTTCTTCGTAAAAGGTACCCTCAACTGGATCGTTATGAAGATCGATTATTTGATAAACTGGTGGTCTTCTTTTTATCACCGCACTAATTGTAAAAACTTCATCGCTTACAGTAGCGGGGGCCATATTTATACTTGAATAAGGGCTATTGTTGTAAGCAGTCACAAGCCTTTCGAGTACATCAATATACCTGTAGGAATTTTTGTAAGTGAAATAACGCCACATCTCTGTTTTCAATGTTTTATTAAATCTTTCAACTACAGATGCTTTTACATCAGGTTTATTTGTTACATAGAAATTGATATTTTGTTTCTTGAAAAAGTTTTGTACACTGCTCGCCACAAAACTCTTTGCCTTTATCCGTCTGTGGATTTGCCGGAGTATTGTCGCAATCATTAAAAATATCCGCGAATGCTTCAATTACAGATGAGGCTGTCTTCGTTTTAGGTGCTCTCGTCCATGCCCTCTTGCTAAATACATCAATTAGCGTTAGTATGTAGTTGTATCCACTATTGTGTTTACTTAAAGTTCGCATATCACAAAGATCCGCTTGCCACAACTCGTAAAGGTTACTCACATTATATTTATTTCGTGGAAACTTTTTTCTGACTGGTTTATGTACCGTATAAGCTTCCTGTGCCTGCAGCCAATTTTTCACTTCACCATATTTTTTTTTTATCTTTTACAGCATTAGTTAAAATGTGAAATTCCTCTTCTCCTTCTTTGAGAGATTCTCCTCGGTTCTTCCCGCCTTTCACTATCAGCATCGTAATTCTCACCTATAGTTGTTGTGAGGGTCCGTTCAACGCTGGGTGATACATAAACATCATGCCTTTGCGTGTTTCCGATAAACTCTCGTGGTATATTTATCTCTTTAATGTACGTCGCAAACTGACGCCAACCGCGCGGGTTTGTAGTTTTTCGTTTTCTTAACGTCTCATGAACCAGATCGATAATGGTATGATCTCGTCTTTTATTGTGACAGTACTCCTTTTATCCCAAAATACATCACTGCTCGTATTCAGTATACGTAAGAAAGCCTCGCCTTTTCTCTTATATGAAGACGGAAGTGTTGATACTATTTCATCGTAAGCTAGACCTTTGCGTTGCGGTAAATCTCTAATATCATCAGCAACAGCGTCACCGCTAATTGTTATGCTGGTCTTAAAGTGTGGTTATGTTGAGAGAGTCGTTGCTTCTGATCAGCTGACAGAGATAGACGACGTTTTAAAATGTTATGTGCACACTCGCAAATACACTATCCAAACATTTCAATAAAGCGTCACGTTGACTTTTACTTAATCTGGCTAATGCATGCAGGATATCAGTGTTCTGGCTTAATGGCTTAAAACGCTTTTTCGCTATATATATATATATATATATATATATATATATATATATATATATATATATATATATATATATATATATATACCTGGCAGATACCTTGAGGCTCGAATATGTTTGTTCTATAACGTAGCACATCCGGTGTATTCTGTTTTAAATCAAACAGTAAATCTCCGTGCGGGTTTGAAGTGGCATCTTGGTACGCGGCTTCTAAAAATTTCGCGTTGTCCGGCGAAATCTGTCTTACTAAATGCTGTATCTGAGCACTGTCACGTGGGTTCTTAAACAAAATTATGTAATGTGCGTTGACAGAAATATCCCGCTGTCCACGTCCTTGATGAAATATGTTCTGCGTTAAGAAAAACACACTTAGATTTCGATGATGACAACCCTTTGTAAAAAATATCAACCACAGAGCCGTTCGTTTCGCGCATTAGATCGTCAATTATTATTAAGACAGGTTTTTCCCCGTCAAACTGTTCCATATCAGGTAAACCCTTTTGAAATTCTACAGAGAGATCTTTGAATAAAGGCTGCCACTCACTGTAAAACCAGATAATTTTTTCAAAAGCTTATCGCAGTCAGTTTCGATATTTTTTAGAAAATCGATAAAATACGATTTCCACAGACCCGTTCGTTTCGCGCAACTAGATCGTCGAATTATGGTGCTTAAGACTGACCTTTCCATCTTGAATCGCTAAACTGTTCCATAATCAGGTACTCTACCAGCAACCTCGTTTGAAATAGACTAAAGAACATCCTTTTAATCAGAAGGCTAACGCCACAATCACTGGGTCAAAATGATCTACAAGATAATTTTTCAGAAAAGCTGTCATCCTAGCCCTAAGACCAACTCCAGGTTTCAAGATCATTTTTAGACCAACAGGTCCGATAAAGACTACGCATTTCCAAGACCCGAGCTGTACCCAAGACCAACTATCGCCAAGACCAACCCAGGGTAGACTTAAACATGTACTCTTCCATCTTGAATCGCTAAACGATACAACAAGATGGCTGTACCAGCAAGGCTCGTTTAATATAGACAAATGAACATTTTTAATCAAGAATAAACGCCGCAATCAGGGTCAGAAAAGTCTACAAGATAATTGCCAGAAATAGTTGTAAACACGCCTACACGTAGCCCTTTAAGACCAACTCAGGATCCAAGACCAACCCCAAAAGAAACCCAGGTCCAGCTACCCCAAGACCTAGGCCAAGTCCAAGACCTAGCTTAAGATCCAAAGACCAACTCAAGCCCCAAGACCAACCCCAAGTCAAGACCAAACCCATGGCCTACTTGTCCCTCACGTGAGCAAGTACAAAAAGGCTATGGCTGTCAAAAAGGCTCTTAATACAAACAAAAGGGTTGAAAATTTATCAAGGAAAAGAAACACATAGGGTCAGAAAAAACGCGTTTTTTATGTAAAATAAAAGTGTTATTTCAACTGTTAGTTTGATCCACTCTAATAAGCTTAATTTTTAAGTTTTAGATTATTTTAAAGTGTTATAATAAATATATTTGTTTCAGGTAAATTCCGTTTTTCCATTTCGATAACCGACAGAATGTAAGTAAAATAACACAAATAGGGTTTAATTACATTTTTCATCTACAAATAAAATGTATTTTGCGTTTTTATTATAAAAAAAAGACTGTTAAGTGTTAATTTAAGAAATGTAGTAAGTAGAATTGGAATATAGGCATTTTCAATTTTCTGAACCAAATGGGTGTTTAATTGATTTGTAACGACATTTTTAATTAATGATTGAATTTTACAACGTGAGCTAAGAAACAAAGTAGATAAAACTACGAGTTATTGAATTGGTAGCTAATTTCGTTATCAAATTTGGTTCCAACAATTATTAGAAAGTGGTGAACACATTTTACCTACAAGAAAATGTGATGGTTATACATTTTGTTCATTTTAAACTTACCACCCCCTGAATTCAAAAACAACAAAACATTCAATAATCGCCGGGACACGTCAATTTTTGTTTTAGGGTGGAACATTTTTGACAGGGGTCTTGATATGTTCAATCCTGTAACCCCTAGCAACCCGAATTTTAAAATCTCAAATGCAACTACCGCACTTATACATCATTTGAAAGCCCCTTTCATTATCAACGTATTCCTTTTGAGAATTGGGTGAGATTTGAAAAAATTATTTGTTTCACGTAGTTTGAATGTTGTACAAAATCAAACTTATTTTTATACTTGTGTCCTTTTTAATGGTACCTCAAAAAAACATTTTTTGAATGCCAACTGAGTCAAAGATCACTCAGTTATCAGAACCACAAAGTGTGCTGTGATTTACTTGCGTATTTGATAAACGTCAAAACTGAAGTAACCTATTGTTTGTTGTAGTTTGAACGTTGTAAAATCCAACAACAGAAGAAAGAGTTGAATTGAGTTTCATGTATGGTGCAAAAAATGAATCTGCGCGAAAGACAGCGCAAACATTTAACGGTAGGTATCCAGATAAACATGTTTCGCACGTTTATGTGCCACAACTTGTGAAAAAGTTTATAGAATCCGGATCGAAACGAAACACGTCTAGAGTTTTAAATGAACCAGCTCAAATTGAAGTGTTGGGTCATTTTGGGACAGATCCAACTACTTCCATTAGAAAAGTTTCACAAAAAATTGGAATATCGATTGGTTCAATACATAAGGTTAAAAAGTTATAAGTTCCATCCCTATAATTTGCAAATACTTTAAGAACTGTACGAAGATGACCCGGATCGAAGAATTCAATGTCAGAACGGATTAATAGATCACCCAACCTAGTAAAAAATATTTGCTTCTTCGATCAGTGTGTTTTTTTCCTAAATGGTCAAATGAACGAACAAAATTGTCGTTACTGGTCAGATGAAAATCCCCATCTATTCCGGGGAGGTCATACGTAATACCCCCAGAAAATAAATGTTTGGCCAGGTATTTTAGGCAACACCATAATAGGCCCCTTATTTGTAAATGGTTCTCTTGCCGGGGAGGTGTATCTAGATATGCTTCGGGACCCAGATGACGTACTGTTCACTGAATCAGATCACATCAGCACGGAAATCCTTTATTCCAAGAAGACCTAATGCACTTTCAACAAAATGGTACACCTGCGCGCTACACAAGACCTGTACGTGATGGGTTGAATATCACATTCCCTGGTAGGTGGATAGGAAGAAAAGGAGCAGTAGAATGGCCATCAAGATCTTGGGATCTTTATCCAAATGACTTTTTCCTTTGGGGTTGTCTCAAATCAATAGTTTACAAAACAGCACCACTAAACATTCAAGATTTCAAAAACAGCTGCGTGTAGGGCTATCAGGCCAGTAACTTATTTATTGTTTGGAAAGAAATGGTGAACATTTTGAATAATTCATGAAATGACATAGTTTGAGCTACTCCAACTAATTTGTATTGTGTTACTTTGAATGCTTTTTTTTTTATTTAAACCAAACATTAAGTATTAAAGAAAATAAATAAAGTGTTTGACAACCGGGTGGTTTTTGGCCCATAACTTTTTTAAATCTCGCCCAATTTTCAAAAGGAGCACACTGGTGTGTTGATAATCAAAGGGGCTTTCAAATGATGTATATCAAGTGGGGTAGTTGCATTTGAGATTTTAAAATTAGAGTTGCTAGGTGTTACAGGGTTGAACATATCAAGACCCCTTGACTGTCAAAAATGTTCCCTCCTAAAACAAAAATTGACGTCCCGGCGATTATTGAATGTTTTGTTGTTTTTGAATTACAGGGGGTAGTAAGTTTTAAAATGTATATATTTCAATACAAATGTACTTAACTTGGATAAATTAAATATATTTGTGATAAATGTATTTTTCATTTTGTAACACTTGAACTCTAATTATGTTCAAGTTTGTAAGAAATCAAAGGCAAGTAGGATTATTTTTATTCCTTGTAACAAAATCTTGACAATATTAATAGTTGGTGCCACCAGTAAATGATGGTTAAAATCGTCAGATGTAAAACGTCATTATCGTAAGGTTGGAGATCTGTCAACAACATAACCTTAAAATTTTCTATCAATATAATATTTTTTTGTGTGCGAAAATGTCAAGATTTGAGCGGAATAACATCATTTTCGGGAACTTTTGATTTACTTTTTGAACTTATTTGGATTATTTGCATTATTGGATTAAAATTCATGCCAAGCGCAAGAACTTACATTAGGACAAAAACAAGGAAATTGGATAGCATATGATCTGACGCAAAACATGTGAAATGCTACTTCCCGGTCATAAACAAAATTTTGTTTTGTTGATAACAAAGTACCCCGGTCGGTGTTTAGTATAATTGTGTGGATTAAACGTAAAACGTGCAATTATACCCGTATGCTAAGCGCACATTTGGAGAATTTAAATTTATTAACGGAGTAGGTAATATATTATTTAATTCAAATATGATATTCGGACGGTGGTCTTCGGTGGTTGGCTGTTACGTATGGTCCCGAAAGCCCCACCAGAGAGGCGGCGGGTGGTAGTGCCCTCTCATAAGCTCAGACACGTTCGGTTTTAGACACTCTTCTGGACATCTGTCACGGAGAATATTTCTAACGTTCAAAGCAGTCGGTTGAGAAATTGATCCTAAAAACAAAATTACCTTGGAAAGGAGGGGTTTAGAGATGAGACAAAGGACACAGTTGTTTTCTATAGTCCACACTCAAGTTCCCTGCAAATACGGTAGTTTATTCATGGTATGAATAAGTGAGCAAATTTTTAATAAAATAAAATTTTTGGTGTATGTGAAACTAAAACACTACTGTGTATAGTAGCCGCAAAATAATATGCTAAGCGAGTATTTATCAATTCCAATCAATTGTGTGATCAACTTTTACCTTATAATAAAGTGATTTTTGTGACGTTTCGAATAAACTTCTAAACGCATAAGATCGCTGTGAGTGTTTTATATGGTATATAATTGTAATAGTTAGTGGAAAGTCCAGAACATTTTTGATTATCTCATTTGGTCACTTAATGTTTACCAAAAATGAATCAAAACAACAAAATAAAATTTATTTTCAAGAAAACCATTAAAATTAATAAATAATTGAAATGTAAACAATTTATAACAAGTGCTCAAACATTTAATAAGTCTATTTTCCACTGATAATATGGCATTTTCAATTTGATGTCGCCCATTCTTTGCAAACGCCTGGTAAATCTTATTTTCAAGCTCCTCCATGGCTTTGATAGCTGTTTCTTTTACTACACCTCAAGTAGAAAAAAAAACATATTTAAACGTGAGCAATGAGCTGGCGCACCATCCAGTTGATACCACAAGTGTTTTAAATCAGCTAATGGTAAACTGTCTAAATAGTCAACTACAACTTCATTAATAATTCTCACATAATGAACACCGTTTAGTGATTCCCTATAAATCTCAATTCATTGTTTTCGAGTAAACAAAAAACATTTAAACTAAATTTATTTTGAAATTCACGTTCACTGAACATAATAGTGTTTCTATTTGACGGTTGTGGATATTAAATTGACCCTCTAGAATCTAGATCAAATTTAGCTTCATAGGTTCGGATAATATTTTTTAAAAAGTATCGCTGTTTTTGAATTTTCACTATTAGGAATTCACAAAAAATTAACTTGTCGTTGGAAATAGATGTTACACTGGCGTAAACCTTTAGGGATTCATATTACTTTTAACTAAAATACTTTGCACGGATGATTGAGAAACGCCTAATTTTGTAACAGCCCGTCGGATGGAAGATTTAGGATACGCATTGAAATAGAAAAGTCTGGAACTCTGGAACTATGGCAAGACCTGTAACAAACAAAACACACCCACGTTGTGTGGTAACGTGGGTGTATTTTGTTTGTTACTCATTAAAGTGGCCAAGAACCGGAAAAATATTTTCTTCTTTGCCCTTCGTACGACGCAGCTCCGTTTTCCACGATCCAGTACTTAAAAAGTGATTTTAGCAATCTTACTCCGAGTCATTTTCGTTGACCACTGTTGATTTGTCGACAAGTTCTTTCAAAAATGTTGTCAAACATACCAAATATGCGAAACAAATAGAAAATGAGTTCGTTTAGGTACGTTATAGGTAATTTATTAAAATTCAAAACTGACAATAAGAGTTTTTGATTTTGCAAATGTTTATTAGTTACATAGTAACAAGACTGCTTAATTGAAATTCAAAACATAAAATTCAAGACGTGATTCGTTACTATGTAAGTAACATTTGCAAAATCAACAACTCTTGTCATTTTTGAATTTTAATAAATTATTTGTTATACTGATACAGCAAGCGGCCAAATGAGATTCAAGTAAATAATGGCTTGCACCAGTCACACATTTTTAATAGAAGTGTGCAGACAAACCGATTCGACTAGTGAAAAATTCAGAACTTAACCCAACTTAAACGGTTGCCTTTATGTTAACAAAAGATTTTTGAATTCTGAACCCGATGCCGTTGAGAAAATTTGAAATAAGAAAGTTATAAGAAAGACTTTTTTAGAATTTAAGTAAATCATAACGTAGCTTAGGGCATCTTACAACCCTAACAGTCCGATTTCGAAATTCGTAGCGGTGTAGGCGCAGCGCTGATTTCGGTGAGAGTCTGCAGCAGTTAAAGTTATCTAATTTTTCGAAATAACTCACAAAAGGTAAATTTAGCCTTATAATTAAACGAGGAATAGGAAAATGGGAGTTCCATTTAAAATAGTGAAGTTGATGGCTATCTCCTGTATAACCGGAACTGCTACAAAGTTGAAAATACTTTCCAAAGGGAAATCGGGTCGGTAAAGATTTAGGTCATTCTTTTAGATCTTTATATTATGTGGTTCTCCAGATACTTCTAACGATTAAGTCTCCCTGAAACACCCTGTATTTTAATAATTTTTTGACAATTAGAGTAGTAGATTCTAGTAGGAAGTAAATGTTATACAGTACTATACCCTGTCATGCAGCACGTACATAAGAAAATGCAGTACACTCATTGGTTATAGTACTATACGATACGTATGCAGTAAATATGCATTACAAGGCAGTAGAAGGCAGGCACCTTGGCCGCCATCTTGGATTTTGACGTCACAAGACCGCCTACGTGGGAGACCGTATTTTCCACCCCTATGGTTTCTTTTCGGAGGCCTTTTTCAACCCCTTGATTTTTACCCTAATTTGGTTGTATTAAAAGCCTTTCTGACAGCCATGCCCTTTTTGTACTTGCTCATGTGAGGGGCACATTTAGACCTTGGTTGGTCTTGGATTTGCGGTTAGGGCAGGATGTTGGCTTCTTTTCGGGGGCCTTTTTCAATCCTTGGGCGGAGTTTAACCTCTAATTAAGGTCCTTTTGTCGGCCATTTTTTTATCGACCTTTTTTATCGCGCATACTTGAGAGGCTTATTTAGGCCTTGAGCTTGGGTTTGGTCTTGGGGTTGGGGGTAGGGCTGAAGGCTAGGGGTGACAATTATTTTTGGTAATTATCTCATAGACCATTTTGTTTTTCTTGACCCTGTACCCTGATTGGAGGAGCTAAGTCTCTGCATTCTGATTGGTGGGGAATTTGAATTTGTATTCTAATAAGAGGCCCTAATGCTAACTTGTAAGACGTGTGTAGATCTTCAAAACTTGTTCTCGGGCCTTCGCCCCCTGTCGCACCCCCTGGTTGGAAATGGTATGGGGCCCTAACCTTATATATATAAGTGCAGAAACTAGCTCTTGACCCCTATCGTGGCCCTCTTTGTGTAATTGTATGTGGGTTCTAACCTAATCTTACAGTTGTAGTCCTTCGCCCCCTGTTGCGGCCTGTGGTTGGAAATGGTATGGGGTCCTAACCTTATATGTAAGTGCAGAAATTAGCTCTTGGGACTTGGCCCCTATCGTGGCCCCCTTGGTTCAATTGTATGTGGGTTCTAACCTAATCTTACAGTTGTAGGCCTTCGCCCCCCGTCATAAAAAATGTTTATTCTAATAAGGTGGCCCTAGCCTTGTAAGACAGGACTTGTATCAGGGTCTGGGCCCCGACCCTCTTTGAGTAAAAATTGATTTTTAGCGCCATCTAGTGGCGCATAGACTAATGAACATTTTCAGTAATAGAAGTTGATCATGAACACCTCTCTCTTTCTCTCTCTCGTTTATCCGTTTCTCTCTATCGGCTCTTTCTCACACACAAACAAATTTATTAATCAATCAATCTCAAACAACTCATGCTCGATCAAATCAATCAGCTCAATCTCAATCAATCAACCAAAATCAATAAATCATGTCTTACAGTTTGCGGAAACCAGCTTACAGTTCAAAACTGAATACATTAAAGTCTAAATTAAACATGACGTGAAATAATAAATAATTTCTACCCTAATGCAATATTGCTTTTTATAGAGGCAGATTCTCTTTCTAAACAGGCACCACCTATATATTCGGAAAATTATGTCTGATTTATTTGTATATTCAATTACATACACACAAAATTGTTTCATAGAAACGTGTTCATTAACAGTTATAAAAACCTCATTAAAAGGACTGGTCGGTGTTTGTGCTTTAGCGAATTGTTTGAATTCCTGTCGTATACGGATGATTAGACCTGATCGATGACGTCATTATTTTCAAATTTAAGGACAGGTGGTGCCTTAGTGAGATTTATATTACCGATTCCTGATTTTGTCATTTTAGTTGTTTAAATAAGAACTCTACCATCGAGCTAGGTTGATATCATACACTTCATCGATGAGGGCTGTATATTTACGTGTTGCATGTCACGCAGTATGTTTTTAAAATAATAATGTTACAGAAATTTTTCGTCAACTTTTTATTCAATGTATTATTCACAACAGCTATATTAATATATTGTTTTATAAGCGACAATACTGAATCTGATTTTGAACTCTATCTATATACAAAAAATTTCACTGATTAAAAATAAATAAATCTTATTTAATTTGACAATCCATTACCTCAGAAAAAAAAAATACGTTCAATTAGGGAATTGCCAAAGGAAATAAATTATGATAGATCGAAAATGTATTACGATCTGGTTTAAACGTTCAAACGACGCAATGTTAAATTGGTAATCAATCAAGAGTAACCCTAAACCATCATGCCAATAAGACAAACGTTACAAATGCATTTATAGAATAGAATTGACACATATGTCTGCCACTGTTAATATACCAGAACGAAGCTACACGAAAAACACGGAAACTGATAATATTTTTAGAGAGCTAAAGGTAACCTATATATGAGAAAAAAACCTATAACTTTATTAATCTTTACGTCACTACCGTTATCTATCAAATAAGTTGTAATAGAATTTCGTGTCCGCAAATATCAAGTCAGAAGATAAATTTAGGTCAAGCTGAAATTTCGTACCTTTAAAACGTTTGAATTTTATTATAGAAATACAGAAAGGACGTATTTTTGGGAGTAGTAAATGTTTAAAAAGCTTCAATGCGATAATATTCACGTGGGGTAATAGACTTTTATGAATTCTCGAGTAGCAGCAGGGCTTTTGGACACGACTAAGTCAAGCCTCATGAATATTCAAAGGGATCTTAGATCTACATTTTCAACATCTCCCAATAAGCATTACTCCACTTTGAACATTAAGCTCTTAGTAAGTTTACTGCACTAAAAATGTTTCGAGTTTAACAACTTTCTTGTTAGATGTTAATGGAGATGGTGACACGTTATCAATCTTAACCCAATGTAAGGATCTCTTTAGAGTGCTATAACAAAGGCATTTCCGAAAATGAATTTTCATATATACCGAATGAAACGTGTTTATTTTCTACCGCATACTAAATGGTGTAATGGCAAATCTCATAAATTCAGTCTCATTGGGCTTTGAGATCCCATAGTTGGCGTTTCAACTTCCTTCGAGTTTAAGGAAATGATGCACACAAGGGCAACCACATTGTACCCTAGGGCGAAAGTTTCGGTTTTAGTTGTAGTGCACTGAAACTATTTGATCGTAAAAGTCAAACATTTTCAGATGAATTGTACACAAGCTTCAGTTTCTATCTGTTTTCAAGTAGACTACTCATAAAATAACAAGGTCTTGTCACGTGATCTACGTCAAAATTGAAAATTAAAATACTAAGCGTATTATTTCAGCTTATTGACATAATTGTACTTCTATTGAGCATTGAGCACTATTAAATCTCTATTTTTGAAAAATTATAATCTTGTTCGGTAGAAAATTACAATTTTGTACAGAGTAATCATCACGTGGCGGGGCTTCCTTATTTTGACATACACCTGTTTTGTAGTGCGAATAAGTCCAGTACCTCTAGTTTTATGCGAAATATAAAGAACTTTTTTAGACAAAAATTATATAATACGCAAAGGTGTACATATATTTTCCAGTATACAGAGTGTCCAACAACAGCATGGCAACACAAAATGTATGTTTTTATCCATTTATTGCAATTTGACCACAGTTGAAGCGTTGTCAAGTTATTAAAATTTTATTGAAAAATTCAGGAAAAACAAATCATTCAAAATGTTTTCAAACATCACGGATGATACAATGATTGTGTAATACAACGTTAGCCACAGTTTATACGGGGTGTATTTTATTTTGGTCCCAATATCACTATTTGTTTTGTAATAAAACTTTATTTTTTCTAATGGAACGTTCTGTATATTGTAAAACATTTTGTGCCCTTGAAATTTGCATTTATGATCGTTGCCCTAAAATCTTCCGTTTTGGCACAATTAAACTGTTTGCGGAAACTCCCTGCATAATATCATCCCAATGTTTATTTATATGAACCATGGTTTAAACAAAAGCATAAACGCTACCTCATCAAAGATATTTTCATTGATATACTATCGTTTTAAGTGTTAATTCTGTCATTTGGGAAATAGTTAAGAAAGCTATTACAACTACAAGGTGTTAAGTTAGTTCAAAATAAAAATGAAACAAACGAATTTCGCTTCTGTAAAAACCGTATTTATTCAAAAAATTAACTTTTTAAACTACATAACTCGGAAAAAAAGAGAACATCGTCAGTACACCGAAGCAATAGTTTGTTTAGCCTGGGTGCGATGTCGTTGCATTTCAGTTAATTCATTTACCTGTAAATTTTCTTTGCAAACTATTGAGTCCTTCAGGTTTCTTTTTCATTTTAAACTGAGGGAAAAATGTTAATTAAAAAGCACCACGCAAAAACCGACTCTACTCTGTAACAACCCGTTTTGAGTTGTATTAAAATATACCGTAATTTAGGTCTTTCGTTCATTCAGTTGTAAATACAAGAAAAAATTTTAATTATTTTTGCGTTATAGCTATGAGGTAGGCAACTTAATTTGCATTTTGGCGTAACTTAAGTGCATATCTTCTTAAGCGTATATACTTCTTACAGGTTTATACTCCCACTTTAAATTACTTTTCTGCTCATGTCTTTTACGCACCGCTATATCATCATCCAATTTCAAAGCATCCAATTTTTTTTCACTTCCTGATGAATGTTGTGATGGTTAGGAAGCATTTTTTGGGTGTCCCCCTAAATTTTGTGATAAGTGCCATTGATTTGATGGTAAGATAATTTTAAGGCATTATACTAAAAATTAAAACATTTGCTCTTTGCAGGCACTTTTCTTTTTTTACTTTGATTTACACTTTTATTAATTTTACTTTTCTACTTTAATTACATTTTAAGTACGCATTTAATTTTACTGTTGCGTACGCTTTCATTTTATGATTGCAATTTTTATTTGAAAATTTCAAGAAAATGCATTAAACGGATTCAATTTCATGAAGATAAATTTATAAGAAGAAAAATTTCATTTATGGGTGTGGTTTACAACGTAAAGCATTATTTCAAGATATTGCGCAATATTGATGCCAAGATGACATCACCTTGGTTTGCAATTCCGCATTTATTTCTGTAATACCAGGGGTTCTCAAGAAGTATTATATTTAGTGACAGGTATTTATATCAATAATTTAGTAATTTAAGGTTATTACAATTAGTTTTTAAGATATATTTTATATAATTCTAACTTTAAATATTTAATAAACATAGTTGTATATTTTTATTATTTTACGTTTTGATAAAATTTATAGTGTAGACCTCGGTTTAGTTATTCCGAGCATAATTAAAAAAATAACTTGGCGTCCGAGATCATTTTTATTAGTGTTACATTTCGTTTTTATTATTTATGTTAAGTGAAAATAACACAGCATAGATATGTGGTAATTAAACAAATCAAAAGATTGAACCACCCTACGTTAATCTACCGACTGAATCAAAGGCATTATTTTTGGTGAATGGTTTGTATCTCTAGTTAGTTTAACAATTTGTTATGAGAACATTTTACACTGATTTCTTTACGATATTATTTAAAATTTATACCATTACCATAACCACTTATTTATAACTCCCTCCCCCTCCCAGCTCCTATTCTAAAATTTCACTTGGTAAAATCTTTTTTATCTCCATTTGTGGTATCGCTTTTCTAGAAGCAATTTTTTTCCGAATTAACCCTCCCCGGCGGTATTTCCTCAGTTACTATCTTAATGTGTTTTTCGACAGTCTGAATGTGGCATGGAAAATTCAAAATTTTGATGGTAGTAGTTCAGTTCTGACATTTCAAAATTACGAAGTTAGTAATCAGTTTTGGATTCTCGACATTTTAACATTAAACGCAAGGCCAACTCTCTAAATTGTTTTCTGTTACCGCTCAGCATTCCAATAAAACATTTTCCGAATGAGCAAAAAACCATTTCTTTGTTAACTTTATTTATAATGCGTTTGAATTTGGTTCGTAAATATTGAGAAGGTTGAATTCATTGGAATAAATATTGAGACCCAGCTTTAGAAGCTGACTTATACTTTACAAGAAACCAGGTTGTGGCGTATACCTTAATGACGTGCTCGGTTAAAATATTTAATTCATGTGATGGTTCTTCTTTTGTAACATATAATCCTAATATTCTGTTGGCTGTTGTTAACCATTGTGCATGGGACAATTTTCCGCTTTTATAGGAAAGAAGTTATTGTAAAATTACATTGAAACTGCTAACTTACGCATAGATCAATTTCTTCTTATACAGTAATTAAGCGCCAATTTTGCGTCGCTAAAATAAAATTTTGCACTCCTATAAGAAATAAGCGATTTCAAAAATTACATCGACAGGGCTTGAAACCCTTATGAATAAATTTATTTCTTGCGCGGTAATTATGCACCTATTATGCTACGTGTTGCGCCGTTTAAATTTTGCTCCCCTATAGAAAATTAACTTGACAACCGTAAACTTTTGCATAAATCAATTTTTTGATTTAGTAATTAGGCGCCAATTGTGAGTTATTATTTGCCGCACAAATCCCCCATCCCCATAAGCAATAAGTTATTGCAAAAATTACATCGACACGGCTCACAGCTGTGAACTTCTGCATAAATAATTCATTTCTTATTTAGTAGCACCAACTATTCCCCGTGTTGTGCCACTAAAATGAAAATTTTCTCTTTTTGGGAAATAAGTTATTCCAAAAATTACATCGACTCGCCTAACTTCATAATCTTACAAACAAAAACTAATTTTCTCTTGCGCGATAATTAGCCACTTGTTATGCGCCGCTTTGCGCTGTGAAAGTTAAATTATGCATTCCTATAGGAAACAGATTATTGTAAAAATTACATTAATAATGCTAATTATGCGCCGTTTTGTGCCTTTACTGAAAATGTACCCCTTATGGGAAATAAATTATTGCAAAAATGGGATTGATTGCGAGATAGTTATGCACTTATTATGCGCCGTTAAAGTTAAATTTTGCTGTCTTAAGAAAATTACATAGAGCAACCGTCAGAGGCATGAACTTGTGTAAAAAATTTGTCTTTCGTTAATTAGATGCTAATTATGGACCATTTTGCGTAAAACAGGGCATAATTGGTGTCTAGTTACTGCATTGTAGTAGATAAGCAACTTTATGAATTTAAAACGTAGGTAGGTAGCTTTAAAATCAAAGAGAAGTTTGTGTATTAGAATATTTCGTAAGTAATTTATAGGATTAAATACAATTAAATATAAATATACGTATAATGGAAGAAGTGGAGTTTTCGTAATAATAATACAATAAAAATATACATTAAGCAAATCAACACATTTAAACAAATCCTTTAGAGCATAATAAAAAAGATATTTACGTGATTGACAGCTCGCTAAAGTTGGCCGTATCGATCTAATTTTTACAATGGGGCGCAAAATATAATTTTAACGGAGCATAATGGGCGCCCATTATCGTTCAAGAAAGGATTAATTTATGTATGTTCACAGCTGTGAAGTCAGCCTTGTCGATGTAATCTTTGCAACTTATTTCTTATGGAAGCGCAAAACTTAATTATAACGGCACAAGCAGCGAATAGTAGCCGCCTAATTACTGCATAAGAAAAAAATTATTTATTTAGAAGTTCGTATTTGTGAAATTAATATCGATGTAATTTTTAGAGTAAATGGAATAATAGAAACATTATTAATTTATTCATAAGATTATGAAGTTAGCCTTGTCAATGTAATTTTTGAAATAGCTTGTGGGCGCAAAATTTTATTTCAGTGACAACGGATAATTGGTAGGTAGTTACGGCAAGAAAAAATTGAGTTATACAAAAGTTCAAGGTTTTGAAGTTAGCCATGTTGATGTAATTTTTACCATAACTTATAGACGCCCAAATCTTTTGCAATAATTATGCCCTCTAATGGCGCAAAATTTTATCTTAGCGCCATAAAACCGGGCATATTTGGCGCCTGATTACTGCATAAAAAAAAATTGATTTATGAAAAAGTTTACTGTTGTAAAGTTTTACAATGGCTTGTTTTTAATAGGGGCCAAAAACAGATTAAATTATATATATATATATATATATATATATATATATATATATATATATATATATATATAGTGGTATATAAGTTAATTGTACATAGAATTATAGTAGATTCTTCACTTTAAAATATTACGATTTGCACCAACTTGCGTTAATAAAATGTTGCTTATAAGAAAGATACAGGTTGTTGAAAATTTAATTTTAAGATGAATTTTTTGCAATAACTTTAACGTATTTAGAACTAGGTATTCGATATGTCTTCCGTTCTCTTCGAAATAATCACATTTTAGGGATCAATTGCATGATTCTTATACAAATATTGAATTAGGGAAATCTTAACGTAGTAGGCGGACGTCCAAGAACTATAAACGAAGTAGGAAGGGCAGACGTCATGAATGATTTTGACAATTAAACATTTTTGTTTCAATAATATCTGAGTTTTGTAATATTTAGTTTGTATTTATTTTGGTTAATTAAAGAAAAGCCGAAAATGTTGAGGCGTAATAATTATTTAGGAATTTAGGTGAAAGGCCGCCCGAGAATAATTACGCCTAATGAGGAAGACGAAATAATGGATCGCGTTGAAGATGATCTTCAGATTAGTACATTACGTTTATCTTCTGCTTTAGTAATCATAAATCTTCAATTTTAAAAAGACTGCGCCTCGAGAAGTATCACTCCTATCATTTTAGTCTGGTGCAAATTTTATTTCCAGTGGATCTACCGTTAAGATACCAGTTTGCAGGTGATATCCAAAACATGCAAAATCTTGAGCACACCTTTGTCGATAGAATATGATTTACCAACAAAGCTCCATCCACCCATCGTGGTATTTTTAATTTAAGGAACAATCATGTTAGGGCAATTGAAAATCCCCATGTTAAAAGCGAGAGGCATTTCCAAAATGAATTTAAAATAACCGAATGGTGTGGGATGATTGGTAACAAATTCTTGGGGCCGTACGAGTTACCCCAGCATTTGAATGGGTGGGAATTACTTACTTTGTTGTAAAATGACTTCATTGATCTATTGAAAGAATTACACGAAGTTTAAGGGAAAACATGTTGTCCATGCAAGATGGTTCACCGCCGCATTTTTCGAGAGACGTCAAGAGTATATTTAAATCGCAACTTTGCTGAACGCTGGGTTGCTCGTGGTAGCCATTTCCCTTGGCCAGCACGTAGCCAAGAATTTAATTCTATCGATTTCGGTGTGTGGGGTTCAATGAAACAACTTGTTTATAAGGATCCCATAAATATCCGCGACCAACTTTGGGCACAAATAAACAGAGTAATCATGTTATTTAACGACGATCTTTGATGGAACATATGAATAAATGCATCGAAGAGAATGGGAGATATATCGAACATTTAGTGTGACATAATTAAAGTTATAAATCACATTTAGCTTAGATTTTTCTTAAATGGTTTTCTAAATAAAGTGTATTGCATTCCTAATTAGGACTTTAATTTAAAGTACCATACAGATTTTTAATGTTAACTCCAACTATACTTTAATAATATTCATCATATTACTGTCAAAAAGTATTCGCTTAACCACCTATTAGACTTTTCGAAATGAATATTTAAGTAGAATCAGTTGATTCGATTCGATTATCTCAAAAACCGTTAAGTTTATTAACAAGTATACTTTTTTCTTGTTAAAATAACCTGTCTTTAATATTCTCCTACAACAGTAGCATTAAATTGAGCAGCAAAAAAGTTTATCGCACGTTTATACCTTAAGTGTGGTCTATGTGGCGCCCTCTAAAAAAGTCATCAAAATAGATACAAAATTATTATTTCTCATACCAAAAAACCTCTAGTTCTAAATTTTTATGTATAAATGGCCAAAAACGTTAAAGTTATTGCAAACAATAAATCTTAAAATTTAACCTTCAACACCCTGTATCTTTTTTATTAGCAATATTTTATTAAAGCAACTTCAAATCGTAATATTTTAAAGTGAAGAATCTATTATAATTCTGTGTACAATTACTTAAGGACCACCATCTAAAAGAGTTTGATGTTAGCGTTTCCGATGTAACTTTTGCAGTAAGGAAGTAAAATTTTATCTTAGCGGTGAAAAATCGCATATAATTGTTGCCTAGTTACTGCATAAAAAATTGATTTATGAAAAAGTTTCAGGCTGTGTTGATGTAACTTTTTCAATAACTTGTTTCGTACAGGACCGCAAAATTTAACTTTAACGGCGCATAATGGGTGCCTAATTATCGTGCAAAAAAGACTAATTTATGTATAAGGATTTGATGTTAGCCTTTCCGATGTAACTTCTGCAATAATTATTTCTAAAAGGGCGAAAAAATTTTTAGCTGTGCAAAATCGCACATAATTGGCACCAGTTGATTGATTTATAGAAAAGTGTACGGCTATGAAGTTAGCTGTGCCAACGTAATTTTACAACAACTTCTTTCCTATAAGGCCGCAAAATTTTAATTTAGCGGCGCAAAATGGTGCCCAATTGGCGTTTAGTTATTGCGTAAGAAAAAATTAATTTACCCAGAAGTTCACGGCTGTGAATTTAGCCGGCCCAAAGTTTTATTTTAGTCGTGCACGATGTCTCCTAACTGGCACCTAACTACTGCATAAAAACATAGATCTATGTAGAAATTCACGGCTGTGATGTAATTTTACAATAAGTTGTTTCCTATAATGGCCCAAAAGAGGGTCTCATTAGCGCCTAATTACTCCGTAACAAAAAATTCTAAAGTTCACGTCTCCGTGAATTTAGCCGTGTTTATAGATTTTTTGCTACAACTTATTTCCGGTTGGGGCGCAAAATTTAATTGCAACGGCGCAAAATGGTTCATAATCATCGTCTAATTACACATATGCTTAAATCATATTATTCAAAAATGACCCTGCTATATTCACACATCTAAAAAGGAAAAGTTAAAGTTAAGGTGTTAGCGTTTTGTCATATATCCATGACTTCGTCAAGATTCGCCGGTAAATTTCGAATTTGTAAAATTATGTAGGTACATAGCATTAAAAGCTATTTTGGATGAAAATTCCATTTCGTTAAATATCAAATTTCTCAGATATGATTTCGAGTAGAAGTAATAGCTGACAAAGTAATCTCTCTCGACGTTTTTCGAACTTAGGCTTCGTGTATGCGTGGAGTGGTATATTCAAGTTTTTTGGGCAAATTAGAGAGGAGATGGTTGAAAAACCAATGTGGCCGAAAGTAAAGTTTTTATGTAGAGAGTAGTGTACAGGCGTCGAGGCGTACAGTTTAGTTTTTTGCTACGGTGACGTAGATGGTAGCGTGAAACAACGTTGACTAGATTCGTGTGGAAAGAACTCCCGTTAAAAGGTGCTCTTCTTCTTCCAAAATTCCATTAAGGGATCATATAATTGTTCAACCTTCACGACGGCAATTTATTGTGACGTTCAGTTAGTCCTTAGGGTTATATGTATCGAGATCCAAAACAATGCTGAGTGCATAGTGCTCACGCTTTCCTCTGGAGAAGACTTCGCTTTTCTTTGCGGAAAAATACAACGGTCGTTTCAAAGTTACAAACATTTAAGTTCACACTGGCCTCGTAACCAAGTAGCCTGCTGCTAAATAAATAACAAATTTTTGTAATTTAAAATTATAAGAATTATCCCGAGTTTGTATAGTATTGATATAAAGTGAATAAGTAACGTACTGTAAATGTTTCGCCTGAGGACCATAGTTAAAGTAAATAAAGTTAAGTGAACGAATTGCGTGTCAATGTAGACATTAACGTACACGATCAATTTAAAATCTAATCAAGCAACGCTAGGAGCAAAAGGCAGCCGTCGCCCGCTGCTTAATATCGCAAACATCCCCAGCAACACCGTATCGTCGAGGTTATACTCCGTGTCAGATTCTGTGTAACCAAGGGGCGGACCTCTGCATTTAAGGTAACTTTTGTGTTTTCTTGGATGTGGTGATTGATGAAATTTAAATCAAATTTTGAGTGTTTTTCTAACATAAATGCATGAACTCACGGCTTTTCTTTAATGGGTCACTCTTGATGATTTTGTTGGTTAAATTTATACGACCAGTGCTTTTGTGCAGAGAATTGGCCAAATTTATTTGAAGTGTATTTTTTTTAATGTTATACAAAATTGACAAACGTTTATATTTTAATGAGTATAGGTCTATTAGAAGGCGATTTGTTGCATACTCTAGCTAGAGGATTAGCCAAATTTAATTTTTACGTTCACATTGTCTACGAATTTCTTATGTTCTTGTATTATTATTTATTGTATGTACATTATATTTATTTAGGTTATTGGTCTTGTGTTATTTTTGTTTTGTGAACGTATGATTACACAGCATCGAAGGACAAGCAATTTACGTATTTATTGTTTAATGTGCTCATTAAATTAACGTAATTATATCGAGCTTGGTTTGAATGCAATAAACACGGCCGAAGGTTTTCAAAGGTTGATTTTAACTTTAACGTACATTTGGAGGCCGGTGAATTTTGCATTTTTCTTTCTTGTTTTGTTTATGAATTCTGCATAATCAAACGTAATTTGAGGAATTCGATTTCTAACGATTGTGTATACAGTTAAAGCGTTTTATTATTATTATTATATTACTATATTTTTGTTTGGCGAGGTGAAATTATTTTATACATTGAGAATTTGGATTAACGTAACGTGACAAGAGATTTGTGCTTGTTTATCACAGAAGTGATTGATTTTTGCGGCACGCTATTTTATTTAAGCGTGGAAATATTGGTTTTGAAGCCTTTGAGGTTGGCAAGTTATTTGGGTATTTTGAGCGAGCTGTGAACTATCGTAATTAGGCATTTCATCCCCTATTGTGACATTTCAAATATCCTAGTGCCCATTTCTACCCCTATTTTGACTTATGTGTGGTATACTATCCTTCGGTGTACAGAGTGTCCTATTTTCGATGTAATTAGGGGGTTTTAGGTATTTCCCAAAATAGTAAAGAGTAAAATCATGGTCGGGACCCTTGGACCGATTTTTGAAACAAATTTAATAATCTAAAGAACATTTCAATATCTCGACTCGTTTGGGAAATATAGGGTGTTTTTCGTTTTATACCGTTTTCTTTAAAATCCCGTAACTTTTTTGTTCGTGAATATTTAAAATTTTGGTAAAAACATCTTTTGTGCCTTTTTTTATGTGCAATTTAGTGGCGTACTCGATTTTTTTCTAACTTAATTTGTTTCCGAGTTACAGACCAAAGTTGCATTTTTTTTAAATGGTAACCATAGTTGGTTATGATTCCATTAATTAGAGATTTCTTTTAGCTTTCTGAAAATATATAGTTTCATATATTTATCTCGGTAAATAAGAAAATTATAAACGATTTATTGAAAAACACCTCTTGACCTAATCACTTATGTATAGTATAGTTTCATATATTCAAAATGAAGTATATTACTATGCGCAGAACTTATTTTAAAATTAGATAAAAATGTCCTCATAGTATTTTATGCCATATTAAAAACTTATTGATTTAGAAAAAAATAACAACATTTTTATTTTATAACAGTTTTTTCTTATTTTAGGTATTGTTCAAACTGATGTCCATTATGATGTAAACAAACCTCACATCGGCGCGAAATACACTCAATTGCCTTAATGAAATGAATAGATGTATGCCTTAAATCTTCAAATGCTGCCCTGGTGGAATTGACCAATTGTTCGTATGTTTCGTGGCGAGTATGATATATTTTATTTTTTAAAAATCCCCACATAAAGAAATCCAGTATTGAAAGATCTGGAGATCTTGCTGGCCACTTAATAGGTTCGTTAATCTCGGACTAAAACAGTATTATTACTAGGCGCACCATCTTGTTGAAAATAAACATTTACCCTCTGCGCTAATGGAATTTCATCTAGCAGTTGTGGAAGACAAATGTTTAATATTTTCATATACCTCTCTCCGTTAAGGTTGCCGTAAAAAATGTGGTAAGCAAATCTACCCCCCAAAATAAAGCATGATACATTAAAACCAAATCTACCTTGATTTTGGCGTGCTAATGTTACAAAATTGTTATTTTTTGTTGTTGCGATTAAAAATTCCTGCACTCGTAATATGACTCTCATCAGACCAAATGATATTGCGCCCAAAATTCGTATTTTGTCTAATCTGTTCTAAATACCAATTACAAAAAATAATTCGCCGTTCTAAGTCACCATCATTAAGGTGCTGAATTACTCTTTTTTTGTACGGAGTATAATTATATTTTTTTAAGATTTTTTGTACTCTTGATTTAGATACGCCAACTTCTGTTTCTATTTGTCGGCAGGAGGTATTAGGATTTTCTTCAACTCTTGCTAAAACAGTTATTTCGTCGTCTTGTTGGTTCATTTTTGCATAATTTTTGATCCTAGGCTTCTCAAAAGATCCATAAGTTAATAGACGTTCTTTTAATCTGGCGAATATATTCTTGATGGGATGTCTTCGTTCAGGGAGTCTTCAATAAAATAACTTTATTATTTTGCGTTTTTATAAATACTAGCATTATTAAAGTATTAAACGCACAACCTACCTATTAAAATATGCCTCTGAAGCTTGGTCTGCATTAAAATTACACTGATAGTATATGCCAATCATATCTAACTAAAATGCAACTTTGGTTTGTAACTCGGAAACAAATTAAGTTAGAAAAAAATCGAGTACGCCACTAAATTGCACATAAAAAAAGGCACAAAAGATGTTTTTACCAAAATTTTAAATATTCACAAACAAAAAAGTTACGGGATTTTAAAGAAAACGGCATAAAACGAAAAACATCCTATATTTCCCAAACGAGTCGAGATATTGAAATGTTCTTTAGATTATTAAGTTTGTTTCAAAAATCGGTCCAAGGGTCCCGACCATGATTTTACTCTATCTATTTGAGAAATACCTAAAATCCCACAATTACATCGAAAATAGGACACCCTGTACAAATTAATTAACACCTGACTAAGACCCGACCACTGGCTAGTCGTGCGATAGCCAATCTTATCTGTTACCTCGTCTTACTGCCAGTTTATACCGTAACAGTTTATTAAAACTATAGGTTACCTTCTTTGACTTTATGTTCTTCATACACTCCGTCTGCGCATAATCATGTGGTACATGCTTCCTTCTATTTCTTTTTTTTCGAACATGTATTTGCAATGCAATTTTCGTAATTTTCGGGTTGGCCTTTGAATTTCACCAATGTTCTCTATCCTGTATTTGTGGTAAAACTTTTAAACGAATTTGGTTAACTGCTTTTATCGTTATCCAATCTAGTAATTCAACGAGGAAGTTTTTACTTCTGTAATTTGACAATACATAATAAAAATAACTTTAAGCGGTAACAACGATAACCTAAATGAAGAACGAAACTACCGTTTGTTGAGTGCTTGTTATTATTAAAGGAAAAACAATAAAACTTTTAATGCTAAAGTTGCTGTCGTTAAGTTTTAGAGATCCATTATTCCCTTAGAAAACATTTCTTACGACATAAAAAACTTTATTTAAAATACTTTTGCCTTTTAATTATTTCCTTTAACGCTTTGTCACCCGATAGAAATAAAGCGAGTAAATAATTATACCAATTACATGCAGAAATGCAATTTGAGATAATTATAATGATATTTTAATATTAGATATCAATTGTGAAATTTTGAGGCCGGAATTTAGACACTTAATGTGTGCTAATGGGATTAATACGCTATTGTTTACACTTTTTAAGTAAATGTGTAATATTTGCTTCGAAAAGAACTAATGTACAGTTTAAAGTAATTATAAATTATCATAATTTGCTAACCTTATACCACCAAAACAGATTTGACCGACTTCCATTTTCCTTAAATTATTAATGTACCTCTTATATCAAATATTCTTAACTTTTATTAGAGTAAACGACTCAAAAATTATTTTAATGAAACCAAAAATTAATGTGAGTAAGAATTAAAGCACAAATAATGTAATAAAACTTTTATAATTAATATTTGAATGTTTGTCTAAATTTGAACTCTTGATTGTAAATAATAATTCTTCTAAGACGTTGTTCGCATGAACAAGGATTGATTTTCATAACGATATTAATTATACATTTTGCTTTCCCAATTAATTACTACTCTTTAGAGAAATTAGAAAACGATCGATGTAGGTTAATTAAGAAATTCTATCTTTTAATCTACATTAGTAGGTTGTATATTGATCGATGCACGATAGTAATTTTCAGCTTTTAAAGACTTACTCATTTGTGTGTTTAATTCATGTTTAATTTACCTTAATAGAAGTTTTCATTTAGTTACCGTGGAGTGCAAATATTTAATTATTTGTATGTTCGCGCATTGAATATAATTATTAACTCTTAATTATTCTTAAAGTTAAAGTATGTAACGTAAACCTTCAGTAATTTGGTTTTTGTTTTCTAGTAACAGTTGTTTGGTGATATCAAAATACATAAGGCTAGATGTAATACTACCTGTTAATATAAGCGTATTTATATAGTAATTGAATAGCTGTAGAATTCTTTTTGTATATTTACTGTGCACCTTTTATATGGTTGAGAGGTTATTGCTAATAGCGTGTAGCACGAAACTTTCTATAGCTTTGTCCATAATTTAACTAATTAATTAATATAATTTGCAGAATGAAATTCTTTGTTGAAACTATTAAGTAATCGATTGCTAAAATTTCAATCAATCGATTAAATGCTTTGTGCAACCGGTAAATGAACCACTTTAGATATTAAACTGCACTTTTTCACAATCAAAATGTAGGTTAATGGTAAAGTGTCCTATTTCCGGAAATATCGCTTATTTAGGAATACTGAATAATAATAAAAAAACGCCCATTTATTCATTTTCAGATATAAGGTGTTAACAATTATGTGCATTACATTTTCCTAATTAATATATCGAGTATACTAAAAGCTGAGTGATAATCCTAATATCTTTACCATTGGTTTCCTGTAATGAATCATCCCTGAAACTCCTTTACATGCTTGACTCTCTCGTTTTCTCTCCTTTGACTTTACCATAAAAGCGCGATTGCACAACCATTTTACCCTATTCTCAGTCTATTCTGAGCAATGACGATTAACCAAGAATAGACCGAGCATTCCTTATCATTTTATAAGGAATTGTTTTGCTCCAACAAAACATAGCTTTCTGGCAACGACATAGGCGTAAGTAGAAGGGAGACACCTTGCCCGCCATTTTGTTTTTTGTGACGTCACCCTTGGGACACCTCTGATTAACTACTCTTTATTTATGTAGATCAGGGTCGCAAAAAGGTGCTACAGCAAATTATCGAAAAAACCTTAAAATCTAGGTAATACATAATCTCCTATTTTAAATATTTCCGCAGTCAAGACTTTTGGGATGGGTGCACTTACCCTTATGTTCAAAATTAAGAGCAGCGTAATTTAACCTACCTGGATCGTCATAGAGAACATCACTACCAGCATCAACTTCACCGTTTTCATCTTGAGCTGTTATATAACTTGTTAAGTAAAACAGCTAATACCCTGATACAGCTTCATAATAATACTCATTCGATTGTAATTATGCTTTAAAAATACATGCAGCGGATAATATACAATCTTTATTTGCCACTATTATTATTTCACACATATAGGATTATTCTTAAAATCAGCTCATTTCCCCACACCACCTTGAAATACTACATACGTCTTCAATTCTTCTTCACCCCCTGCACGGCATGCATCTTCCTTGAGATTATCCAATTCCTGATCAGTAGCATGTTTTCTAATACACAAGACAGCATCTTCTATATAGCGGTGTATACGCCGAAAAATGTCTTGTGTCTTCTTCTTTAAGCTAGATTTTGCCTCTGTACAGCATACAAGCTCTATCTCAGCTGAATTACCTCTGTCAAAAAAGGGGTTATAATCAAATTAAGTATACCAGCCTCTTATTAGAACACTATCTTTTTAATCCTCGAATTTTTACCGATAAGGGTCTGCCATGCCATGCTATCACATAAGATAGCTTTACATACAGGTTTTGTCTCGGCTGAACTATCCAAAAAGGATTTTAGATTTATAAAATGTCTGGTATACGCCGAAAAATGTCTTGTGTCTTCTTCTTCTTCTTTAAGCTAGATTTTGCCTCTGTACTGCATACAAGCTCTATCTCAGCTGAATTACCTCTGTCAAAAAAGGGGTTATAATCAAATTAAGTATACCAGCCTCTTATTAGAACATTATCTTTTTAATCCTCGAATTTTTACCGATAAGGGTCTGCCATGCCATGCTATCACATAAGACGGCTTTACATAAAGGTTCTGTCTCGACTGAACTATCCAAAAAGTATTTTAGATTTATAAAATTTACGCCCAGGAGAGATATTAGAGTGTTGCTACAGAAAACAAAAAAGTGTACACCACGCATAAATCTACAGCGAGAAATTTACTCGAGGCATGTACATTGCGAGTAACATTTTTTTTCGAGTTATGGTTGCCTGATCTTTGTGATATGCGATCTTTAAGTAATCACAGTAATAGATACAGCTATATACTAGCGGTTATCGGGATGTAAAAGGATTTGGATATGAGTTCTTAAAACGAAGACAGTTGTATCTGAAAGCATTAACAGTTGTTTTGAAGAAAAGTGATAAACTTCTTCATATAGGTAAAATTTTGCGACGCGAGAGTTTCGGCGAAGGCTGTTTCAGTGACACCCGACCCCCCACTGCAACACTCACCGAACATAACCGAGATTGTAAGACAGGTGTAGGGCGTCGCAACCTGTTCTTGGGTCTTCGCCCCTTGTCGTGGTCGGAACTTGTTCGTGGTCCTTCGTGTATTCGTCGTGGTACCCTTGGCGGAAAATTTGAATTTGTATTATAACAAGGGGCCTTATGCTAACTTGTAAGACAGGTGTAGGGCTCGCAACTTGCTCTCGGGGCTCTACCCCTTGTCGAGGCCCCATTAGCGGAAAATTTAAATTTGTAATTAAGTCTGCAGGTTATGGCTGGAAATATGAATTTGTATTGTAATAAGTGGCGTAATGCTAACTTGTAAGACATATGTAGGGTTTAGCAACCAAAAATTTGAACTTGTTTAACAGTTCAGCCGAAACAACACCTGTATATAAAGCCGCCTTATATGATAGCATAGCATGGCAGACCCTTATCGGTAAAAATTCGAAGATTAAAAAGATAGTGTTCTAATAAGAGGCTGGTATACTTAATTTGATTATAACCCCTTTTTTGACAGAGGTAATTCAGCTAAGATAGAGCTTGTATGCTGTATAGTAGAGGCAAGATATAGCTTAAAGAAGAATTAGACTCAAAATATTTTTTCGACGTATATTGGATAATCTCAAGAAAAATGTATGCGGTACAGCTTCAGGGGGTGTAGAAGAATTGAATACCTATGTAGTATTTGAAGGTGGTGTGGAGAAATGAGGTAATTTAGGAATAATCCAATGTCTGTGTAATAATAATAGTGGCAAATAAAGATTGTATATTATCTGCTGCATGTGTTTTTAAAGCATTATTACAATGGAATGAGTATTATTATGAAACAGTATCAGGGTATTAGCTGTTTTACTTGTTAATAAGCTGTATAACCGCTCAAGATGAAAACGGTGAAATTGATGTTGGTAGTGATGTTCTCTATGCAGATCCAGATAGGTTAAATTACGCTGCCCTTAATTTTAAACATAAGGGGAAGTGCACCCATCCCAAAAGCACTGACTGCCGAAAATGTCTTCACATGAATATTTAAAATAGGAGATTATGGATTACCTAGATTTGAGGGTGTGTTCGATAATTTGCTGTAGTACTTTTTTGCGACCCTGATCTATATAAATAAAGAGTAGTTAATCTGTATTATAAGCTTTATGGCTATGAATATATTTGACTGTTTTTTAAAGAAAGTGTGTCACCCCTTATCAATATACGTATAATTTAACGTTCTCAAGGTGAAAATCGTTTAAAGCATAATTTGTAAAGCAAACTAATTAATTACTCATTTATATGTATAATGTTGAAGGTTACAATTTCGATGTCGTTATTCAGATATTGAAAAAATTTGAGCTAGCGCTTAAATGCAGTCTTAAAGATTGAACAAAAAAGAAAATGGCGGCCAAGGTGCCTCCCTTCTACTGGCGTACATTTCTGAAGTGATTATGGTTATTAATAACGTCAATCTAGCCAAACAATAAACAATTAAAAACAACTATTAAAATACTTATCTTTTTTTAATTGATGTTATATATATTTGAGAATATTACTATCAATTTCAAATTGAAGTTTTTCACAACTTTACACTTACATAAGTTGACTAAATTTTTTGGTTGAGGTTTTTCATCGTTAGCCTTCGACCGTTAGCGGGTGTTCTGATTTATCATCTTCAAGACAGTTTAACAATATTTAATTTTTTAATAATCTAGTTATTCTTTACCAAAATTATATTCCATAGTTGGCTTTATACGTTTACTGTTTTATTAATAGCAGGCTTATGTTTATGTTTCAATTTTCAAATTTCACAGAATTGTTTCAACATCTTTAACAATATTAATAGATAATTACTACTGACGAAGATAACTGTAAGTGTTATCGAAACGTTTAGATTGGATTACATTAATACACAAATACACCATAAAAAAACCCAAAAAACATGTGTAATAATGGTGAAAGCTTACATTTTCTTAATTACAAACAACGTTTATGTCATGTAGTAAAATGTGAAACAGTATTTGCGGTTCAGATTAATAAGCAAGCAAAATATGAATGTTCTGATTTTTGCTTACTAGGAGTCTTTGCAAATAATTAGTGTTACGTCTATGATTTGTTTACTTACACATGAATGTGAGGTTACGACCTAAATAGTCAATTTTTCTACATACTACGCACTGCCTCACCATTATAAACCATAAGTGATACTTACTATCACTATAAACTACGTTGCACTTACCTAAGACTTCGAAACAACACTACAATCATCATGTTGCCAATCGCGTCCACTGCTGGACATAGGCGTCTCTTAGTCTTTTCCAGTTGCGTCTATCTTGTGCCCCCTGTATCCAGTTCCGTGCCACTCTTTTCAGGTCATCGGTCTATCTGGTTGGTGGTCTTCCTTGGTTTCGTTTAGTTCTTCTGGGCCTCCATTCCATGATCCGTTTAATCCATAGATCATCTTGAATTCTTGCCAGGTGACCTGCCCAGTTCCATTTCAGTATTGCAATTCTTTCGACAACGTCTTGGATCCAGACTTTTTCTTCATTTCGGACGTGGTCTCTCAGGCTCCTAACATTGCGCGCTCCATAGATAGTTGAGTCGTTCTTATTTATTTGCTTCTTTTATTTGCTGATTTTTGAGTTAGTGTTAAAGTCTCCGCTCCGTAAGTTTGAACTGGTATGCCTTCCAAAAGTTGCCCAGGTCAGACCAAATCTTTTGTTTATTTCGTGCGTTTGATTGACTCTTCCGAGTGTGATTTCGTGTTCAAGATATTGATATGTATAGTATGATGTTATTCTCAATATTCATGTTATCACTCATTACCAAATTTGTTTTTTCAAAGTTTAGTTTCAAGTCAACTTTTTCGGAAGAGTTTTTAAGTGTTTTTATCATAAGTATTGTATCCTGAAAATTATCCGAAATTAATACGATATCGTCGGTGATTTAACCTCTGTCCGTCAATATTTATGCCGACATTCTGCCTCTGCCGTTGACTATCTTGGAATACAAGTTTTAAAGCAGCCGCGAATAGTTTGGGCGAGATGTTCCTTCTTACACACGTTTTTTTAAATTTTCAAGTTTCTGAGTCTTAGTTGATAGCATTTTGTGTTTAAATTGAATGACGTATATCTATAATCTACTCTGCTTTAATGAAGTGCTTCTAGTATTGCTTATAGCTCTACTGAATCAAAAACCTTCTCATAGTATATGTACGTTGGCACTAAGGGTCTATTATATTCTATACTCTTTGTTGGAAGATGGATAAGGATATTTTGGGCAGGACATCTGATGGATGCAATTTGTGTTAGGACATGGTTTTTGTCATTAATAGGAGGTGAGAAAGAACCAAGGCTCGCTTGGGCAGGGTCGCTACCCTGAAGTAGACCTATGTCTACCCGGATCGCAGAGAGTGTCTACCCGCTATCGGTAACACTACAATAATAATAATAACCAGTAAACAATCGTCAGAATAAGATGTTGTCAACCATGGTGGCAGCTATCTTCTGGCAGTTTGCGATTATGTTGGGACATACCGGGTGTCCCAAGTTATCGTTTACAGGCAATGTTTCGATTGCTTGAAAAGATAATAAAAAAATTTTAAACTGAATGGCAATAAAATACCTTCAGATCTGTTTGTTGCAAATATTTTCTGTTCAGTGTTTCCAATTCAATAATATAATATCAATATTATTTAGAAAACTTCAAATTTTGAGTTTGTGCTAATAACGATTCTATAAAAATAGTGTGGGAAAATTAATTAATACATTTTTTTTCTTTTGCTGTTGAAAAAGTCACATACAGGGAGAATTTTTGATCCCAACCACCAACCAGGTAAACAAGATTTTTAATTCGTACCCTATAAAATGATTAAATTGGTCGTATTTATTACACTTGCACTACGGTATATAGAAGAGTGTATTTATTGTTCATTTTAATGACTATTTAGCAATACTAAACATTATTATACACATCTATGAATCTTTAATGTAAAATAGGTGACAAATATAACCTTACTTAAGTATCCTCTGGAAAAGTTGTAACAAAATTTAGAGAAACCATGTACAGGCAGGCCGAGGTATAGGATATTAAGGATATGAAGCAATCCAACTAATTTTCGCCAAGCCATTTGCTGGGCATCACAATTGAAATAGGTAATCGTTCAAAATATTTAACCAAACATTGTTTTGGTAAAAATCTATAAATTACTCTGTAAAGATTATTGAAAAATCTAAACACTTGCCATTTTTATTTTTACAGATAAAATAATCATGTCACATCTGATGAATGATGATGACACAGATCCATTTCACAATTCGTCCGATGACGATCCCGATTATGTTCCTAATAATAAAAAGCAAAAAAGTATTCTTAACTTTTTTACACAAGCACCCCAAAATCAAAGTTGGGTTCTTAAAGATAAAGACGTCGATGCAGCATCTACATCAAGTGAACAAAGTATTGAAATTGACTTTCACTATGCTATATTAAATGGAAAATATTTCCACATTACAAACAATGATCAACATATTATTGAAGCGCAGTGCTAAATTTGTTTACCAGCAAGTAAAACTATCAGAGGTTCCAAAGGTGCAACAACAAATTTTTTAAAACATTTCAAACGAAAACATACATCTGAATATGAAACCTACCTAAAAGAAAAAAATGAAAACTTGTTGAATAAAAGAAAAATTTCCAGCAGTACTAAACAACCCAAATCCACGAAATTAGTTGAATATTCAAAATCATCAAAATTTACCAGTCAAAAAGAGTTGATAGCAGAATCCTACACTTCATAATAAATACTATTAAGCCTATTTCAGTTATTGAAAATAAAAGTTTCATAAATTTGTTCCAAGGATCAAATTTATCAGTTATAACTAGAAAAACCGCTATCAAAAGGCTGGACGACTTATATATTGCTCATATAAAAAAGAATTTCGGATCAAAAATTTGTATGTACTACCGCAGACATTTTGTCAACTTTGAGCGAGACATATCACTGGATCCATCCGCATTATTCCAGAACATCAGTGGCTTTATCCTGTGAACGTTTTAAAGGCACACATCACCATAAAAGTATTGCACTTGGGTTGAAAACTGTGTACGACAAATATTTTATTATTCGTGAAAAAATTGTAGCAACCGTAACTGATAATGCTCAAATTTTGTAAAAGCCTTTGAAATTGAAGAAAAAAATTGAAATGAAGAGGCATCTAATTTTGAGGAGGATCCAGAAGATATAGAGTTTATTGAAATCCCTGACCCAGAAATAGAAGAGATACTTGAACAAGATCCATTGGAAACCAACATAACTGATAATAATTTGATATAATATTACCCCGACATAAACGTTGTGCCTTTTATTCAATTAATTTAATAGTAACTACGGAGATAAATAATGCTATCGAACGTAACGCTAGTATTTGTAATAGACGTATGTGTAGTATTGCAAAGTGTAAGGAATTGTGGAAAAAAGCAAATCGGCCGAAGACTGCGGAAATTATTCAATCACACTTGGGTCATACATTTAGTTCGCCGGGGGACACTAGGTGGAACTCATCATATGACAGTGTAAATCAAATAATTTGCAAAAAGAAAATATTACCTTCGCTTTTTCAAAAATTACAGCTGCAATCGTTTACCGACAACGAATTTCTTTAGGAATACCGCGAAATCACTAAGGCTTTAGCAGAAACACTAGATTTTTTGCAAACAGATAGGAATATACAGTGAAACTCGGTTAAAACGAGATCTCTGGGACTGCTAATTTTTGCTCGTTATATCCGTTAAACGTTATATCCGAGAAACTCTCAAAATTGGGATACTACATTTTTAAAAATATTGTTTATTACGCATAAAAATACATTATTTTGCATTAAAAAGCGGAGTATCTCTTAAGCATTAGGAGAGTTATTAAAAATTTCATTTATGTTTAGCTGACGTTTTGGTTTAAAACACTTATAGATTTAAATATTTGCTCACTACTACCGTTTATCACACTATTACTGTCTACATCACCTTCATCACTTTCAGCTTCCCGTTCTGTAATTTCTTGTATAATTTTTTTTAAACCCGTAGTAATCACATCGGCATCAATATCTACGTAGTCATCTAAGGACGCGCAATTTTGAAAGTTATTGATGTCTCTACTTTCTAACCAAGTAGATAAAGGAAGATCGTCTTCTTCTTGAAACTTTCATTTACAGCAGAAACAAAACCAGCTCTTTTGTAACAGTTCTGAATTGCTGTGGGGGTCACATTATTCCACGCATAACTCATTAGGCGAATTGCATCTAACTCGCTTATTTTAAGGTCCTGTTTATTTTCCATTCGATCGATTAACTGTAACACTAATAAGCGACGGTAGAAATGTTTAAAACTCCTGATAATCCCTTGGTCCATGGGTTGAAGGATAGACGTTGTGTTTGGTGGTAAAAAAAATAAGGGTGATGTTGGTTAAGTTTTGCAATTCAGGATGCGCTGGCCAATTATCAACCAAGAATAAAATATTTCGATTGTTACGTCGTAATTTATCATCCCATTTTCTAATTTCCTCTTCAAAAATTGTAGATGTCATCCAAGCTTTCTTGTTAGAGGTGTAGTCAACTGATAGGCAGGCACTTAACATTTTTAAAACAGCAAGGATTTCGTGATTTTCCGATTACCAACAACTTTTTTTTGTCACTTCCCGTCATACTGGCGCAAATTAAAACAGTGAGACGATTTTTCAACATTTTTCCACCAATACATTGTTCATTTTTAAATTTTAAAGTGGTGTCTGGCGTTAAATTGAAAAATAATCCGGCTTCGTCAGCGTTGTAGATGTTTTCATCTTTAAATTTTAAAAACTTTTTAACCACTCACCTGTAACGTTAGTGTCCACTGATTTCGCTTCACCATTTATTTTTCCATACACAATGTTATTGAGGTTTTTAAAGCGATCAATCCACCCATTCTTACACTTAAAGTCTGTATAATTTAATTGTTCCGCGAACTTCTCAGCCTGCGCTTTTAGAATGGGTCCATTAATGGGTAAACCGGCACTTCTTTGGTCAGTTAAATTGTTTCCGAATGCTGCAAGTGTAGTTTTTCTGTTTTTCCACAACGTTGACACGGTAGATGATGGTAAACCATATTCTCGCGAATTGAAAGTGTTTTGCGTTTTACTGTCTGTGTCTGTGTCTTTGCCTGTGTCTGTCTCTGTGTCTGTGTGTCTGCGTCTGCGTCTGTGTCTGTCTGTGTCTCTGTCTGTGTCTGTGTCTCTGGCTGTGTCTGTGTTTGTTTCTGTGTCTGTGTCTATGTCTGTGTCTGTGCCTGTGCCTGCATCTGCGTCTGCATCTTGCTGCAAAAGTAACAACTGACCAGAAACTACATACCTTGCATTCATTTGTAAAACAGGTACAATGTGTACAATTGGTTAGCCGGAAGGCATTAGCGAATTCTAAGCAGTAGGTAATCTCTTTTAATCTATTTTAAGTCTTTTAAAATGTGTCCGTCTTTTCTGTGAAACGTAATTACGAAAATTCCAAAAATTCTTAACAAATATTTACTTGAAACGTGATCGTCTTTACCGTGAAACGTGAACGTAATAAGCGAGAAAAATTAGTACGTAAACTAATACAATTTCAATCATTTACCTACGAAACGCTCGTTATATCCAGAATCTCGTTTTATCCGTGCTCGTCTTAAGTGAGTTTGACTATATTTTATAGTTCTCTTTTGCCTAACATAATTTCACTTCAAAATAAATTACATAAATTAAACGAAAAAATATTCGAATGTTGTGGCAATATACTGTTAAAGAGTGCAACTGAAGGTATAGAGAAAAGATTTGAAAAACTACTAACGTTACAAGATCGCCATGACGTTTTAGGTGCAATTCCCCATCCAGAATTTAAGTTGCGTTGGTTTCCAATAGGAGAGACAAAATCTGTAATGAGCAAAGATCTAAAGCAGCTTTTAATAGTAGGATGTGTGAACTATTGTACTTTCAAGATTTAGAAAGGGTTTCATATCCTACACAACTGACCGAAGATATTCCAAATAAAGATTTTTTCGACTTCAATGAAGATGTAACATGTTTTGTTAAAAATTAAAAAGAGTTCAGTTGGAAGTGTTACAGTACTTAAATGATTTAAGAAAAAATGTTACCATGCTAGACAGTTATCCACTGATAAAAAAAAAGTGTTTTTTAAATATAACACAGCACTTCCTTAGTTATAATGAAAAGTAACAATATAAATATATTGTAAATTATAAACATACCTCGCAAATCGGGCGTCATTAGTTTGCATCCGCTTGATGAAAAGTATAAACATTAATAGTTTTACACCAAATTATGTTTTTTACACTTTGTGGCCCACTCTTGTTAAAATGTGTAAAGTCATGATATTTTGAAAATCATTTGTTAACTTTTATAAATTATACGTTGAAAACTATTTATTTTAGGACAACGACTACCAAATGTCCCACGTTTTAACCAGAGTTGATTATACCGAACGTAAAACAAATTATAACGAATCTTTGACGTTCCTCGTTCATTTAGTTGTAAAATATAAGAAAAAAAGGGTTTTTGGTTATTAATTATTTATAAGTTGTGGTAGGCAACTTAATTTGCATTTTGGTGTAACTTAAGTTGCATATTTTCTTAAAGGTTTATACTTCCATATCGTGGAATTAAATTTCTGCACATATTTTTCGCGCATTGCGACATCACCTGATAACAATGAGCATCCTTTTCAGCATTGCTTGATGTATTCTGTTTTAAGCAGGAAGCCATCTTTGGTTTCCACCTAATTTTTGTGAAAAGTGCCATTGATTTAATGGTAAGATACTTTTAACTCGTATTATATTAAAATCTAAAAGATTTGCTCTTTGCAGGCACTTTTACACTTTTGGTACTTTTATACTTTTGGCATTTTTGATTCTTATGATTACATTTTTGCATTTAATTCAGATCTAAATTTAGATCACATTTTTTAATTGAACTTTCAAGAGAATGCAATAAATACTGGATTATTCAAATTTAAATGAAGATAAATTTGTAAGAAGTAATTTCAACTTTGGTATACTTTGTAACGTAAAACCAAATTTAAATGAAGATAAATTTGTAAGAAGTAATTTCAACTTTGGTATACTTTGTAACGTAAAACCTTGAAAATACGATATATTGCGCAACATCATCTTTGGTTTGCATTTCCGCATTCCTTATAATAATCAGACGTTCTCAAGAAGTTGTATAAAATTTTGTAACATGTATTTATAACCCTAATGATTTCTTAGTATAAGGCTATTTTTAAGATTTATTTTATATAATACCAAATTTAAATGCTTAATAAACGTAGTTTGTATATTTTTTATTTTGACATTTTGGTGAATTTTTTATGGTATCCTCGGTTTAGTTATTCCGAGAATAATCAAAAAATAACTTGGTGTCCGAGATAATTTTTATTATTGTTACCTAGAAGTTACTATATTGATGTTAAGTGGAAATAGCTAAGCAGAAATTAGTGGTAATTAAGCAAATCAAAAAGCACGAACCGGCCTGCTTTAATCTACGTACTGAGCCAACGGCATTATTTTTTAATGAATGGTATGTATCTCTAGTTATTTTAACAATTTGTATAGAGAACGCTTTAAAACATTTACACCATTTTTTTTTTTAATTTTACACGTATATTATATTTATATACCATATATTACTATTAAAACACCTGGCACCATTAAACACCTCATTATAAAATGTTTGGTATAAAACATTAACTACGATCAAGCGACCCCAGACTAAAGGTCCCCAATTTGTACGGTGTGATTATAATATAAAAGTACCCCGGTGCACAAACTTTTGTAATGAGGTACCTAGTTTTTTGTCAATAAACTTTTAAAAGGTTTAAAAGTTTTATTGTTATTAAGATACCTATTCCGTTTTTTATTTCTACTTGTTATTGTTACGGACGAATGATTTTCAATGAACAAGTAAGTACATACGTATTAAATATAATTTTTTAATAAAAAACAATTTTTTATATACTTGTATCGGTATTTAGTTCATTTGATGAATACTTTTAATTATTTAAAAATTTTAAACTTAACCATTCCTTAATTTTTATCACAATTTATTGTTTTATCCGAAAGGTAATTATAAAAGTAATTAATAATTCCATTTTTAATGTAACTGTAATTAGAGGAATATAATTTCAATTTTTAAACCAAGTACTTTGTAATTGTAATTACTTTTAAAGTACATGTAATTAGCCAGATCTGATTTACTAGTCTATTTCGAGCCTATACGGAATCTTTGTGCAGTCTATTCCCATAGATATCTTACTTAGTAACTAAACAATCCTTGAAACCATGTATGATCCGAATTCAAACTGCGCATGGGGGTATTAGGAATTGCGCACTCGTGAATACTGCACTGTGTAAACATAAGCCGCCGTGTGTGCAAGAAGGCAATGTAATTATATAATTATTTGTGACCTCACTTGAAAAATTGTAGATTTTCTTTTAATTTTTTGCTGTCATTTTGACAAAAAGGCACTATGCAGCTTCTCATATTTCACTTCTACTAATTAATAGTAAACTCGAAAAGCGCGAAAAACCGAGGTTAGAGAAACACTTTTTGACAATTACAATTGATATCAAAAATTGAACTTGACAATTCTAATGATACGACTGCGCATGTCTGAATACCCCCAACTTGTAAATTTTCGACCATTTTCGATCTTATTGAAATGTTCAATTTGCTCGTATTTTAAACGTGCAACTCATATGCTCTGGCTATCTAGTTATTAAGTAAGGTATCTATGTCTATTCCGAGTCTATTTCAACTCTGTTACGCGTCTATTATTCTGAGCCCTGTTTTGAGATATTAATACCTATGTGATACAGGACTTTAATTTTTTGTTTACATTTGGCACACACAGCCGAACAAGTTTTAAGACATGTACATACGTACAATGGTACAAGAACCATAGCATGTAGTTAAATAAAAGTTCGTTGTACATGATTTAATCCTGAAATAATGTCCGCGCGTTTATTTTATATGAGCGAGTGTGCATGTCTCGAGACAAATAAAATAAAAAAATGTATTTGTAAATTTCTAGCTTGATTAAAAATCATTATTTATTAAAACCATTAATTTAAAAATAATGTAAATATTGATTACAAAACACTGGCGCAACTAGAAAATAAGTAAACTAATTAAAAACAAACGTAAGTAAATACTTAACAAAAAAATTAAATTAAAATAATTTGAAAGCTGAAATTCTCTCTTAATATGTATATATTAGGTATTGATATAAAATGTTCAGGTACCAACTTACATTTGAATTAAAGATTAATTTTATAATATTAATATTCATTACAAAACACTGGCGCAACTTGAACACAAGTAAACTAAATTAAATAAGTCGTAGATAAGTAGAAAAATACATTTTTATTTTAGTATGTCTACTAAACCAACCTAAATATTGACATGAAGTGTTCAGGTACCAACTTGAATTGAAATAATTTACAGGGCCCTTTTGTATTGGTAAATTTTAAAGTTGTAGGTGTGGCAGTTTTTTATTACAAATATAAATTAATAAGAAAACATTTACCAATGTTGCACATTTGTGTATGTTACAGCTTAATTTATATTAATCATTTTTTCGAAAATTCAGACTTATTTAATTTTTTTTCCTAAATAAGAAACTAAAAAGTAAGATAAACGAAATACCATACCAAACATAAGTTATAATGGAAATATGATTGAACAAAATCATAGCAAACACTCTTAAAAGCGCGTTTTCTACTCAAGTTCTTGGTCCATGATGTTATTATGCGATTTTAGTCTCACAATCCTTTACAGGGCGATTTGTAACTTACGGAAGAAAATACGGCACTAGCATAAGTTTTGAATCCAAATTTGTAATATTTGAAAGTTAAATAATTAAATTTATTATAAGTTTTGTTATGAACGAATAAGTTCAAACGTAAATATGTAATTAAATAAACAAAGTTCATTTATTGAAAACCGCTGGTTGAGTAACTCTAATCGAAGTTACTTAAATGTCAGAAATTAAGTACCTACTTTACTTGTTATTGACTTATTTATTAATTATTGGTTACTAATTCGTTTGAAATAGTGAATTACAGTAATGAAGAAAACGTAGATATGATAATGGTGTTTGGAGTTGCTGAACGTGCAATACTTACGTGTTTGGAACGACTTTCATTATTCATGCGTACCTACCGTGAAAATAATATTACTACAAAATTAATTTATATATATTTATACTGGGTTTCCCATATTAGACTATACAATTTAAAAGTCGAATAAAAACTTTCTAATCAAAGTAAATTAACTTTTTAATGGACTAATATGTAGCTTATTCTGTGGGATTTATGACTAAAGTAAATAACAATTCAAGTTTTAAAGATCAAGGAGGCGCCTGTCTATAAACAACGACTTAAGTGTTTCTGTCAAATATGCGTTATACGCAAACGATATAATTGCTCCAGTTTAACAATTTTCATTGCATTATGAATTATTCGATTCAAGAGCGTGTGTTTTCCGTGGAAGTCTACATTAGAACTGGTTCATTTGAAGAAGTTCGGCGTGCATTTCGACGGCAGTTTGGAAACAATAATAGGGGCGATGCACCAACCACTTTACAATTGCGGCGTGGGTTCGTCATTGGCGTGAAAATGGCTCTGTGCAAAACATTAAAAACCTGGACGTCGAAGAACGGTGCGTACGCCTGAAAATATTGAACGAGTAGAGCTGCCTTTACAAGAAGTCCTAAGAGATCGCTAATCGGCAATCACTTGCCCTAGGAATATCTAAGGAAGTCTCCACAGAATTCTGCATAAAGATATAAAATTTCACCCTATAAATATCAAATGGCGCATAACCTCAGTGATCTAGACAAAGGAGCGAGGGTGACATTTTGTGAAGAATTTTACATCAGCATCGTGGAGAAATTCATAATTTGCTAATGAGCGACGAAGCAAATTTTCATTTGGACGGTGTTGTTAACAAGCAAAACTTTAGATACTGGGGAGTAGAAAATCCTCACGAACTGTTTACCAAAAACCTCCACAGTCCAAAAGTCGTTGTTTGGTGCGGTGTAGCATCATTTGGAATTATCGGTCCTTATTTTTTTGAGGATGAAAATAACCGTTCTGTTACAGTTAATTCCGAACGCTACATAAACATGTTGCAAACGTTTCTTATCCCAGAACTAATTAGACGAGGACTAAATGGCGCCATATTATTCCAGCAAGATGGAGCAACGGCTCACACAGCCAGAAACACTATGAGAATTTTGCGAGATTTTTTAGACGGCCGTATAATTTCCCGATTTGGAAATTTGAATTGGCCCCGAGATCTCCGATTTAACGGCCCCGATTTTTTCTCTGGGGATACCTAAAGCAAAAGTTTTGCAAGTCGTCCCGCAACAACTCCGGAGCTGAAGGAGCAGATTCGAAATGAAATTGCAGGAATAAATGGAGATTTGCTTCGTCGAGTGATGATAAATTTTGAACTTAGAATTCAAAAATGCATTGAAGTCGAAGGAGGGCATTTGGAAGACATGATCTTTAAAACTTGAATTGTTATTTACTTTAGTCATAAATCCCACAGAATAAGCTACATATTAGTCCATTAAAAAGTTAATTTACTTTGATTAGAAAGTTTTTATTCGACTTTTAAATTGTATAGTCTAATATGGGGAACCCTGTATAAACGTGAATGATAAAAAGTCAGCGGCACACAATACGTGGGCTTTAACTTATAAGAACTTTAAACCGTTGTAACTTTCTTATTATTACCTCCGTAGATTAGAAATCACCCTGTATATCAACCTACCAAATTTCAACAAAAGCGACAAACGATCTCAAAATAAAGCAAGATTAGCAAAATCGGCTTATTTTGATCCAAGGTTGATCTAGTAGAACGTTGTAAAGATCTTTTAAGATACAGACCCTAACACAAGTTCTTATACCTGTCTTACAAGTTAACGTTAAGGCCTCCTTATTCAAATTCAAATTTCGTGCTCTGTAGATTAGATTTTGAACTTGGCCACCCTAAGGCCAACCCCAAGGCCAGGCCCAAGGTCAAATTACGTCGCCCACGTGACCGTCAAGGTCAAACCAGAGGTCATCCACGTGGACGGCCTTGTGACGGCACAAAAAGTGGGCGGGGTTTGTGATGTCACCAAAAATGGCATCTCGTTTCTATGCCGCAACATATCGAAATAGCCTTCAACAACACGCAAAATGTATCGAAATATTAAAAGAACTGTTTGAGAGAACAAAAAGCGTTCTTAATGATGAAGAATCAGTTATCAATAGCACTTTTGGCAGTAGAAAAATCCGATTTTAGTGTTAGAGAGATAAGCAAAAATTTAGATATAATACAATTATCCATTAGCAAATGCCTCCAAAGTAATAATAATATTTACCCGTATCATATTCACCTTCACCAAGAATTATGGAAGAAGATTATGCCAAAAGATTAAGGTTTTGTGAATGGACGCAACTCCAAGTAGGAAAAATTGAACATTTCTCAAGGAAAATTGTGTTTACTGACGAAATCACGTTTCATAAAAATGATTTAGTAAACAGACATAACTTCCACTATTATAATACTGAAAATCCCCATTTAACACGAATGAATGATTTTCAGCATAAGTGAAGCGTAAATGTGTGGGGCGGAATTGTTGATAATTTCGTTTTGGGGCCATATTTTTTTGAGAGAGTGCTAACTGGTGATAAATTTCTGTTATTTTCAAGGTAGGATTTTCCTAGGTTAACAGCAATATATTTATTCAAATAAAAAACGCTAGGTGGTTTCAGTTGGAAGGAGCACCAGCTCATTTTTCCGTGAAGTCCGCGAAGAGTCTTACCACATGTTTCCAAATAAGCTTAATATGCGATGATATGAAAATAATAATTGAAGAAGCATTTAGCAGTATTACGCCACTTATTTTAAATAATGCTAGTACATATTTAAGAATAGACCGCTAAAATGCAATCAACAAGTGGGAATGCATTTCAGGCATTTGATTTGGTTATAAGCTAACTAATTTAATTATTCTAATATTGTTTGTGTTCTTCTTTAATAACAGTTGACTTTGTTTATTCAGTAGGTATTATTCCAGTATTTCTCGTCTTGTCAAGTAATTTTGTAATATTTCAAAAGTTAATTAAAATTTAGTAAATTTTTAATTGCGAAAGAACTAAAAATATCTCAGTAAATAATAGGTTTAGGTATAGGGAATGCTTAAAAGGTTTGAAGGATAAAGAATTTGATAACATATTATACCGGGTGTTCCATTAGAAAAATTAAGAAATAGAGTGTCCCTGTATGCAACTAGCGATTTTCTTTAAATACAAATTATACTGGCCTCCATAAATTAATGAACACACAGTAAACGTTGATGTATTTTAATGAAATTTTCAGAAAACGTGTATTCTATTTCTATTAATAAACGATGAAAATTTTAACAAGATACAAATATTTTTAACACTAATAGTGCATCGAACATCCTTTGTTTCTCACAAACTATAGTGGTCGCCATAAATTAGTGAACACACAGTAAACGCTGATGTATTTTAATGAAATTTTTAGAAAACGTGTATTTTATTCCTATTAATAAATGATGAAAATTTTAACATCGACCATCCTCTGTTGCTCACAAATTCAGCTAGCCGATTTGGCATAGTTGAAATGAGTGAATCTATGCTAACCTGAGGTATACTATCCCACGCTTGTAAAATCCGTTGTTGAAGGGCATCTACATTGTTTGGGAGTGGCTGTGGATCATTTATTCTCCGACCTACCATATCCCACAAATGTTCGATTGGTGATAAGTTTGGAGAACGAGAAGGCCATGAAAGCAGATCTACATTAGCAGTATTTAGAAACGCAATCCTTGCGGCATGCGGCCGCGCACTATCTTGCTGAAAAATTGGATTTTCTATTTCTTTCAGATATGGTAGTAATACTGGTTCAATAATGTTGTTAATGTACCGATTTGCATTTAATGTGCGCTCAATAACTGCTAGAGGAGATCTGCTTTCATGACAAATAGCCTCCCATACCATCACACCTTTAGACGAAAATTTTTAACTTACATGTTTACAAATGCACTATTCGCACTATGACTTGTTAGCCACAAAAAAAAATAGAAGAAAAGATAAAAAAGAGTGAGAAATCAGGAGCAATTCCTTTTATACTTTCTCATAGCTACCATAACTTTCAAGGTTTTTTTAACATTACATACAAAAGATCCTGGCATTCGATTGGTCTAAACAAAAAAATTAATTTAACTAAAACATAAATTATGCCATAACTTTTTCAATTCAATTCGGATTTGCTTTTTAAATACATTTTTGAACTCAGGACAAATTTCTGCATAAATAGACACCTCACATGCTATAATTCGCTTCATGAATTTACATTTTGAAAATTTTATACCTAAATTTACTGACATCTAATAAATTTTGTATTTTACCACTAAACTGATATTCAGCTTCTACATAAAAAAGTGTATAAGAATACATTTATCTCTATCCATTTTACATGGTTTTAGCAAAATTTCTACTTTAATACCTTAATTTTATGTACTTAACCTAACTTTTCTAAACTTATGTTTAAACTACATATTTAAAGTTAATTTCTTTGGGAATGGAAACCTATTATTATATGCTTTTATAATTTATCCTGAACTTATCTTGCCCTAACTAATCTATAAATGTGTAAACTTCTTGATTATTGTATTTAACCTAACTTTATATAATTTAATTTAAATTTACGTTTTAAACGTTTATATCACTTGCAATTTTTATCTAATATATTCCTATACATGTCTCTAAAACAATCACTGTTTATCTGTAGTTTTCTAATTTTGTATTTTCACACTTTCATATTATTATCATATTTTGTAAGTTTTTGTACACAAATTGTATTTATGTGGTTAATATCACATTGTACATGTAATGTTCAAGTTCTTAGATATGTTTTTAAGGCACCTTAACTTCTTAAGCACTTTTTAAACACTTAGTCTACGATCTACCAACATAACGTCTTTGTACCATAACCCTTTTTATAGTTCGCAGAGTTTTTATGCATTATACCAATTACTATACATGTTCTACACATTAGAATTATTGTACTTCATGTAATCAATATCTGTTATGTGTTTATTGGCTTAATTATATTGATTTATATGTGAAATGATCAATGGGGGAACGAAGTGAATCTACGTCTATCAAATGTATCATATTTAGTAGCTGCAGATGATGTATATATCATCAAGATTGCTATTTATCCTTTTTTTGCTAGTCGAATATCATCATCACGAAAAAGAGGTCGTCCTGAGGAAGACTATATACTGAATCTGTTGAGGAAATATGTACATTTATTGAAAGTAACTATGATTGTCATCAAGAGTTGATGAATATAATCACTGGACCAAGGGTTGATGAGCGGACTATAAAAAAGAAATTGAAACAAAAATATGGTGAAGCGATTACTATAACTGAAACTTAAGGGAGAACTAATTTTGTCTGTTTTCGCGGGACTGAACATAAAGTTTTAAATAAGTCGTGGTACGAATCAAGAGAAAGGAGAGAACGAGAAGAACGTCTACGAGTACGAGTAGTCATGACCGCAGCTGCAATTATGTTAGAAGATATACTATCGACTGAGAGCAGTATGCTGTTGTACAGAAAACTTCAAGTTGTGTCTTTCTCCAGAACGTTTTCTAACCAATCTGCGACCATCATGAGCCCATAAACAAAATCATCACTAAAGATCACTTGATTCCATTGCACATTCAATACAACCTCTCGTTTCATCATCGCCACCGTGCAGTACGATGACGTGGAGGTAAACAAAGCAGTATGATCGTAAGGAGATTTGATGATCAGTTAATCCTCTCCATCTATCTATAATCCGAAGAGCACAATCTTCACGATCAGTGGTGCGTCTAGGACATCCAGGACGCAAACGTCGTCGTTCCTCATTATTTTCTGACCATCTTCGCCAATATAAGAAAATTGTGGCGACACTTCGTCCCATGCGAACGGCAACATAGTAGACCGATTATTCTGCCACGTGCAAACTCGATTAACTGATGGTAAATTGCACGATGTCGTACAGAAGGCATTATTTTAACTTTAATGTGTTTACTTATTAAGCTGACATATATGCTTAACATTGACACTTAAGTAACTAATGTCAAATGAAAAGAAAGAGCTTTCGTTTCATTGTCGATGATTACTTGATTAATCTTTATTGTATCTTGCTGAAATTATCATAGGAATAAAGTACACGTTTTCTAAAAATTTTATTAAAATACATCGTGTTCGTTTATTTATGGCAGCCAGTATATGTTCTAGATTAAGAAGCATCATGTTAGTCTTTCACTGTTTTATATTATAATTTTTACATTAGTTATATTATATATATATATATATATATATATATATATGTATATATATATATATACAGGGTGTCCAGTTTAAGATGAAATGCATGGGGATATTGGAAACCGTTAGAGATACGAAGATGGTTAAATGGAGAAAAAGTTGCGTCATTATATGCCCAAGAAGTAACCATGGTTACATGTCAAAAAATCCCTTCCATTTACTAGACACAGGGTGATAACTGAAAATATGCGTTTTCTAAAATCGCTATATCTTGTTTCTTGCAAGAGATACATCCACGATTTTTGCAGGATGGGGTAACAGGTAGCGAGGATTTCAAAATGATTTTGAAAAAATCTAGGCCTACTAGATTTTGAGATAATGCACGCAACTTTCGATTTTCTTATGGACGCCATATTGGATTTTTGCATTTTGAATTCTTCATAAAAATGCTTTTCAACCATATATCATATGTTTATAATTTGCCAATGAGAAAGTGTCAAATTACACAATTAAATTTATATCAAAGCAACCTTGACATATTATGTATTTTAATTAAATGAAAATTAATCTACAAATTAAACTAACTATTGAGAACAATATTATTGATTATTAACATAAATCATAATAATAAAAGTGACAAAAAACAACAAAAAATAAAATTTAATATTATACTGAATTTTACTATTAATTAATCAAATGCTCGAATAAACCTTCATTCTCTTGCAATAATTGAATAGATGGTTGATTGGCAAAGGCCTAGTTTGATATAAATTTAATTGTGTAATTTGACACTTTCTCATTGGCAGATTATAAACAACTGATATATGGTTGAAAAGCATTTTTTATGAAGAATTCAAAAATGCGAGATGATAAGGAACTCTTGTGATGCAGTGCTAACTCGATCCAGATGGTGTTTGCAGGAGTTTAAAGTCTACATGTCATAACTCTGTATTTATATTTTTTTATATTACTTGTTAAAGAATTATCGATTAAATGGACACCTGGTATAAACAGAAATGTAAGTTTTGTTTGTTACGGTGAAATTTTACAAATATTACAGAAAATACCTTTTAAAGAAGCGAACTAGCTATAAAATTCGTCTCATTTTGGAGAAGAACCTTGACAGTGCACGTGCAATGTGGATACATACTATAAATATTTAAATCAAACGTGTTTATTTGAAAAGGTACAAAAAATATTTGTTAACAATATTAAATATTTTCACAGGAGATAAAATGTAATTAAATGTAAATTAAGTCCATATTAATTTTACTTGTTACTTATGCGCAAAAATCTTACAGCATGAACTCTTTTTTTAAAGAAACACTGGTTTTAGAAAATTTAAAGATGGAGCCACGACGACCGTCAACTTCACTTTTTTAAATTACAAGGTGTTACACCTTATTTGAAAGGTATACTAATCTTCTTGAAAATTTGAAAATCCAATTATCCGTTGCATTTTTAATAAATAATATATAAAATCAGATGCCTATCATAGTTTGCCGTACTTTTGTTAAAGAAAAAAAACGTGTTTAATTTAGTTTTTTTTTTAAATCAATTCGTCCATAACTAGAGAAGTAAAAATTGAATTTTTATCATTTTAAAGCATTTTTTAGAGTATTGAAATAGCTTTCGAATGAAGTAACATGACCCTCCGTGTGCTTTAAAAATATTGATTTGATGGTCCCGTGGTGCCATCTTTAAATTTTCGAAAACCAATTTATCTTTAAAAAATAGGTCATGTGGCATTGACTTCTATTTTGTCCGAACTATTAACTCAATTTGTTGAAAAGTTAAGAGAGGGGGATACCTTGGACGCCCAAATTTACTAGTTTGTGCGTGACAGCAATTTGTCAATTAGCCACCACGCGTTGTCGTGGCAATACCTTACCCCACGTCTGACGAGATATTTAGAAGTGTTGTTATGAATATATTTATATAATAATTTCACATTTTTGATGTTACTTACATATAAATAACAAGTAAAATATATTACATTATACGCAAGGTAACGTGTAGGAGACTACACACTTTCCTGATGGCTCAGTAAACTTCTCTTATGCTAAAAACGTAAAATAATATAAACGCTTTTAGCCAAATTCTTTACAAAATTGGTGTGTTGAAGAAAAAGAAGTGTGAAGTCGAAAATAAATATTTCAAAAACAAATTCTTCCAATGTCTGTAACTCCTATATAGAAAGAAGAAATAGAGTATATACATAATTAAAATACTTCGCTTTTTGGGTTTTACTAATGGTGTATTTTTATATTTATCGTTTACATAAATCTATAAGTTTCGATAACAATTACAGTTATCGGCCTCAGTAGTGGTTAAGAATTGTTTAAGACGTTAGATGAATTTATAAAATATGAAAACGCAAACATAATTGTTGTTTCTTGTTAGTTTCTTTGTTTTGGGTGTTTACCAGTTTAATTGCTTCTATGTTAACGCTTATTTTCATGGCAACGGTTATGATTTGCATATAGTCATGTGACATACATATTCCTAAGGTTTGACACACAAATACATTATATAATACGTATTAGTTGTGTTTGTGACCTTCGCGTTATGCGGTTCACATGACTATATACGGATAAGAATAGTTTCTATAGTTTAATGACACCTAAATAAATAATAATATATTCATAATAAGGTTTAATTCCACTGAATTTCAATCCATCGGTGGCGCAGTTAGTATGCCTATAATATGGATAACGCGATTCGAATTCCATTTCAGAGAGATAGAGAGATCCTTTTAACTTTGTCTAAAAAAAATTTCTATTCAGTATTTATTCTTCACTATATATACAGGGTGTCCGTAAAAGGTCTTTACAACAGCCTACCACATATTCCTTAGAACAAAAGAAGGCGATTTAAGTAAACATATATTAGTACAAAGTTGCTTAGTTTGGGCGCTATACGGCCCTGAAGTTACAATTTATAATCGTTTTTCTATTATAAATTTCAAACGGCTTATGCGATTTTGCTTAAATTTGGTACGTTGGCATAGTTTCATGGGGCAGAAAAACCCAATTCATAGGCGTAGAACTTAGGTTTTTTAATAATTACACATTTCAATTTTCTACGCCACTGGAAGAAAAGGGGTTTAAGTATAAAATTTAGATTGCGTAACTTATGTACTACAAAAAATGTACTCTTGATAAGACTCGATAACTCTCATGGTTTTCGCGAAATTTGAATTTTAATAATTCCCAGTAAGTATATACACAAAAAAAAATTAATTTTCTAAAAAATTATTTAAAATTGTACCAGATCTTCTTTAAATAGTACATAATGTAGATAAAAATGAGATTAGTTTACAAACATGTTTATGAGTTTCGGCGCATTCCGAATGCTACGTTTTTGTTCGTACGGTATCTTTGAGGTATGTACAGTATCCCATTTTGGCTGAGACAGCCAGATATCTCGGTTGTTGTTGAAGATAGAACCTTGCGGTTTCGCGCTCCTGTGCTACTTTTTTGTGCAACTCAAGATGGCCAGAACGGATTTTGCCTAACTTCTTTCGTTTATAAATTACAGCGTGTTCTTGAAAATCCACACTTTTTGAATACCCTCCATATCTAAGAAGTTTCTCAACGATAATGTCAAATTGAAAACTTGTCCAATAGAGAATTTTACGTAGAATCCAGGGGCGCACTCAATTTTTTTTTGGGTATCGTTATGCAGATAAGGCTCAAACTTATGATTTTTTCAATGCAACATCTTGTATTTTATTACCTGATTAAACTACTTATTTTTTTCCTTCGAAATGATATATAATATATGTATAAGCATGAAGTTTTAAAAAATGCTCCAAAATTACTAAGCATTGAATTTTAATAGAGTGCCATGGATTTCAAAGTTTTACTACAGGGATTATTATTTGTGATTTTTTTATAGTAGATCATGGATGCTACAAACACTGTTGTTGACTTTTGGAGCATTGTTTTATCAAGTGACTGTGGAGAAATCAACACATCTGCTGTCATGATGATAAATTTTGATGCGTTTTATTCTGTTTGCGTTGGCATTTTGTTATTTGTGAAATTTTATAATGGCTGAAAGATTTTTTCAGAATAACGAAAAGTATGATATCATACAATGTTCCAATCAATGCCATGAAAATGTTGACGAAGCATTAGAATTATATTTAAACAGGTAAACTAGTAATTTATAATAAGACTATATGACATATTGTTTTTAAAACGTTAGATATCCAGAGAGGTGTCAACCTAAGTCGAGCAACGATATTTCGACTAAAGAATAATCTACTAAATTATGGTGCGTATTCTAAACCACGACCCAAGATGTACAACATGGAAAATAATGAAGTGGATGAAATAAATGTCTTAGCCAGCGTCCGTGTCTCTCCTCAGACTTCTTGTACGAAGTTAGAAAATGACACTGGCGTTCCCCGATCACGGGTACAAAGTATTTAAAAAAAACACAAATTGAAACCCTACAAAGTGAATATTGTCCAGCATTTATACCCTGGTGATGCAGCGAGGCGTGTAACTGATTTTTGAATCAAACTCGAAGGAACAATAATTTTGTGAGTAAAGTCATATGGTCAGACGAAGCCCATATAAGCAGTGCCGGTTTATTTAACAGGCAAAATACAAGGCAGTGGTATGATGAAAACCAACACCTAATTTTTGAGCTACAGGGTCGATTTGGTTTTAATGTAGCCTGTTTCTTATTGGGGACATCAATAAAATACCGCATTTTTGAAGGAGCTCTCAACGCGAATAGGTACTTGGCAATTTTAGAAGAAGTAATACCAGAATTCCTGGAGAATGTTCCCCTCGCCTATCTTAATGCCATTTATTTCCAACAAGACAGTGCCCCTGCCCACAATTCGAAGTTGATTGTGCCGTTTTTAGAAGAAACTTTCCAGGACCATTGGATTGGAACCAATGGACCCATTAGGTGGCCTGCAAGGTCACCTGATTTGTCAGTGTTGGACTTTTTTTGTGGGGTTTTTTGAAAAATAAAATATACGGTAAGAGGCACAATAATATTGAAGAATTTCGTGCAACAACAGAGGCAGTTTTCCAGAATTAACAAAATCGGCCTTTCAGAATTTTAAATGCATTAAGACGTATTAAGAAATTGTGTCAATTGTGTGTTAGGGAAAATGGACATCAATTTGAACAATTCAATGAATAAGTTACCAAATAATTTCGAAATGAAATAGTATGAGTAAATATTTAATTAGTTGCTTATTCTACATTATGAACTTTTTATTACTATTTATTTGTTTCTATTAGTTACCTACGTTTTGTGTTTTGTTAGTGAATTAGTGTTAGTATTGTTCTTGTTCCTTTCATGGAAAAATCACAAGTAGTATTTCTTCAATTTGAACTTTTTTTGTATGAAAAATCCATAGCCTACTATTACAAATCAATGTTTTAGTGATTTTGGAGGATTTTTGAAGAATTTATGTTTATATATTATATATCATTTTGAAGGAAAAAAATAAGGAATTTAATGAGGTGATAAAATACAGGGTGTTCTATTGAAAAAATCATAAGTTTGAGTCGTATTTCCATAACCATACCACGAAAAAAAAAATTGGGTGCGCCACTGAATTCTACATAAAATGCTCTATGGAATAAGTTTTCAATTTGACATTATCGCTGAGAAACTTCGTAGATATGGAAGAGGTCCAAAAAGTGTGAATTTTCAAAAACGCCCTGTAACTTATGAACGAAAGAAGTTAGGAAAAATCCGTTCAGGACATCTTGAGTTTCACAAAAAAGTTGCACAGAACCGCGAAAACCGCAAGGTTCTATCTTCAACAACAGCCGAGATATCTGGCTGTCTCAACCAAAATGGGATGCATTGTACATACATATTGTGTTGCCTTTATACGTACGACCAATTGTTATTGTTAGTTTCCATAGTTTCATCAAATAAAACTATTGTCACAATTTAAAACACTTAAATTCTTATTAAAATGCAAAAGTTTCTTATCTGCTTTAAAGATAAAACTTAATTGTGCGTGATTTATCATGGTCGGACAATACAGCAATGCAGAATATACCGATATGTTATTGGTATATGGATATTGTCAAGGAAATGGTCGAGGGTGTACTCTGAAAGGTTTCCACGTCGTCGTATACCAAGCCATCCAACATTTGCTGCCATTGAGAGACGTGTTCGAGAGACCGGTCGCTTTGCTCCTGCAACCGCTGATTATGGAAGGGAGCGTTTTGTAAGGGTTCCTGAAGTTGAAGAAGAAATTTTAGAACGTGTTGGAGAAGATCCAGATCGCACCTGTAAATTGGCCACCACGTTCTCCTGACATAACCCCAATGGATTATTTTTTTTGGGGACATCTTAAGTCCATGGTATACAAGACACCTGTAGATAATGAAGAACAACTGTGGAAACGTATTCAACATACAACAAATAATCTTCGTCGTATGCGTGTAAATGTTGGACACTTTAAACAGTTTTTATGACATCTTTATTAGTTTTATTCATGTTTGCGTAAATTAATTTTTTTTGTAATACTTACTGGGAATTATTAAGCAACTTTATACTAAGGTATGTTTACTTAAATCGCCTTCTTTTAGTCAAAAGAATATGTGGTAGGCTGTTGTAAAGACCTTTTACAGACACTATATATATATATAGCGTGTCTCTAAAAGGTCTGTACAAAAATTTCTGAGACTAAACTATGAGGATCTAGCCCAGTTTACCTTAGTCCAAAAGTTAATAGTTTCCGAAATACCGGGTGTCAAAGTTATTGTTTTTTTAAACTCTTTTTTAAATATCTGTCTTAATAATAAAATGATTTGCATGAAATTTGGTACCTAACGGTTTTCTATGATGAGAAATTCAGATTTGATCATAGTTTTGATGTATCTTCCAGAGGGCGTCACCAGCAGTCCTTTGTCTACATTTAAAGCTCCATAACTTTTTTCTGCCTCGGTGTATCTAATTTCGTCAGTAATTCTTATTCCTTGATGTGTTTTCTTCTAAAAAAGGTATACCTTGTAGATGTCGCTTCCAGCAGCCGTTTCTTTGATAATCAAATTTAAATATTTCATTGCGTATTCAAATTCATCATAGCCCTTCTTCACACTTTATCCAGGCTTAGGATTGGTTCAAGAAGTTTGGAGCGTGTTCAAGGACCGAACGGGCCAACAATAGAACTTTGCACAACAACATAACAATGTAAGAATGAACTGGCAAAGGACAAGAGGAATAGCATACATACAAAGTCAATAACAAACAACCAAAACCGGAATGTTTTATTAAATTGTTCAATTAACTCTAAGTAAATGTTGAAGCTGACCCCCGTTTTTATGTGCACAAAGATTAATTCTACGGAGAAAATTGAACTGCACCCTATCCATCATCTCTGCATCTAACCGTAAAATGTTCACTGAATTTTGTATTCGCGCCCACAATTCTTCTATGGTGTTTATTGGTTTAGAATATACCATATCTTTGTGTTTCCCGTATAAAAAGTAATCCATGGGCGTCAAATCCGGTGTGCGAGGTGGCCAATTTGCAGCGCATTATTTCCTCTGCCGATCCATCGATTACGAAAATTCTCATTTAAGTGATTTCTGACATTTATCGTGAAATGTGGCCGTGCATGAAGCACATATTTTGCCTAAACTAAACTAGTGCCTACAAATTTGGAAAATTTACTAAATTTTCTAAGCAATTTAAACCATTTAAACGAGGTGGTAAGGTGACCGGACCTATGATAAAACTGTCAATGATTCCTTCACGTTGATATTAAATTCACTTTGATAATGCACATTTATTGCATGCGGGTCTTACTCAGCTAAAATGTGTTGATTATGTAAATTTTTCATATCCTTGTAAAACACCACTCATCGGTGAATAAAGTTATTCTATGAAAATTTTAATCGTTTTCTCTCTTTTCATTAATAAAAATACAGAAGCGTAGTCTTAATTCGGGGTCGTTAGGTAAAAGCTCTTGTTTTGTGTGGAGGTGAAGTGGATGTAACATCTGTTCTCTTACAGTTCTGTTAACCGTATCCTTAGAAACGCCAAGTTCCAAACCAATGTGTCTGGTGCTCAGACTCGGATCTTCTTCAACGCGTTCTAAAATTTCTTCCTCAACCTCTGCTGTTCTAATAGTACGATTCCGTCCATAATCAACCGTAGCAGGAGCAAAACTACCGCTTACTCGAAAACGACTTTCAGCAGCGGCAAGTGTTTGATGGTTTGGAACGCGTCTATTTGGAAATCTTTCTTGGGATTTCCTTGACAATAACCATGAACTAATATCATATCGGTCACTTTTGCGTTAGTGTAAGGTACGGTAATAGCGAAAAATTTGTCAGACTGAATTGTTTGACAATATTCACCCGAGTGTGAGCTACGATAGGGTTTTTCGCTGCGTTATGCGTTAAGTGGGCATCCGACAAACCCTCCGTAAAACACGATAGAGTGTCCGCACCACATTATCACGCCCGTTGATGTGTTCAATGGTATAATCATACTGAGATAAATACAGCGACCACCGCGTTAGTCGATCATTCAGGAGTCGACAATGGTAAAGAAATTTTAAGGAAAATGATCGGTACGAATTACAACGCGATAGACCAAAACTAACGTACGGTATTTTTCAAGCCGAAAATAACAGCCAACAATTCCTTTTCTGTGATTGTGTATAGTAATTCTGGCCCATGAAGGACTCCACTAGCAAACCTTATAACCTGATGTTTGCCTTCATCGCTAAGTTGGTACAATTCAACACCGACGGCCAACTCGGAACTATCTGAAAAGGAAAGGATTACGCTATTAAAAATTACCTTTTGGTTTGTTAAAATTTTTGCTGTTCCGTCCCTCCCCAATGCCATTTAACTTTTTTCTGGAGTAACCTCGACAAAGGAGTGATTAGGTAACTGCAACTCGGTGAGAATAGATACATAACCCAAGAAAGGTACTCAACTGTTTGACATTTCCTAGTCTAGGGAATTGTTGTATTGAAGATAATTTCTCGGGATTAGATTTAACGCCCCTAGTAGTAGTATGTCCCAAAAATTTCACCTCGGGCAATACAAAAATTTGTTTGTCTAATATTTATGGTCATAATGCCTTCTTAAATCGAACAAAAAGTTTGCTAAGATGTTCATATGATCACAAAAGATTCAGATAAAAGATCATCAATGTAGTTGAAACTGGAGTAATTCGGGCCCTAAATCACATCCATAGTCTCGAAAAGAACCTACTGCTGTTTTTAAACCAAAAGGTAGGACTTGGTAGGTGTATGACCTCCCGTTAAACAGAAATCCCGTATATCGCTTAGTCTCTTCGCTTAAGGGAATCTACCAATAAGAAACGGTTAACGATTGACTCTAGAAAAAGACATTAAAATTTCCTCGGGTGGTACCGGGGACTCATAATTCGAGATCATTCGCGAATTCAAGAACCGAACATCTAAACATATGCCAGCGCTTCCATCTTTCTTCTTGACAACCGTCATGGTAGTGGCATATTCTGTCTCCTCTCTTTTGATGACACCCAACTTTAACATGCGATTAATTTCATCTTCTACAGACGCTCTCAAACAAAAGGGTATAGGATAGGACCTTCGCAAAAATGGAGTGGTGTCATGTAGTTTAATGACATGTTTGCGACTTGGTACGACTTGGGATATCGCTAAAGAGTTGTCGATGTTCCTCGAGTAAAACCTTGAATTGCTGACTCTGATTAGGGTCTATATTGGGAATGTTTCTTAACTTTCTTCCATTTCCTTCGTAACATCCAATGTTACTTTGGTGGGATTGCGAGAATTGACGCCGTTTCGGAAAGCGAAACAGGTTCCGTGGTAGTTTCATCAACGCATTGGTCTGTGGTATTGAAATGGATCGAGTATTCTGTTGCACCATTGAGGACGGTTAGGACATTATCCACAAAATTTATCTTACCCGAGACGGAATAGAACCAATCTACCCCCAGTATGACAGGCCGGATTAAACTTTTAATTACTAAAACGGAATGTTCAAACGCAACGGGTGTATTCTGAACTGAAAAGGGGATGCACACCTGAAATCTGACCCTAGCACTGTTTTGCCCCACAGCTGCGTACCCGTTACAGGAAGTTTAGAGAGTCTTACCAATTGGTTAATTTTAAAATAGCACTCCTCACTGATACAAGTAACTTCTATTAGACTCAATAGTGAGACATTACAACACGATATAAAATCAGATTCCGTTACATCTAACGGAATATTATTGTTTTGCAAAGAGGAACTACCGACGCGTGAAGTAAAAATTATGATTTCTGCGCTGGAACGATTTCATACTACCGGGATAACTGCAGCCGGTTCCTAATATCCTTGTTATTTGGCCCCAAACCGGTCCAAATTTCCATCTGTACCTCTTAATCAGTTTGGCACCTTTCGAATATAATTTATTTAATTCCCGAGGGCCACACAGGGGGCCTACGCGTAACACAAAATTAAACCCTACGCTGGAAGTTGAAGAATTACTCGAAACCTTGCTATCTTTAAAACCTGGCTTTACAAATTTAACAAGCGGGCCCGAACCCGGTGCACCATTTGGATCTCCGCTTACGGGTGTAATGACTAGCCTTTCGATGGTCCTCTGCATCACCGCGCTCTGCTCGAGGAGAGTTTCCAGCAATCTTCCTTGATTCCATACAACCTCCTTTAAACCTTCCAGTTCGGCGTCCTAGGGCTGCTATCTATAGTCTCGTCGCCGGGTTATGCCCATTATCGACACATTGGTGGATACCGTACATATCTACTGCAAGAACTTCCGATTGGTCCATAGTATTAGCTTAGTTACATGTACGCAACTATAAACCGTCAAAATGATATTAACCTGAGCAAGGGTTGTATAGGTCTGTAAAAAATGCAAATTTTAGCAAACGGAATATATATATATATATATATATATATATATATATATATATATATATATATATATATGCATTTTACATGTATAATCACATTATGCAATTTCCTGCTTCTAATTGGTTTTGAGCAAAACAAGAGATCAAAGTTTTTCAGAATTAAAAATGCTATGTAATAGATCAGTTTTAATTCTCAAATAATATTCAAGAAAACGAAGAACTAAATTCGTAACAATTAAAAAAAAACACAATTGCCATGATATAAAACAAAATGTTACGTTATCAACAACTGCCAGTTTTGACGTTTTGTAAAATCCCGAACGCTCCCATTTTCAAGCGCGGTTTTCAATAAATTAATAATCTCTTATACAATTGTTGAAAAAATCTATTTCTGAAGTGGTTTTATTCCGGTAGTAGTGTACCTGAAGTTCGAAACTTGTTTGCTGGTTTATATCCCGATCGACTATACCCGCCATTTCAACAATTCAGAATGTGATTTCAAACCAAGAAAAATATGGATCCGTTTTTAAACCGTGTAAGCCTTGTTTAAAACGTACTTTAAATATAGCCAACGACGAAGAGATTGTGCAAGATAAACGACATAAACGTTATTGCGGCGGCCATTGCTAATCCTCGCATTAGTATTCAGCAAATTGGTAAGGATTTAAATTTGCACAATACAACGGCCTTCAAAATTGTAAAGAACAAATTTAATTCGTACAAGTTCTAAAACCACAAGGAGATTTTTGAGCCAGACAGGTATCCCAGAATGGTTTTCTGCGAAACAGTAATGGAAATGGCCAATGTAGATAGGTATTTCATCAATAATATTTGTTTTTCTGACGACTCGACCTTCACCATTAATGGAGAGAAAATTAGTGGAGAAAAATTATCGCTATTGAGATACGGATAACCCTCATTTGATGATCGATAACCATTCGCAATATCCACAGTTAGTCAACGTATGGTTAGGAATATACGGATCTAATATTATAGGCTCCTTCTTCATTGCTAGACACTTAAACGGCGGAACATATCTTGAACTGCTTCAAACGAAGATTGGTCCGGCCATGGATGGTATGGTTTCAACAGTATGGTTATCGTGCGCATTTTACAGGAGACTACTGACAATAATGCTACTATTACTCAAATTAATTGCTTGCTTTACATTGACTTTCCTGACAATAATTAAAACGTTAGAATTTATTTACAGGTCGGATATTTAATTATTCGCAAACCTCAAATCTGATCAAACGAATTGGCCGTCTAGTGGTACCTACGCCGTGTTATTTAAATACAGGCTGGGATGAAGTATGTGTTGCATCATGTGGCACAGGTAAACAATGAAATTGCTCAAATTGGAATTAACGAGCTTTGCTCAATGATGGTTTAACCCGTTAATTTACTAAGTTGGGAAAGAACCACCAAGAAAACCCAATTTATTTATAAATCAGTAATCGCACAAGTACATAAATCAAATAACAAAAAAAAACAATGAAAGGGTTCAATGTATAACAAAACACCATTAAATTAGGTTAAAGTGCGTACCAAATTATAACATTAAGGAGCAAAATAATAAAAACCAGTTTAGCTGCACATAAACACAATAAAAAAACAAACAGTGTAAGCACTTCTACAATTGTATCATAAATAAATTAGAATATAAATAGTAATACCAAATATGTGGTCATATACACCCAATCATGCCGGTCTTTAAGTAAATAAGCAAATATGAAATAATAAGGCATATTACGGTACATATGAAATATAAAAAACGGTAAAATTAAACAGGTAGCAATAGGGTAACTGCAATGCGGTTTACCTACACTTAGACAAAAAAATAGGCAAGGAATTTATACATACACAATTGTGTGGTTAACAAAAGCACAAAATACCTACGTACAATAATAAATTATGTATAAAGAGAAATTAGTTCGTAGACAAACAATTCTAAATAATCCGACTGAATCAAAATACAAAAACTCATTAAAACAAAGCCTTACACTCGCGAGGTGCAAATAAATCATAACAAAGTGACCGGTACATAAACTTGAGTGACTGTGTTAGAAAATACAGCACCCCTTTCTCAGCTTACACATTCATCTAAACAAAACAATAAGTTTAGCAGTAAAGATGAAAAGGAGTTTTTAAGGTCATCTGGACCCGCGTCTGTAAACCTCGCCTTGTTTATAACAGTGTAACCGTGCCACGTTTGCGCACGCCTAACTCTCTTTACACAAATATTAATAAAATGTTAACATTGCCAAGTCCATACTAACAATGAGGAGGGACACGGTACCATCTAAAGCGGACTCCTTTTATTTTAACAGATTTAAACTCAATGAGCCTGCGTGCGTAATTAGATACTTCTTGCAATGATTGATTTTTAAAACGTACATATAGTTGTTGAATTGTCTGCTGCGAGCTTTGATCTACATTCAAATACCTACCTACAATTAAATATTCCCTTTAGTTAAACACTTTATCACAAACACGACGAGTTAAGTTACGCGGTTTAAACTCGACGCAACGGCGATTATTTATATATTAACTTTTGGAAACACTTGCATTAAAACCTACACAAAAAGAAAAGGACGGATTCGCGTTTTAGTTTTACTAAAATGTACACGATAAAATATTTATAGACAGCTCGGTTTACAATGAGGGTTTCTAATTGAACAATCAAATCGATCCAGCTGAATCAAAACTCCAACCGCAACTGCCGTTTTTACTCTCCAAATTCATCCCTATTTTTAAAAGTTATAAAAAAACAGGAAATATTTTCAATATTTATTACTACAAGAAGTATTAATTTTTAAAATATACATTCGTCCGTAACAAACCTTATCGGTGTCGAATTTCATAGTACCAAACAAAGATACCTTTGATTTGCGGTATATTCCGACGTAATTAACTATTAAACTAGTGACGTTTTACACCAAGAATGTGCGTGTAAAAATATTCAAGGATTCGTCACGGCTGTTCAGTAAAGGCAGTTTCGAGCGGACACCTGTTCCTACCCTAACATATGTTATTCTTTTTCTTTTCAACCCTTACTCAAATTACAGAAAATAAAATATCCTGAAAAAATTAGCAAATTATGACTTAAAATCCATTAATTATCCTTTCTATGGCGGTAACAATTGCGATTTGAAAATGTTTATAATAATAATAATTATATATATATATATATATATATATATATGTATATATGTATATATATATATATATATATGCGTTTCTTCTTAATCATCTGATACGTATACTTTTACCTTGTAAGTACGTAGGTAAAAAGTTTTCGTGAACAAATTAATGATGTAGAGTTTTTGACAACTTTCAGCATTTTCAAAACGATCAATTTGATGACTGTGTTTGTGATTGTGAGTCTATAGCTGGTAAATTTGTCTGTGTAGCTATATTTAGAATTAATTCTGCAATTCTGATTTTTATCCAATAAAGAGAGCAGCTAAAGTAAATTTTGAGAATATTTCGAAAACTGAACTTCAGTAGTAGTACAACCATTTTTCCAATGTAACACTACATATTGGCTTTAGTGACTACAAATTGCCTTTAGTAACTCTATTTGTTTAATGCTAAAGAATTACTTGTTGCTGAGATTTTAAGCTGTGCGCTATTATGGTATTCTATCTACCTTTAGAAAAGTAAGTGCTGGTGTCCCACAAGATTCTATTTTGGGACCTTTTCTCTTTTAAATATACATTTCGAAATTTAGTGAATAAGTTATTCACTATTCTTCTCGTTTTTATGTTGATGACACACAGTTATACTTGTCATTTAATTCCTCTGAACTTCAAACCTCTATTAGTAAACCAAATTCAGACAGTGATAAAGTCTGTCTATTCTTAGATGATGGATATAGGATTATCCGCTTCAACAAGTACAGAAGGTAAAATAGACATTTGTACCCTGTTTTACTAGTTATGTTTACCTGCAGTTAGAATCTCCCATTTAAAACAACCACATCTTTTGCAGATATAAAGAGAGAGTGCAATAGAATTATAATGTAGCGTTCAAGATAAAGATAAAATAGTTTCAGTAGATATCAAAATATATTTAGGGAAAGCCATGTTTATTTATTTTAATTACATTTAGACAAATACGTTATCAGTAAAATGAAAAAATATGTGTCATATATTTATGTAAAAATGAACAAAACGAAAATTAATGTACCTAATTATAATGTAACTATACCTTAATTCAAAAATTGCATATTTATAACAATAAACTGTATATGTTCTATCCTAAAATGGTGTTTTGTGGTCTGAAATATTAATTTATAAATAACTCAAATTCTTACACGGTATTACAATAGTTTAGCTAGATATACAGAATATATTTACGGAAAGCGATGTTTACATATTTTCTGTACACAATATACAGGGTGTATTTTAAAATCACCGACAAACGAAAACTGGAGATTCTATGATTCAAAATAAGATAAAAATTATCATAAACGCTTTTCCGAAAATGCTTCCTAACCGAGATACAGGTTGATTAAAAAATAATGTTTTTAATATTTTTTTAAGATTGCTGAAAAACTACGAAAGATAGTACACTTAGATTTGGTACACCTACATGTCTAATTAAGTACAATTAATCAGGTGAGTTTGAGTCAACTGGCTCCATCCAGTGCCGTAGAATATGTTAAGTTTATCACTTTAAGTAAAAAAAAACGCACGTCCCTGCTTTTTTTAAGAAATATTTTTTTGTTAATTCAACATTTAATTCTGCAAATAAAATCATACTTAGTATTTTTTCGATTCGGCATCCGTTTTTGAATTAACATAAACGATTACATTATTCAGTAATAACCAAATTAAATAAATCAGAGATTGCTTTGCATTTGACAGTTACGTATCATTATGTTTGCTAAAATAGTCGCATTTACGCGTGTTTTGTAATTCATTGTTTGTGTCTAATTACTGTGAAAAAATGAATTATTCTAAACGAGAACTGGTGGATATGCATTTATGTTATGGTAATACTAATTACAATGCTCGTGCAGCTGCTCGACTTTATGAACAAAGATTTCCAAATAGAAGACATCCACATCATACTACGTTTAGAACCGTTCATCGTAACTTGTTAGAGCATGGAAGTTTAAAGGGAAAGAAAATTCCGGACGAAATGCTCGTGTACCAGTTGAAATTGAGGAACAAATTTTAGAAATCTGCATCCAACTGTAGTTACAGCTCACCAACATATAGCGAAAATATTTGGATAGGTATACTAGACGATCACCTAATCGGACCTATCCGTTTTCCTCAAAGACTTACTGGCGAATTCTATTTAAATTTTTTGAAAGAAGATTTGTCAGAATTGTTTGATGACGTACCTTCGAATGAACATGTATTTCATGCATGATGGTGCGCCACCACATTCTACACGAAACGTCATATAATTTTTAAATGCATGGTTCCCTGGACGCTGGATTGGACGAGGAAGTGAAGTACCGTGGCCGGCATGATCGCCAGATTTAAACCCATTGGATTTTTTTGTGTGGGGGTATCTGAAAACTCGTGTCTATTCTGTTCAAATTGATAATCGAGAGCAACTTTGGAATCGCATACAGATGGCATGCGATGAGATTAGGGCTATGCCACAAATTTTTCAGCGTGTTAGGTTTCATTTGCTAAGAAGAATACACGCTTGCATTCATTTATGTATAAAAATTATTATTATTTTGTTTTTGATTCCTTCAATATCTCTTTAATAATGTACCTAATAGTTAACTGCATTATTTTTTTGTAAAATAAAACAAATTTTGATTTTTATTGAATAATGTGGTCGTTTATGTTAATGCAAAATATTTCAAAAACGGGGTGCCGAATCGAAAAAATACTAAGTATGATTTTATTTGCAGAATTAAATGTTGAATCTATCAAAAAAATATTTCTTAAAAAACCAGGGGCGTACGTTTTTTTTTTTACTTAAACTGATTAACTTAAAATATTCTACGCCACTGGATGGAGTTAGCTGACTCAAACTCACCTGATTAATTGTATTTAATTAGACATTTAGGTGTACCAAATCTCAGTGTAATATTTTTTGTAGTTTTTGTGGAATCTTAAAAAAACCTTAAAAAAGGTATTGTTTAATCAACCTGTATCCCGGTTAGGAAGTATTTTCGGAAAAGCGTTTATGATCATTTTTGTCTTATTTTGAATCATGTAATCTCCAGTTTTCATTTGTTGTTGGTTTTAAAATACAGCCTGTTAAAAATGAACAAAACGAACATTAATGTACCTAATTACCATGTAATTATGCCTTAATTCCTAACTTCTAAACTAATGAATGTACTCATATTTTACAATGTAGTATAAAACCAAACTGTATGTGAAATGGCAATACCAGCAGGAAAACGTTTGCATAAAGAAGGACGCGAATTGTTACTGAATGTGTTTGATTATTTTACGCGGAAAAAGAAAGAGGTGGTCCATTGCAATCTGTGGTTGCTGTACAACGTAGAACAAGTGAAGCCTTTCAAGTTTCTACAAGTACAGTGGAGAGGGTATTAAATAGCAGACGAAATAATATTGATCTTGAAACACCACCGCGAAAACGTGTCAGACAAAATGTGACGATATGCCGGATTATCTAAGACAAAGGATAAGAACGGTGATACACAACATGTACCAAAACAAAGAAGTGGTAACGTTAGTTTCTTTGCTAAAGAAAATGGAAGTGAATGACATAAACAACATCCGTAGAGCAACGCTTTCTAAACTTTTAAAACATTTGGGCTTTAAGTATAAAAGAACGGACTAGAGGAGAAATTTATGCTAACCAAGCCACGTAGTTACCAAACGGAACGTCGTTATATTCAAAACTTGAATTGTTTTAATACTTTACTTTTCGTTTTTCTTGACGAAACGTGGGTGTTAGCTAAGAGTATGTCTAAATTTACGATAGTGTAAAGAGCATGTTTAAAAAATGTTAGACGAACCCAGTATTATCATTTTGGATAATGCGTCATATCATACCCGGAAATTGGAAAAGTATCCAAATTCTTCGTGGAAAAAAGAGGAAATGGTGCAAGTTGCGAGAAGAACATATCTTTTTCTCGTGAGGCCGTGAAAGCGGAATTGCTACAGTTAGTGAGCGGTCATAAGACAAAGTTTATATATGTAGTTGACAATTTAGCAAATTCATACGGCCATCAAATGCTTAAATTCCCCCGGTACCATTCCCAATTCAACCCTATTGAATTAGTTTGGGTATAGCAAAGACAGATTACGGCAATAATATGATTAAAGCATCTGGGGTCGAAAATAATGTATTGCAAACATGGGAAAATTCACTTGCCAAAGTAACTCCGAAAATTGGGAGAAAGTGTATTAAGCACACAGAGACCATTGTTAAAGATACCTATGAGAAAGAACAAAGACGACGTTAGACCTTTGATTTTTACTGTGAATACTACCAGCGATGAAGACAGTGATTTTTGACATTTGTGTATTTATGTGTGTGGTTTTAGTGATAAAGTGTTTATGGGTCGTTTTTCTAAAACTGTACCTATTTTATTTGGAAACTTAAAATTATTTTTTTTTTATATTTATGATCAAATCTGGATTAATCTTATGAGTAATATATTAGTAAGTAATCTATTATAATATTCTTGCTTAATTTTTATATTTTATGTTTTACACCAAATTTAGAGTTTGTCGTGGTAACGGAAGTGATCTTGTGATAACGGAGGTGATGATATTCCAATTTAAATAAAGAATAACTGTTATTTTGTAAAAAAAAGTTAGGTAGTAGTATACATTGGTGTCGTTTAGAGGGCGCGGGCATACTTAGTCTTGACAAAATATCCAGGAGTTTTCTAAATTAACATAATTTTCTTTTAAAGACATACAGTCACATATCACTACAATGCAATAGGATTCAGTTAAACACAAGTATAATATTTTTTTATTATTAAAAATATAATAGTACAAACTTTTTAGAAAGGAACTACAAAGAAAATTGACAATCTTCTTAAAAAAAGATTTTCTAAACAGGAACAATTCTTTAATAACGGCTCCTTGAAAAAATGTATTTAGTCTTAATGAGCAACGCAAACACTAACAAAATAAATTTTAATCATTATTCCAAATTTTTTACAGCCTTTATATCGCAGGGTTCAAAAAAGTACTGGTTTCTCCTTTCCTTCGGATTATTTAGGACCCAATCACATCGCTCTCGTTTATTGTGGCCACATCATCTTCATCAGGGTAAACAAATTTCGTATCCAATTTCCGCCGTAAAAATTTTACTGTACACTCACTATTTTCATCTCCTCTCAGTACCAGGCCAATGTAATGTTTTATTCGTTTTTTGACGGTAAATTGTTCAACAATGTACTTTCCTTTTGCTAATTGCAATTTTTGTCCAGTTACGTAAGTTTGATTTATGTTTGAAACGGAGTCATTTTCATCATCAGCTAAGTCGTAGTTGGACTATACACATCGGCATATCTAAGACGACTGGATGACTTCTTTTCAGGCACAAGTAGATCATCATACCTAGAAGGACATATTGTAGTTGTTAGCCCTTATTATATACAACAAATTATTAATAGCACTCACCCTCGCAGCTTTTTAATTGGATTGAGTTAAGGTGGTAATGATTGTATGAACCATTGCATGAGTTACAGCTTAGAGACTGACATTGGAGAGCATTTGGAAACTCGTTTGACCAATAACGTTAATGGATCTTCATCGTACCAGAGAACGGTTTTAATTTTTGGGGAAGGCAGGAGGCGTAGTAGGATATTCTATCTTCACAAATGCCGTGAATCTGAATTTTTTTGCAACGAGATTTTAACACCAATGTGAGATCGTCGTATCATGAAACATCTATTCCATGATCCACCGTAGAGTCAGCAATTCTTTTAACAGCTCCCCCCCCCCCCCCCCAATACCATAAGGGGCTCCCTTTCCATGACCGCTTTCACTATAATTCCAGCTGATTTTCTCGCAGCCTAACGCAGTTGGAATTTGAGAAGTAATGAAGAAAAACATACTTTTGTTTCTGTATTGGGTGCTGGGACCGTCGCTAAGGAAGTAAACTTGTTTGACGTGAGGAACAGTTTTAGAAATTTCGGAAAATATAGGCTCCAGATGAACGAGAATAGCACAAGGGCCATGTCGTAGACTTTTAGAAATGGTACAAAAAATTATACGTTCTACGGTATTGGTTTCGGGATTTTTATAGTATACTACAACTGTATGAGGGGATATTTGAGGTTTCGAACCTCCCAAATGTGCCGACTGGACCTCTGGAGTCTTCAAGTAACGACAATAGCTCTCCTGTAGAAGTATCTATAGTATCTTTTACTGTTTTATGACAAAGTTTTTCTATACCTTTGACCACAATTTTCTCCTTCTTAGTTTTCCAAATACTATGTGATATCGGTTGCTCTCGATCAAAGTCATTTACAATTATTTTTCTATCCCTACAGATCTCACAGATTCGAGCAAGGCATGATTTCCCTAACTGGTTATTGCAACATAGGGTTTTACAATAGTGGTTCTGGAAAATATTCATTAAATGTGTTCAGCATCCGTAACTTTCTAACATGTCGTGTAACTGTATCCTTTTTCCACGGTATCATTCGGGTCTTTTCGTCGTTTTCTAGAAATTTTTTTATGCATCTTTTTAAAGCAACGATTTTAGATATTTGAACCTTTTTAAATTCTTTGGGTGCATTGCAGAGTCAGTTGTAGTTGCGCTTTGTAATTTATATTTTATAATCAACGGACCATATATTGCCCCTATTATATTACGCTTTTCTTTATTAGTTGGGCTTTGTGAACAGTCGAGTTATAACTTCACCTAATAAATTTTTTCTTTTGGCCTCTTTGGGATCATATTTTATGATAATTTCCACTTTTTTACTAGGATAATTTGGATCTTGATTTTTTTGTTTGTATCTGTACAAGTGTTTCTTGTACCTCTCTGCTTTTACTTTGTATCTTTTTAACTATAGGTTTAGCTTTTCTATTTCCTTCTTCATTTTTTTGCGATTATTTCTAGCTATCTTCATTCCTTGTTCTGATTGTCGGCTAATCACATGTATATTTGTCGGCAAATGATTTTCGAGCACATCTGATGGTCGTGGGCTAGCTGGAGGTGTGATACTTTCTAAATAAGTAGACATTTGCTTCTTTGATTCCCTGTATTTTTTGGACCGGTCCCGCCAAGTTTTCGCGTTTTTCCCTTTCACTTAGTTCAGATACTGATTTAATTTTCCTGCCTGTTTTCTTCTATGATACCATTCTCGTTCTTTCCTTTTCTGTTCTTCGTATTTTTCTGGATCCTCTCTATTTCGCTCTCGCACCCTTCTCATGTTTCGTTTACATCGTCTTTTCTTTTATCATATGAGTTTCTCTTCTTTGATTTTACCATAATGTCGTAACAGGGTAAAAACTCTTGAAAAGGTGAGTAGTTTCACATACCCTTCAACCCTGTTATCAACCGTCACCTCCGTTATCATTGTGGATAACGAAGTATGTGATAACGGAGGTGATGAAAAATGTACTTAAATCAAGTTTTTATTTTGTTTTTTGAAACAATATTTCTTTACTATACATGCAAAGCAAAAATAAATCAAAACATGGTAATAGAATTGCTTTACTATATTTACTCACCTTTTTTTATTGATAACAAAGTTGACAGTACAACTCCCAATTTTATGACTGTATACAAATTTTGCATACACCCGCACTCTTTGTGGGGTAAAACTAACAGATCTGGACATGATGACGACAGTTTAATTCAATTATGTTACTGCCCTCTACTGGACATTTTTTTGCTATTTATATGGATAACGGAGGTGATTTTAGATTTAAGACACACACGTCTAAAGATTTTTTAAAATTCAACGTTAAACACTTTGTACAAATTGTATTGCAAGGTCCTTATTTGTTCTTTAGTGAATTTAAGAAGATTAATAGTTTTAAACAATAATCAAAGCTTAAACGAAACTTTTACAACATTAGATCAAAAATATACCAATTTAAATAGTGTTACCTAATTTTTTTAGTTTTAATATTTAAATATAAATTAATTTCTAAAGAACAGGATCTTTTTTGGCAACTATCTGTAAAAAATTGTGGAACTTGCAGTACTAGGACTAAAATAGTACATGTTTATGAGAATGATTCTTATACAGGGTTCCCCATTTTAGACTATACAATTTAAAACGAATAAAAACTTTCTAATCAAAGTGAATTAACTTTTTAATGGACTAATATGTAGCTTATTCTTTGGGATTTATGACTAAAGTAAATAACAATTCAAGTTTTAAAGATCATGTCTTCCAAATGCCCTCCTTCGACTTCAATGCATTTTTGAATTCTAAGTTCAAAATTTATCATCACTGGCGAAGCAAATCTCCATTTATTCCTGCAATTTCATTTCGAATCTGCTCCTTCACCTCCGGAATTGTTGCGGGACGACTTGCAAAAGTTTTTGCTTTAGGTATCCCCAGAGAAAAAATCGGGGCCGTTAAATCGGAGATCTCGGGGCCAATTCAAATTCCCAAATCGGAAATTATACGGCCGTCAAAAAATCTCGCAAAATTCTCATAGTGTTTCTGGCTGTGTGAGCCGTTGCTCCATCTTGCTGGAATAATGTGGCGCCATTTAGTCCTCGTCTAATTAGTTCTGGGATAAGAAACGTTTGCAACATGTTTATGTAGCGTTCGGAATTAACTGTAACAGAACGGTTATTTTCATCCTCAAAAAATAAGGACCGATAATTCCAAATGATGCTACACCGCACCAAACAACGACTTTTGGACTGTGGAGGTTTTGGTAAACAGTTCGTGAGGATTTACTACTCCCCAGTATCTAAAGTTTTGCTTGTTAACAACACCGTCCAAATGAAAATTTGCTTCGTCGCTCATTAGCAAATTATGAATTTCTCCACGATGCTGATGTAAAATGCTTCACAAAATGTCACCCTCGCTCCTTTGTCTAGATCACTGAGGTTATGCGCCATTTGATATTTATAGGGTGAAATTTTATATCTTTATGCAGAATTCTGTGAGACTTCCTTAGATATTCCTAGGGCAAGTGATTGCCGATCTCTTAGGACTTCTTGTAAAGGCAGCTCTTACTCGTTCAATATTTTCAGGCGTACGCACCGTTCTTCGACGTCCAGGTTTTTAATGTTTTGCACAGAGCCATTTTCACGCCAATGACGAACCCACGCCGCAATTGTAAAGTGTGTTGGTGCATCGCCCTATTATTGTTTCCAAACTGCCGTCGAAATGCACGCCGAACTTCTTCAAATGAACCAGTTCTAATGTAGACTTCCACGGAAAACACACGCTCTTGAATCGAATAATTCATAATGCAATGAAAATTGTTAAACTGGAGCAATTATATCGTTTGCGTATAACGCATATTTGACAGAAACACTTAAGTCGTTGTTTATAGACAGGCGCCTCCTTGATCTTTAAAACTTGAATTGTTATTTACTTTAGTCATAAATCCCACAGAATAAGCTACATATTAGTCCATTAAAAAGTTAATTTACTTTGATTAGAAAGTTTTTATTCGACTTTTAAATTGTATAGTCTAATATGGGGAACCCAGTACATTGTGTACATAAACTATGTAAACATCACTTTCCCTAAACATATTTTGTATATCTAACTGAACTGTTGTAATACTGTGGAAGAATTTCAGTTATCTATAAATTAATCTTTCATACCACAAAACACCATTTTAGGATGGAACATATACAGTTTATTGTTATAAATATGGAGTTTTTGAATTAATGCATAACTACATTGTAATTAGGTACATTAATTTTCGTTTTGTTCATTTTTACATAAATAGATGACATATATTTTAACTTTACTGATTACGTATTTGTGTAAATGTAATTAAAATACGTAAACATGGCTTTCCCTAAATATATTTTGATATCTACTGAAATTGTTTTAATACTGCAGGAAAACTTTGTATTCATAATAATGAACTATTTTATCTTTATCTTCAACGCTACATTATAATTCTATTGCACTCTTTATACAGGGTGAGTCATTAGTACGCCGTCGGAAGATCCTGGCTTTATTATTAAAAATTAAAAAAATGTTATAACGCTGATTTATATCAGACTTAGATGTGCATCGAATAAAAATCCCTATGGGGTGTTCCATAATTGCAAGACCGGACTCAGCTTTGTTTTGTTAAATGGAACCCTACATTTATTTAATTTTATTATTATTTGTCTTCTTGAATGCTAAAAAACTGTACTTCGTTTTTAAATTTATTTTGTGGTGTTGCCAAGTTAGAGCATTTTTTCTTTAAAAAAGTGGAAATTTATACCTTTACTTAAATTGTTCTGAAGACTTTAATATTAACAGTAAAACTGTAAGGTGTGGCAGACGGGTAAACAAGACCTTGCTCTATCTTTTGACCTTCATACTTCCTGATGATACTATACTGGGTGTTTACAAAATATGGTCAATTTTTGCAAATTTGAAATCACCATACCTTTTGTTTTTTAAATGGAACACCCTGTATTTTATCATGGCATCGTGTTCTGTTTTTAATTCTCTTACTTTTTTATTAAGCATGTAATATACCTAACGTTACGCGTTCTCGAAATATTTAAGATTATACTATACTGGGTGTTTACAAAATATGGTCAATTTTTGCAAATTTGAAATGACCATAACTTTTGTTTTTTGTATTTTATACCTAACATTACGCGTTCTCGAAATATTTAAGATTTGTTGCAAAATTAATGACAATTGTGACAAACTGGACGGTCTATACAAAAGTAATAAAGCAAACAAAAGAATTTGTATTTGAAAAATCATAAATTATTGAGAAAATTATAATAAGTTATAACTAAACCATTTTCTTGCAAACAGGTGTGAATTCTCCTCAAAAAAGAATCTTTAACATTTCGCAGCATATTTTGGTTAGCCATTTGAAATGCATTCCGTATTCTAATTTTCATATCTTCTTTGGTGGTAGGAGATTCTTGGTATACTAAGCTTTTAATATAACCCCACAGGAAAAAATCTAATTTTGTCAGATCAGGAGTCCGAGCTGGCCATCCTACTGGCCCTCCTCTCCCAATCCATTTATTGGGAAACGTTCTGTCTAGATGTTCTCTAACAATGCGACTATAGTGGGGAGGCGCACCATCCACCTGAAACCACATCCTTTGACGTATGTCTAACGGCAATTCTTCAAGGAGCGGAGGTAACTCATTTTGAAGAAATTCAAGATAGGTTTGATCATTAATGTTTCTTTTAAAAAAGTAAGGTCCAATTATATGGTTCCCTACTATCCCGCCCCAAACATTTAAAGACCAGCGATGCTGATGATCTATTCTTCTAATAACGTGGGGATTTGTATTGTCATAATAATGGAAATTATGCCTGTTCACAAAACTATTTTTGTGAAAGGTTGCTTCGTCGGTCATCAAAATGTGTTTAAAGAAATCATTGTCCTGTCCTAATCGTTCCAGTGCCCACTGGGAGAATTCCAAGCGTCTTTGAAAATCCTTTGCATTCAGCTCTTGGACTAGTTGAAAATGGTATGGATGAAATTTATTTTTTCGAATATTCTTGGAAACGCTAGTTTGTCTAATACCTAAATCAGCACTGAGGTTTCTTGTGCTAACGTTTGGATTTTCCACTACACTGGTTAGTACCACAAATACGTTTTCTTCGATTATAACCCTTTTTTCTCGTTCTTTTCTTTCGTATTGTAGATATCCTGTTCTTTCAAATCTTTCTTTGAGTTTTTCACATATCCTTGGATCAGGATGCCTGCGCTCAGGAAATCGTTGTTGATAAATTCTGGAAGCAAGAAATGAATTTCTTTCACCTTCGCCCAAAGCGTAGACCATGTCAATACATTCATCTTGTGAAAATTTAATTTTTCACACTAAACCGAGGAACTAGTGAATGACGTTTAAGCCAAACGTTAGGAATTATAAATCGCAGGCCTACTGGATGCCCTTTTTACACTTATTGCCATATTATAAAATTATGATTTTAAAAACTCGAATAAGAAGTAAACCTTCGTCCATTAGTGTTTGTTGGACCATATTGTCAACACGACATTTACGATTTGTAAATATCCAAAGCAGAAGTCATGATTATTTTATTAATTTTGCAACAAATCTTAAATATTTCGAGAACGCGTAACGTTAAGTATATTACATGCTTAATACAAAAGTAAAAGAATTAAAAACAGAACACGATGACATGATAAAATACAGGGTGTTACATTTAAAACACAAAAGTTATGGTCATTTCAAATTTGCAAAAATTGACCATATTTTGTAAACACCCAGTATAGTGTAATCAAGAAGTATGAAGGTCAAAAGATAGAGCAAGGTCTTGTTTACCCGTCTGCCAAACCATACAGTTCTACTGTTAATATTAAAGCCTTCGGGACAATTTAAGTAAAGGTATAAATTTTCACTTTTTTAAAGAAAAAATGCTCTAACTTGGCGACGCCACAAAATAAATTTAAAAACGAAGTTCCGTTTTTTAGCATTCAACAAGACAAATAATAATAAAATTAAATAAATATAGGGTTCCATTTAACAAAACAAAGCTGAGTCCAGACCTGAAATTATGGAACACCCTATAAGGATGAAGCCATTTTTATTCGATGCACATCTAAGTCTGATATAGATCGGCGCTATAACGTTTTTTTTTTATTTTTAATAATAAAGCCAGGGTCTACCGATGGCGCACTAATGACTCACCCTGTATATGCAAAAGCTGTAGTTGTTTTAAATGCGAGGTTCTAACTGCAGGTAAACATAACTAGTAAGACAGGGTACGAATATCTATTTTACCTTCTATACTTGTAGATGAATGATCCTATATCCATCATCTATTGTAATAAAAATTAATAGAGTGAAGTGGGTTGTTGTTAATAATTTCACGCCTAATATTACTTATACTCTTACTAATAATAAATAGAAGATTTTGTGCCTTCAGCTCAGTCAGTTATTAAACGGTCCATGTTCTTAAAATTTGATTTGCTTTACTAAGAAAACGTTTACAAAAAAGATGTAACTTCAACCTGTAAATAAATGTTAAAATACCTCGGACGCCAACTTATTTTATGGGAAACAAGCAAACCGTAAATGTAATAAATGTGAAATTGAAAATAATAACAAGGTTTATTATAAAATCTTTAAGTCAAGTTATAAAAGTAGAAAATCTTAATCCTAATGTTAATAACTTAAAAATACCTTATACTAATAATTAGAAATGAAATACCTGGTGTACTTTAAAATTTTGGTTGTCACTGGTGTACTGTTACTGATAAGATGTGCTGACGAAGCCACGGTTTCAATTTTGGTTGTGCAATCAATCTTGAAATGGAAATATAACAGAGTTTTGATATTCGTTGATTCCAAATAAATAAATTCTTTTACAAAAAGCCGAACTTGGTTGATTTAAATGGGTTAATGTACCATTTATTTATAATTTTCAGCATAGCAACAACTTATATTGCGTAATCCTCGTTAAATTGAAACATAATAATACAATGAAATTACGTAATAGGAAAATGTAACGTAATAAAAGTAAAATAAAAGTGCCTAAAAAGGATAAATATAATAGACAAAGAAAAATAGGTGTAATTAGCTCTTACCGTAAATTTTACAACACTTTTTTAATAAAAATACTCAAGAACAAAATTTAAGCTTTTTGCTTTCATTATCGAACAACAACGCCTTCAAAAAAGATGTCTGCGTATGAACATGAACAAGCGTGCACAAGTTAAACTTAAGATTTAAAGGCCTTAATACTCCATTTGTAACCGCACTTGTTTATTTGAACACAGCTGGTCATTTTATGTTGAGAATCTGTATAATTCGTTTCCTCTTTTCAGAAAACACCTTCTGTTGAAAAAACAGTTATTTTGTTATTTGTTTGACAAATAACGTCTAAATTGATTTTTTTTCAAAATAATCTTAATAAAAAAAATGTAGTGGATTTGTTTACCTTACTGCTTGCATCTATCTTTACATATATTGTATTATCGTAAGGGTTTAGTGGCAGAGCAGAAATGTTTTGAATTTCCCTTGCGGTTCGAATTTATACTTACGTACTTTTAAATAAAATTATTATTATTGTTGTTATTATTGTATGCACATCAGATTTTTTTAAATTTCAGTAAAAAATTAAAGCAAAAATATAGCTTATTATGTATTTACATTATATAGTACATTTGAATAGATGGGAAAACCCATTAATTTCCATTAGCGGTTTAGCTTCGGGTTCTAAAGTATAGTTCTCTCACAACAAGAATTCATTAGATACTAATCGAAATTTTGAATTAAATGCGAATAGAAAACATGTTTATCTGTCAGTACAAAATAATGTTTTGAAATATAGAAGTATTACATATAAGTTATATTTACTTGTCATTGTATAATTAGGAATTTATTTGAGTTCAAAATTTAGTGGTAGGGTATGAAAAAATAAATTATTGAGATAAAAGTATGTAACGTGTTAGAAGTTTTATTCGAGGGCTGTTTAAAATGGTCGTTTTATTTAACAACTCTAAAAGTAGCTGCAGTGGACAATTGTTAACTGTACGGTAATGGTGGTAATAAGCCAAAAACAATTGAAGGACGCGATTATTAATTTTTTTTTAATTTTTTACTATTCTTTTTCTGAAGTTTGTTTCGACTCATACTAAAATTATTTAGAATGTCATTTATAAGATATCAAATGTATTTGGTTCACTCTACAAATTTCCGATTGAAAGTTGAAAAGTGCCCTGTGACAACGTAAGTTTCTGACCGGTATATCTCTATGTCGTTGCATAGATTACATTTATTTATTTATTATTTTTCTGTAGAACTGGCAATAAAGCTTATAATATTACCACTACCGCAATTAACAGTTCTTTAATTACTTTGACAGTTTTTGTTTTTGTTTTAAAATTTTATATTTAGTGTGGCTAATTTATATAAGTAATCACTAATTTAGATTCTATTGTTGTAATTGTTTCAATTACAAGTTTGGTTTTAAATCGAATTGTTTTAATGGTTTATTGTGAGTATGAGTACATACTTTATTTTTTGTGTGCTACCTTTGTCTTACTTAAGTAGATAATATTTGTTTTTTAGTTTAATTATCAATAATGTCGATTTTTTCAAGATTGTACAAAAACTATAAATTTTAGGAATAGGATATTTGTACAAAGTCTCCTTATTTTTTATCGTAGAATCCTTTAATTCAATAAAAAAATAGGGTTGCTATTTAAAAAAATAAACTTTTTGAATTTTTGAAATTGCAAAGTTTGATGTCACTTTTCGAACACCCAGTATAGTTTTTTAATTTATTTTTAAAAGATTCTGTAAGCTGTGAGTCCTATATGTGCAGGTATTAAAATATATTTGACCTAGCTGTCTTGTACCTTGAGAAGTTGTATCTGTCAAAATATGTATATATATATATATATATATATATATATATATATATATATATATATATATATATATATATATATATATATATATATATAGGGTCCTTTATTTCAGCTCCCGTCTTTTGTAGCTTAGTTATTATTTAACTTAAAATTTTAGTATTTTGCATTGTAGGAAAATATGATAATGGCATATTTTTTTAAATGACATACCTTATATTTTTTTGCAGATTTAATTGGATTCCATGACTGTCTACATAATCCAAAAATTGTATAGAAATCGGTTAGATAACATCGACAAAAAAAAAAATAAAATTCTGAAGAAATCAGTTTTACTCCACTGGTTTTAAAACTGATTAAAAATACAAATAGTGGTTCGTTTTCAGATAATAAGCCAGGAACACATTATGTAGGTTTAACAATCAAGCTGACCAAATTTGGGGAATCTAAATTATATAGGGTGTTCACAATTTACTGTCATACTTTTGAGAATTTAAAGACCTTTTTCTTTCTTATTTTAAATATAACACCCTGTATAATTTGATGGCATTTGATGCGGAATTAAAAAACAAAACTTTTTTAAAATGTGTCCCTATCCAAATTCCTAACGCTTTAAAGTATCTACCACAAAAATTCGTTGTATCAACTATTTCATTAGCATTATTGTAAGTTTTTGCTATGAACGAATAAGTTCAAAAGCAAATATGTAATTAAAAATTATTATTAATTTTATTAAATACATAAATAAAAAGTTTACCTCGGTAGGATTTGAACCTACGACCTGTACTTTGCTAGAGTACCGCGCTAACCATCTGCGCCATCGAGATACAAGCCCTAATAGAATTTACATGTTTAATAAAACAAAAAACTAAAGTGACAAGTATTGCGTGACATTTGTAGCAATTTTAATTTAAAATAACTTTATTTTAATTTATTTTTATTTTTCAACACTTAAGAACAAACCAAAACTAAAGTAAACACATAATTAAAAACACTTATTTTAGGTTTCTTAACTAATAAAAAAATTACTAAAATTATTGACCTTGCCACTCTTCTTAGAATAACAGGTGTAAGTTTTCGTAATGCATTTTGTATTCTTTGTTGCATGTCTTCAGGGATGGTTGGAGCTTCATGGTAAACGATTTCCTTAACGTATCCCCACATAAAAAATTTAACTTAGTTAAGTCCGGTGACCGTGGCGGTAAATTGTCAAACACGTTACCATGGCATATGTGATTTAAAAACAATAAAATGAAATATTACATTAATATTGTAAATTGCCTAGTCCGAGAATATAAAAACGACTCCTCGTATATATATATATATATATATATATATATATATATATATATATATATATATATACAGGTGTCCACTTTTTGATTGTGATATATTGGGATCTCGGTAACTATAATAGTTACAAGGTCGGTTAAATTACAAAAAAGTTGCGATATTTTCTGCTCGTCCAGAATCCATTAAAAATTTGCCCTTATCTTTTTCCGTTCCTGAAATATCCTGAAAAACTCGAATTTGGAAAATCGGCCATAACTTCTATATTTCTTAACTGATTGCAATAAAATTTGGTACACTTACATAAGACGTAGATACGAGTACATTGGCATTAATAAAATTCTTCCAGGAGTACTAAATTCTGAATGACGATAGTCAACTTTTTTTTTCGTATGGATGCCATATTGGATTTCTGCACGGATAGATGAAGGAAAATATTCTCTTTATAACCATATACCTGATTTCCCAATAATTAATAAAAGTAATTGTTGTATAATGAAAAATAAAATTTTGGAAAAAAATCAATTAGTCATAGGCATATCGTTGTGAATAAAATGCTAACGTAATGGTTGATTTTTTATTCTAAGAACAAGAAAAAACATAAACACATAAACAGAGTTTGTCATTTAGTAATTAAAAGAATCATAGTTATTGAATGTCTAAAATTCAACAAGAAACTGTAAAAAATTAAACAAATAATAGAATTCATAATAATTGCTGAAAATGATGCCTCCTGTTGGATGCACTTGCACCCGCCTGTTCATTTGTAGAACCGATTTTCTTATAATTTCTGGTGGAATCGAATTACAAGCAACAACTATCCTATCACGTAATTGGTCTATGTCACTACATTGGGTTTTATAGACGGAATCTTTATGTAACCCCATCAAAAATAATCCAAGGATTTAAACATGACGTGCGTGGCCAGCTTATAGGAGATGATTTTTATCCAGTTATGAAATCTGTTATTTAAATAATTAGAAACTCTAACTGCGTGTGAGCAGGTGCACCATCGTGCTGATAATAAACTAAATTTCTTATGGTTTCTAAAGGAGCTCATCTAAACAATTTTCTAATTCGGTTCTTAAGAAATTTAAGTACATTTCACTATTTAAGTTTCCATCTATAAAATACGGCCTAACTAACTTAGCGTTAATCAACCCACACCACACATTTACGGGAATCGTCTCTGCATAATAATGAGTGTTTTTTGTGTTATACATCCCGCTATTTTTAAATTGGGTTTCATCTGTCCATAATATTTTAATAGCGAAATGTTACCTCTTCATTAAACCACTCACAGAATCTAAGTCTCTTTTCAGCATCCCGATACAACTTTTGTACTGGTAAATATCTATAATCATGAAACTTGAATTTATTTATAATCTTATTTACACAGCTTTCGAAATGCTACATTCTCGGGCAATTGATCGACATGATTTGTTATAATTAATTTCTATTTGGCTAGAACATTTATATCATTACCTAGATACAGAGCTATTTTCTAACATATTTTTAGATATTCTTGAAAACACCATAACGGAAGGTTGTCTTCTTTCTGGAAATGTTTCTTCATATATTCTTGTCGCTGCTACCGCGTTTCTATTATTTTTTATGTAAATATCATACATTTATTTTTTTCTGTGTTGGTATATCTTACCATTTTAAAAACTATTTGTTACTACTAGGTGTTACACTATAAAGCTAACAAATTTACTCTAAAAGGTAATAATTATTATTATTAATTATTTTAAAGCTTTGACAGATACCTACTTAATTATTGATTTAAAATTCAACGATATTGACAACTATTTAATGTAACAATGCATGCCTACTAGATTTGAAAAACAAAATAAGTTATTATGTCTGTTCCTGTTCTTGCAATAAAAAATCAACAATGAAATGTACATTAGCATTTTATTCACAACGATATGCCTATGGCTACTTGATTTTTTTCAAAATTTTATTTTGCATCAAAAAATCAACCATTATATGTACATTAGCATTTTATTCACAACGATATGCCGATGACTACTTGATTTTTTCCAAAATTTTATGTTTCATCATACAACAATTACTTTTATTAATTATTGGGAAATCAGGTATATGGTTATAAAGAGAATATTTTCCTTTATCTATCCGTGCAGAAATCCAATATGGCGTCCATAAGAAAAAAAAAGTTGTCTGTCGTCATTCAGAATTTAGTACTCCTGGAAGAATTTTATTAATGCCAATGTACTCGTATTTACGTCTTATGTAAGTGTACCAAATTTTATTGCAATCAGTTAAGAAATATAAAAGTTATGGCCGATTTTCCAAATTCGAGTTTTTCAGTTTTTCAGGATATTTCACGAACGGGAAAAAATAAGGCCAAATTTTTAATGGATTCTGGACGAACAGAAAACATCGCAACGTTTTGTAATTTAACCGACCTTGTAATATTTTAGTTACCGAGATCCCAATATATCACAATCAAAAAGTGGACACTTTGTATATATATATATATATATATATATATATATATATATATATGTTGAGATCATACGTTTGTATGATAATTGTATATAAAAATAATAAAACATAGTAGTAATCGTGGAATAGTTTCTAAACGATTTAATTGAGCATAAGTGTAATATAGCAACATTGAATGAAATTAATATAATGAATCGACAAGTACATATGTAATCATGCATCAGATTCTACGCTACACAAAGTTTAGTTAACAGTAACATTATGTAAATGAAGGCTGTACAAGAGAATTTTTACATTTCATGTTTTCGATTATGCTTCGGAAGGCATAATTTCTGTATTGCAGTTGATTATATTCATATAATTTGTTTATGAATAGAAAATCTTGCCTTAGTGGTATATTCTGCTTCAATCCTAAAAAGGAGAAATAATTTGTACTAGATAAGATAACGTTACAAAGTATGTATCGAAATTACACAAACATAAGTGAGCGTAGTGAACAATTTTTGTGAGAAAACCTTACACATTTGGAAAGTGCCAGCTAAGCTGAAATTTAGGGTGAACTTATCTTTTTGGGGTCACAAAATTCTAATATTCTATATTCTAATATTTTGTTCCTAAAAAGTAGAATGAGTTAATTATAAGGAAAATTTAATATTTGACATTTATATACAAAGTGGATGATTTTACGTGTAAAGTATTGATTGTGTTTCAAAATATGGCAAGTGGGATATCGTTTTGAAGGTAATTGCATATAGAATTTATTATATTCAAGTTGGTGGTAAAAAATTCACTGTAGCAGTTCAAACATTGACATTGAAAAAACGAAACCCACTTGTTAGTCAGTATAACTTACTGGTAAATAAAACACTGTGGTTTCATGTTGAAAAGGTTGAAATTTATTAACTGGTGTTGTTAACGTGACGTTTCGAAAGCTGACATATACATATAAATATGTGTGGTTCTCTTCATCAGACACAGTATTGTTACAAAACAACAGTTGTTGTTACTATTAAACATGGTAATAAACATAATCTAAAATATTAAAGCTAACATAATGGGTATATTTAACAAAATTTAAGGAATTTACCAATATTAAAAAGTTCTTTATACATGTTATAACAAAACGTTTGACTTCATTAACATTTACATTATAAAACCTTGGAAAATGTGGTACAACATGCACAAACCATCTCCAAAACCCTAAAAATTTTTTAAAACGACAAAATTTTCACTTTTGTTAACAAAAATTATTTTATTAATAATTACCGTTATAAAACGGATCGAAACCCGCATAATGCAACAAATTCAAAAACACTTTTATTATTATTCAAATTAAAATTGTGCTATTAAAATTTTCCTAAGAAGCATGGAAGTATACAACTGTCAAATGTAAAAGTGAAAATTTTTCTTAACCAAATTATTACCAACTTAACAAAAATCATCAGGTAACTACCATTATGGAAGACCCTAAACATATACACATCTATTAACAATTTTTAATTAAGTTTAAATAAATATTACTTAAATTATTGATATCTGTTTTAAAATTTACTGTATTGAACTTTTGAGTATAAAACATTTCTTAAACAACCTTTTTGAAATTATCTTCATACGCTAAAATTTGTTTACCGTCAAAATCAAAATTATGTCCTAATTGTACATGATGGTTACATAAAGCAGTATTGTCAGATTTGTTTTAATGGAATACATGTGTTGTTTGCTACGTTTTTTAACATATTGTGACGTTTGCCAACATATGATTTAGAGCAATTTTACAATCGATTTTATATACTAAATTAGTTCTATCATCAATTGGCACTTTAGATCTAAGTTTGGTATGAAAGTTATTGATAGTATTATAATTTTTAAATGCAATTATTGTTTGTTGAGTTTTATTCAGAATGATTTGTTTGATTTTGCTCGTGACATTGGGAATGTAAGGTAAGGAAAATTTTTTGTTATTATGTTGTTTATAATAATGTTAATGTTTGAACTGCTACAGTGAATTTTTTCCACCAACTTGAATATAATTTAAAATTACAGTTCGTGATAATTTTCTTTATATAGAATTTATTGGTAATTTTAGTTTTAAGGTATTTGTTTATATAAGTAAGATGTTTGTTAATTTAAAAATTACTAATGTGTTATCCAATCAGAGCACTTGTTTGTATTATAAATTGCTAAGTAGAAAGCTAAAATTTAACAAAAAAAAATTGTAAACATTTGTAATTTTTTTAATCAGTCCATTATAGAATTTCAAAGGAAGAACATGTACAAGAGCAGGCATAAACAATTGATTTTAGAAAACTAACCTAAATTTCACCTGCGGTTGATACATGTTCCGTTTAAAATAAAATTAACTTAAAATAAAAGTAATTATTTAAATTTTAATAAAAATAAATAAGTAATTAATTCAATTAACGCTATTGATGAATTCATGTGCTTGTTGCATGTAATACTACATATAAAATTTAGTGCTCCAATTTCAATTAGAAGCAATTTATACAACTGGTAACGATTCCTACACCGTATATAATTTTGGGTATAAATCAAGGAAGACCCACAGCAGTCGCACATGGTAACCAGGGCATCCAAATAAGGACAAACTAGACCACACCCGGTGAACACACAACAGAGAGTAAACTTTAAGTATTAGATTTTAGTTATGTTATATATTTTCGTATGTGTGTAAAGTATTCAAAGCAGAATATTTGTTAATCCATGATAATGTAATTTATCAAAAAAAATAAAAAAATA